>VZSF01001054.1:225284-724717 GCA_013398295.1 Chionis minor
GAGGTGCGGGACGGACGGGGAAGGGGACCGGGGGACGCGGGGGGGCAGGATCTGCGCAGCGGGGTCGGGGTGCGGGGGCGTGTGAATGCGCTGCGGGTCGGACTTCGCAAAGGTGGCGAAGGAGCGGGGGGACGGCGGCTGCGGCCGGTTGCGCGGGGAGGGCGGCGGGGACGCCGGGCTGCACCGCCGCGCGGTGCCCGTTGCCAGCCGGCATGTGCGTGCGGTGTGTGCGCCCCTGTCCCTCCGCCTTCCCCCGCCGGGAGGCAGAGGGCGACGCGGCGCCCACGACAGAGGGGAGCCGGCACCAGCCGAGCCGGTTGCGGCAAAAAATTGCGGTAGCGCCAGCAGCCCTGGCCGGGCTCGCCGACCCGCCGCCGGCCCCGCGCAGCGCCCGCGGTGTGCCCGCTCGGCGCCGGACGGGACGCCGGGGCTGAGGAAGAAGAGGGGGCTCGAGCGCGGGCGAGGCAGGGATACGGGGGACGGTGCCTGGGAAGCGGGGGGAAGATGGAGCCGTAGGGGCGCGGGGGCATCGGGCTGCCCCTGTGGGCTCACTCGCCGCGGGCAGGGTCGGGAGCCTGCGGGGATCAGCAGTGGCTGCTCCGCTCCGTCTTCTCCCCGTGGTCCCTCTCTGCGGCCTCCTTGACCCCTTCAGCCACCCCTTCCCCTCATCCTTCTTTGCCTTGTCAGCTTTCCCTCTCCCTCTTGTCCTTCTGTTCTCCCTTCCTTCCTCCCTCATCCCTCCTCTGCCCTCCCTTCCAGGTCCCCCGGCGCATCCTCCCCTCCTTGTGGCTCCCTCCAACCCTATTCTCCTCCCTCCAGCTGGCTCCTGCTTTCTCCACTTCCATCCTGGCTCCCTCCTGCCAACTCCGTGGCTTCCCACAGCAGGAAATGAAAGGGACAAGTTGGGGAATGGGGAAGGTGGGAAGAGCAATGTATTGATTGTTGACCGATTTGGTGTGGTGTGTGCTTTGTTTTTTTTGTTTTTTGTTGTTGTTTTGGTGGGGTTTTTTTGGTTTTGTTTTTTTTTTTTGAAAGGCTACCTTCTAACTCAGAGGAAATGCTGTGGCTCCAGTTCTTCTGCGTAAAAAATGGCAGCTCAGCTGGCCTGACTATATGTGAAGGGTTCTTGAAAGCCACCTCTGTATCAGTGCAGGGATAAGAGCAAATTATATAATGTTTTATGAAACAAAAAAAAGTTCTTCTTGGGTTTCAGTAGTGTCAGGCTGGTGAATTGTGACTTTGTTTTGCCCTGTGTCCTGGGGCGAGTCAGGGTATTGTTGTTATTCCTGGGGATGGGGGCTGTGTGCCTCTGCATGCTTCTTCCATATCTGCGTGCTTCCATTGGTGCTTCCAGAGCTGATCCTCTTGTTTTGTGGATAGTTCATTGTATTTCTGCAATCAGTTTACCACCTGTTTATTTAAACTAGGTATAATAAGTGACAGAAACAATGTGCGTGCGTGCCTACGTGTCCCTTGAGTGACTCTCACTATTATCATAGTGATAATCTGTATGCGTTGATGCTATGGATACATACGTTGAGTATTGATATTGCTTTTTTGTGTCTGCATCTTCATCCTCTCTCTATTGTGCTATCCCAACCCAGATATTTGGGCATGCATAACATCAGCATTTGTGTTTAATATCCCTGAAACGCACAGCAATATATGAGCAGTGCAGGACTGAAGAGGGTAAATATGCATAAAATTGGAATCTCCTTTGGTTATTTTACTTTGTTAGTTATGCATGTTTGGCATGTACGAGAGAGAAATATATTTGACAGATCTCAGAGTTATTTGTGTTTGTCTACAGAGATTTACATTCCGTATTTGAAATCATTCTACCTCCCGTGTATTTGTTTGGTTGTTAAAAATCTTTCGTGTTATTTTAAATTCAGTGCTTGTAGTTTATCTATAATCCTTGGCAGGTACAGTAGCTCAGTGGAATACAATTTTTAACCCAAACGATGTTTTGGAACAATGACAACTGAAAAACATTTTCTTTTTTCTTTCCTTCTTTCTTCTTTAGATTCTTTATCTTTGTTCAGGAGCCTAAGGTTGCTTGCTGATCACAAGAAGATGTTTCTGTGGCTCCTTCTGGTTCTGTCATCTCCAGTTTCTTCTACAACTGCAGATGCTGATATATCTGTGGAAATTTGCAATGTTTGCTCCTGTGTGTCAGTTGAGAACGTACTCTATGTCAACTGTGAGAAGGTTGCAGTCTACAGACCAAATCAGCTTAAACCACCATGGTCTAATTTTTACCACCTCAACTTTCAAAACAACCTGCTAATTATTCTGTATCCAAATACCTTTCTCAATTTTACACATGCAGTGTCCTTGCAACTGGGTAATAATAAGTTGCAGAACATCGAGGGAGGGGCCTTTATGGGTCTTAGTGCATTAAAACAGTTGCACTTGAACAACAATGAATTAAAGATTCTCCGAGCTGACACTTTCCTTGGCATAGAGAACTTGGAGTATCTCCAAGCTGACTACAATTTAATCAAGTTTATTGAACGAGGAGCCTTCAATAAGCTTCACAAGCTGAAAGTCCTGATCCTTAATGACAATCTGATTTCATTCCTTCCCGATAACATTTTTCGATTTGCTTCTCTAACCCATCTGGATATACGAGGGAATCGAATACAGAAGCTTCCATACATTGGAGTTCTGGAACACATTGGGCGAATTGTTGAATTGCAGCTGGAAGACAACCCCTGGAATTGTACTTGTGATTTGTTGCCTTTGAAAGCGTGGCTGGAGAACATGCCATATAACATCTACATTGGAGAAGCTATCTGTGAGACACCCAGTGACCTGTATGGAAGGCTCCTGAAAGAAACCAACAAGCAAGAGCTCTGCTCCATGGGGACGGGGAGTGATTTTGACGTGCGCATCCTGCCTCCCTTGCAGCTGGAGCCTGGTTATAGCACACCGAACGGTCACACCACTCAAACATCAGTGCACAGATTAGTCACAAAGCCACCAAAGACTACAAATCCTTCGAAGATCTCGGGGATAGTAGCGGGCAAAGCACTATCTAATCGCAATCTCAGTCAAATCATATTTTACCAGACCAGGGTGCCTCCTTTAACTCCTTGTCCAGTCCCTTGTGTTTGCAAAACACATCCTTCAGACTTGGGATTAAGTGTAAATTGCCAAGAAAGAAATATAGAGTCGATGGCTGAACTTGTACCAAAACCTTTAAATGCCAAGAAATTGCATGTAAATGGCAATTATATTAAGGATGTGGACACCACAGATTTCTTTGAGTTTGAGGGGCTGGATTTGCTACATTTAGGCAGCAATCGGATTTCGGCGATCAAAGGAGAAGTTTTCCGCAACCTTACAAATTTACGGAGATTGTATCTCAATGGCAATCAGATAGAGCGTCTGAGCCCAGAAATGTTTGCTGGCCTCCACAACTTGCAGTATCTGTATTTGGAATACAATGTTATCAAAGAAATCCTAGCAGGCACCTTTGACTTAATGCCAAATTTGCAGTTGCTGTACCTGAACAACAATCTTCTCCGAAGCTTGCCAGCATACGTTTTTGCTGGTACACCGCTTGCTAGACTGAATCTGAGGAACAATCATTTCATGTACTTACCTGTAAGTGGCGTTCTTGATCAGCTAAAATCTCTTACACAAATTGATTTGGAAGGTAATCCATGGGACTGCACTTGTGATTTAGTTGCTTTGAAACTGTGGCTTGAAAAGCTAAATGAAGGTATTGTGGTGAAGGAATTGAAATGTGAAACACCTGTACAGTTTGCTAACATTGAACTTAAGTCTCTGAAAAATGAGATCCTCTGTCCTAAACTTTTAAACAAGCCATCTGCTCTGTTCACTAGTCCTATGCCCGCTGTTACTTTTACAACACCCTTGGGACCAGTTCGGAGTCCTCCTGGTGGCCCAGTTCCCTTGTCTATCCTCATCTTAAGCATATTAGTTGTGCTTATTTTAACAGTGTTTGTTGCTTTTTGTCTTCTTGTTTTTGTGCTTCGGCGCAACAAAAAACCAACTGTAAAGCATGAAGGGATTGGAAATCAAGAATGCAGTTCTATGCAACTGCAGCTAAGAAAGCATGATCACAAGTCAAACAAAAAAGATGGACTAGGTGCAGAAGCCTTCATTCCTCAAACCATTGAGCAGATGAGCAAAAGTCATACCTGTGGCTTAAAAGAGTCTGAAACGGGCTTCACGTTTGCTGACCCACCAGGTCAAAAAGTCATTCTGAGAAATATTAATGACAAGGAGAAAGATTTATTGCATGTGGACACCAGAAAAAGACTTAGCACAATCGATGAACTGGATGAGTTATTCCCTGGGAGGGATTCTAATGTATTTATTCAAAATTTTCTGGAAAGTAAAAAAGAATACAACAGCATAGGGGTCAGTGGCTTTGAAATACGTTATCCAGAGAAACAACAAGACAAAAAAGCCAAGAAATCTCTAATAGGTGGTAATCATAGTAAAATTGTAGTAGAACAAAGAAAAAGTGAATATTTTGAACTAAAAGCTAAACTTCAAGGTTCACCTGACTACCTACAAGTCCTTGAAGAACAAACAGCTTTGAATAAAATATAGGTCGTGCAATCTTATCGCCTACAGAGGACGTTTATTTAATGATGAAAGTGCCTTTTGTTGACTTTTACCTTCCAAATACTATATTATATTGATAGGCATAGAGGCAGGTGTATCCAAGGGTGTCTGATTAACTGTAGCTGAATATGATTTGTCAAGTAGAGGAGAATTTCCTTAATAGATTTTACTACATAAAGCTCATGCCCTGTGGAATCCTGTAGGGATACTGCAAACTCTATTGCCAAAGGGATGCTTTATACACGTTACACTGAATTTAACCTCAAGAGGCATATATGTTTTGTACCTTAAATGCAAAACCATCGTCTCCTTGTGATTTGTTAGAACAAACACAAGAAACCTGGTACTGGTATTCGTACCTCAGCTGGGTCCTTCATCCTGCACGTGGATTTAAGTTGGTGGAACTGGAGTAATCCTTTGATTTGTGGTGTTGTAATGGCACTGTTTAAAGATTATCTGAAAAGTAACAAGCATGCAAAGAGAGAACATTCGATAGTATGTGTAAATTGGTTACATTTATGGCCTGCATCTTGAAACCACTGGAATTATAATGTTAAATTGTGCAAATATTTGTTTAAAATATACCATGCATTACATAATATGAAATAAATTTGACCACTTGAAGCATACATGTCTATACATAAAATTAAAAAAAAAAAAGAAAATAGTTCAAACTGACTTCTGCAGTATTTGTGGCATCTGAAGAAAATACCTGATGTTTATGCAGAATCTGTTGTAAGACTCATCTCCAATTAAAAGAGTTCCTTCTCAGTTACGTGAAACACTTGCAACCCCAACAGGTTGTCCAAAATTGTCAAAGTGCTTACTGTGTGAGCGTAGCAGAAATTATTTTTGTAATATAATTCATATTTATGAAATACTTTGTATACTAAATAGGAAAAATATGTACTCCTTAATATGTATTTAATATGCCTGACTTGTTTTCCTGATCACAATGCATTAATCATTCAGTATAAATAAAACCAGAACAATATACCAAACAGAAACGGGGGATGTAATGTGTAGAATTATCCAGAATTAAGTGATCAGATATAATAATAAAATTGTTCTGTACTATTCTTGTGAAATTAGCATATTATCTTATTTCAGATTTGTTACCAATTGTGCATTTTAAAATAGATTCATTAGTTTTTTTAGTATTGTGTCTCAGGCAATTATTTGCCATCAGTTGTCTTGCTTTTCAGGGTTCTACAGCTTAATCTAAATAGTTCTCACTACAAGTATTTACAGGAATCCATGGTAAGGGTAATATTTTAATTGTATATGCGTAAGTTTTCTGTTCTTATCTGTCTGGCTGCTGTCAGTCAGAAAAATCTGATCAGAACAGTGAACAATATGGCAAATCACATCTGTTTAAAACCACAACGTAGAATGAATATAGTGGTCTCAGTTCAGAGTATCGTGTAGCTCCTGTCTAGAGTAAAAACTTGCCTTTGTGAAAGCTGAATCTGAATAGCTAGGGAAAAAAAAAAGTAGTCAGGAGAATGGAAAATCCCCGCTGTGTCTCACTGATAGATGGTATCTTGAGATAAAAATGGAGATACACTGGTAATGCATCATACAGCAAATCTATACCATGAGATTAACAAAAGTTCTTTGACTTGAAAATAATTTTTTTTCATTCATTTCAGTGAGCTTTGGATAAGACCCTCTATCTCCTTTGCTTCCAGAACTTTCCCCCCCCCACCTTTTATAATCAATACATAAATCAATTAAAATTAGTAGGATATAAACATGAACATTTTTAATGAATTTGAAAGTAGGAAATATTACAGCAAGACCCAGTAATAATACTGTGGAGAAGGCTGTGTCAGCTATTTCCATTGTAAACCTCTGATTTCAGGGCTTTATGACACTGCTGTGAAATTTTTATTCTGGAATGATACTTGGCAAACAGCCTGTGGTATATTTTTAACTAAGTTTACAAAAAAAAAAGCACTTCTTTATTTAAGAGAAAGCAAAACAAGACAAAGTTTTCTACTTTCAGATATTTGTTTATGCTCTTGTAACTTAGAAAGAGGGTTGTTTTATTATTTTTTCTCCATACTACTAAGTATATACGTAACTTCAGATAATAAAATTATAACAGATAAATTAATGTCTGAGTTTCTTTCAAAAAAGCTGCTGCTATCCATGCACAATAATTTACTTCATTCAGGATGTCATAGGGGTTTTCAGGACATGGATACTATGTATATGTATTTCTAGCATAAAAAGTTCTTGGTTGCCCAATGATGCAATACACGGCCGAGGCTTGAGTAAGATTGAGTTTGTTGTGTCAAGAGTCTGTGGATTAAGGAGTGTTAAAGTTGCAATGCCATGAGAGACTAGAATGGTTCCATCAGTAGGCTGAGAAGAATGGGTCGCTGTGCTTCATGGCTTTGAGGATGTGTCAGGATTCACTGGGATATGCGAAAGCATAAGGCTTCTAACATGCTTCAGTGCATTGTCAGAGACTGTCATGTCCCATACCCTTCTCTCAAGGCATGCGTTAAAAATATCAAAAATAGCAAATAAGCGAATACTTTTAAGTGATGTTAAAACTGGTGTGCTTATGGCTTGTGTTGCCCTGAGTTAAAAGAACAACGATAAATGATCATACTTTCCTCAGCTAAAAAATTGAGGGATTTTTTTGTTTTGTGTTGTGGGGTTTGTTGTTGTTGTTTGGGTTTTTTTGTGGTGACGTCTTCTATTCACTGATCAAAAGAGGAAGAGTTGAATCATTATACTGTACCATTGCACTGGGTCAGATTTTCCTGCTCGTTGGGTCCCAATCCAGTAAAGCATTTAAGATCAACCTAAATCATGTGCAGAGGTACTATTCATGAGCTCACAATTAAACACCTGCCCAAGAGTGGGGCTTAGAGTTTTGTCATTGACTTCAAAAGGAGCTAGCTCAGCAACGCTGTTTATAATACATAGAGCCCAGCGACTCTTTTGGGATTGTGCAGTTGAGTGTAGGTTCACCAGCATCAGTTAAGGTTGCACAATCTGGACCTTGCTGTAGAAATTGTTCCTAAGTGTTTTACATACATGGTGCGGTTTGTAGCCATAATAGTGTGAGTGAAGAATGCAGAAGCTGGCAAAACACTATATTTCTGTGAAATTGTTACTTTTAATTACAACCTTAATATCACTTTATTTCCTCCATGTTTTGAAACAGTGTCTGTGCACAGCAGTTTTAGTGTAATGTCCATTCAAATCTACAGCCAGTCTATATGGGAAGGCGACTCTTCGGATGTGGCTTAACAGATCTACCTGTTCATTATATTGGTTTGAGTGGCCATGCTTGTAAAATGGCTGTTAAGACCCATAGACATAAACTAAATCAGTGAAGTTGTTAACATAATCTGTTGTCTTCATTGTATTATAAAGAAGTTTCCATTTTTAAATAAAATCAATAAAGTGTAATTGTTTCGTTGAAAAAGAAAAAAATTGTGCAGTTTTATCAGAAAGCAACTACCATGGTGCAAGAACACAAGACCATTAGATGATTTATGTTTCACATTTAGTGTTCAACATTGACAATAGTATAGGAATCTAGTATAAAAATCTTTTTTTAAATGATTTTTTTTTTAAAAGCCATAATTACAATATGAATTATAAAAGGCATGGCCTTGTGAATAATGTTAACAAATGTTTCAGAATCAAAAAAACACATCCAGAACTTGATGGTGGTATAATATCTATAATATCTTTTGCATGATTTGTACATTGAAACTGTATGAAATGAGCACAGTGAGATTTTTTTTTTTGTTGCATCCAAAGAGTTGGGAAGGAAATATAACAAGAATGTATTTATAATCACTCTATTTTGAAATAAAGTAAAGAAAACAAAATATATTGGTTTTACCCTGCTTTGATCATTACAATTTTAGGTTAGTTTATAATTAAGATAGTTACAACATTCAATCCAATGTGAAACACAGAAAGATACTGTTTATGAATTTTGTTTGCCTTCAGCAACATAAAAATATTAGCCAGCGTTGACTTAAAACTTTGCATGAAATATTAACAAAATTGTTTGGTACTATTGTATTTCTGAAGCTAGACTTTGTAGGTGCCTGTAACATTCTCTTTCAGACCATTTGTTTATGGATGAAAGAGAATCCATAAAGTAGTTAAACAGTAATGTTTTCTAATCACCTCAACAATTTATTACTGTTTTTTAGGAAAGTTTTTCCCATCTGCTGTTGTCTAACAAAATCCTCCTTGCCTCTGTTACACAAATACTCCCTCCAAAGTCAGTGAATTTTTTTTGCATTAGTAACACAAGCAGAATTTAGTTTTTGGATTCTGAGATCTTCAACACAGAAGTGCTTAGAGGAAAAATGATGTAATGCTAGCGGCATTTGTCTGGATTCTCCTCCCTTCTCATTAATCATTTTGAATAAGACAGTTTTTGAGAGGAAAGAAAAGTTAGTTTATCCTTAGCAAAATGAAAAATACCAATACATTTACCATTTAAATTGATTAGGTAAGTTGTATAAATGAAAGGTGAAATGATATCTTCAGGTAGTTTGACTTCCAAATTTAGATTTTGTAGTAAAAATGTTTTATGAAGACTAATAAAAATCTTCATAGGAAGCGAGAAGAGCAGGAACAGAATTACGTCTAGATTAAACATTCCCTGTTGTATAGGATTTAACATGCATTATAATGGTGGTGAATGAGAATCATAGTGTGATATGGACTAGAAAATCAGGACTTGATAAGAGGTTTTTTTCTACTGCCAATTGCAGTGTAACTTTAGAAGCAAACCTGCAGCATTAATTGAAAAAGACCTACATATATATTCCATATAAATTTTTTTCTAAAGAAAAACTTGAGAATCAAGAATAAGTATTCATGTTTTGAAAAGAGTATGCATGCAATGATTGCCTGAATGTAGAGGAACTTTGTAGTTTTCTGTTAATATGTTTTTTCCATTATTTAGTCTTTATTTCTCATTGCAATTCATTCATCCTTAAGTATTCTGATTGATGCTGTGTTGAAAAATAAAAATAAGAATGTAAATGCTCAGGGACAAACTCATCTCAGAAATTTACCAATGTAGATCCAGACTAACTCAACAGATTTCAGTGGAATTAAATCAGCCTTACCCTAGTGAACACAAAAGCAGAAATTTACTATATTAGGTGAGGAGCTGATCTGTCACTGAAATAAAAAATAACCTAAGTAGTTTTTTACTTCAATAAAATATAATCTTGCTTTTTGCTCTCTTGATTTGTGTGGTAAAGCTGTTACTAGTTTCAAATAACCATGGGGCAGAATATAGAGTAGGTGTAGTCCTGTGTCCATTTGATGTCAGTGGAACACTACAATGATTCAAGAGCTGTGGGCATCCTGTAGATGGACTATAGGTAGAAAACTATTCAAATTTGCTGTTTTAATACATAGACTTGGGATACACTTCACATAAAATAAAAATGCTATCTTAACAATACAATTTATTTTCTCCCTGTAATGGAACAAACTTACCCCACTCGTCTTTCTCGTTAAGTAGGAACTTTATTGCAAGTATCTTTATTTTACGGCTAATTTTATTCATGTTCATTGGTAATACTTGAGATAATTTATTTATTGTCTGAAAACAGTACATTTGGAGCAGTCTGTTATTTTTAAAATACTGATCATTAGTAACAGACTGATGCTATATTATATTGATTCTTCATTCTCTCAATGGGAATTTTTATGGTCATTTAACACTAAATAATTTCTTAAAAGCACAAACAACAATCAGATAAGAAAAAGAGACCTAGCTGGTACTAACTCTGAGGGTTTTGTGTGTGTGTGTATGAATGATTATATACATCTATGTGTGTGTATGTAAAGGCTTAAAATACTGTGAATCAACTCTGATACATACACAAGTGTTACGCCCTTGTCCCTTTGGTCTTTTTTTTTTTTACCAGAAAACAATGGGTGATCTCTATATGGTTTAGTTGTCATTTTGCATATGTACAATAACAAAGAAGTCTTCCTCAGTTCCCCTCATCCACAAGCTTTTCATTTCTTGACTTATTTTCATGGACTCTCCTAGAAACATGTACACTCTGACCTTTCAGGGCATCCTTCCACTTCATGCTCTCACTTCACTTTCAGTGTGCCCAGGCCCTTACAGCTGAATGTTTGTCTGGACATTGGTTAATAGCTGTTTCCAAAGAGGCCAAGGAGTAGGATTTGTCAATTTGCAAAAACCAGCTAAAAAGGCAAATTGTAGGAAGCTTTCCTGGATGGTTTCTGAGTCGTGTCAGATGTACGATCTGAGGCAGAGGAGTAGGAAATGGTTTAAGCTTCCATTAGGAAGATTCGTGCTGGACTTTTGAAGCTGGACAATCATGGCTTCTTTTTGACGGTAAGGTGGTCAGTGCAAAGTAAATGTGATTTAGTCAGCTGAACCCTGACACTCAGGCTAAATCCTGCAGACATCTCCACCCACTTAGGCAAGCTAGATTTTGGTGTCACTATTCAGTGAAAACTCTTGGGACAAATTATTTAGGTTAAACCAGATATGATACATATTTCTTAATGAGGCTTTTAACGGAGATGTAGACATACTTGTGTATACATTGGATGCTGTTTGGGTATGGAGGTTATTTCATATCTAATGATTGTTGAGCACTTTCTTTGGTAGAGTCTCTCTTTGCAAGATACATTAATGGTCACATCTGAACATAAGCCACTGCACAGTAAATACATCTCAATGAGCGGTGTCACAAAGGGCAGAGTGTTTTGACAGATTTTGAGCTCTTCACTGCAAGAAACTACAGGAAACGATGTACCATCCAGCAGATTTCATTGCTCCCTGGCAGGATTTCATAGACTCTGTGAGTCCTTCTCAGCAGGGTATTTTTCATGTCTACACACTGCAAATAAGACCCCAGGTCATCAGTCTGGTGTATGCGCAGTCTGTGTTTGCTTATACCCAAAAATAATTTTGTGAAAAAGGGTGGGAGAACTTTTTTTTCCCCCTGAAAACCAAAATGGTTTGAATTTGATTTTTTTCAGGATTGAAAAAGAAAAATACAGGTATTTTAGAGAATGATCACATTGTTGGGTAATATACCTGTATTTAGGAAGTATTTACTAAGAGAGAGAGAAAGCAAGCAGTTGGTTTTACATTTTTAGCATGCAGTTTTTCAATTTGTTCCATTCTTGTGTTAGAATATGCCCCGGGAGCCAAGGAACTCGCGTGCACAGAACAGGGCACAATTTAGCTGCAAAGATACATCCTAACTGTCTTGCTGCCTTTTGTGTGATAGAAATGAAATGCAAGGTTTTGACCGTTCCCTGTTTGCTTTGATGGACGTTAGATCAGTTAGCATTTTTCAGGACCAGTCTTTCAGCTCCTGTTGAGGTGTGCCTGCAATTTGATGAAGTTAGCAACAAGTACAAATGTCATACAAGACGTGATGTCTTTGGATGAGTTAACACTTCGAAATAATCGGCGTTCTTATAGTTTATATCTTAAATGTTGCCATGTGGTTGCTCTGTTTTCTCCTTGTGAAGATCTTTACTTTTGGGATCAGTTCGATAAATTGGTAGTTTCACAAATGTGATCAGGAGATTGTGTCCAAATGTCCAGTGAACAACTTTGCTTTGAATTCCCATGGTTTTCTAAGATGTAAATAAAGAACAACAACATCTCAAATCACCTATATTTAAGATTTCTTTCTGTTTAGTGAAAATTATTTTTGCCTTAACTGGGTGAAATACTCAGAAAGTATTTGAGAGAATTGGGATACAGCCAACAAATAAGGTCCCTATTCTGTAATCCTTTCTCAAGAATATAAGCTATGGAAGCACTAAGAGGTTTTATCTTTTAAGTAGCTTCCCATAGAATGTGGAGTTTCACTTTAGCTGTTGGAGCAATGCCATGAACATGATTTTATGATTTTGTTGCAATAGTCACATACACAGCAACTAGAAGTAATGGTCAACAACAGTGTGATGCATTCTCTCTGTGTAGCTCTTTCAAGTAATTTATACCACTTCAGCATATGACAGCAAAGATAGCAAGGATTAAATATTGCAAAGTGTGTAAAGAATTCCCTTACATTTGTAATGTGCTTTCAAAATAAAAGTGCTGTGCAAATGAGGAGTATTATCAGCATACGATTCATTTCAAAGGGGGAATACCATTGTACTGTATATAGTACTCTATTGTTCAGATTGAGAAATATCACTGAAAGTGAATAAGCTGGGTTTTCCTTTCTGTATACTTTTCTCCTTCAATCATTAAATAGGCCTGTTTTCTTTATACAGAGCAGTGCAGCTCTGAGCAATATGCGAGAAAATATATAAGCCTAAAAAAGACAAGCAGATACTTTTCCTCCGAAGACAACATCTGCATTGTAATAATAAAATAACTCATATTTTTCAGTAACATTGGGACCTGTGGCAGTTTTTGTTTATGCTGGCAAGTTGTGGGACCAAGATGTAGAATTAGGGTCAGTTCCGATTTCCTTTCTCCACATATTCTCTTTGACATTACACGTGCATGAGGTCAGTTTGCCTAGTGTCTCTTAGTGCCATGTGGAGTTGAAGCAGCAACTTATATTCGTACCTATTTATGCAGGAATTTGACATGGGCCTCACAAACAAGACATCCCTAGAGACAACAGAAGCATGGCAATGGTCTTTGCCAAACGGTCTTCTCCTGTACCCTCTGGAGTGGACCTCTGTGGCATGGCCCAGGATGTCGATGGCTTGGGCCAAGGAGCAAGGTTGCAGCAGGGGTCAGTAACATCCTTGTTTCAGCATAGCGGGAAAGCAAAGTAACAGGAACAGAACAGCACAGCAGCTCTGTAATCAAGAACGTAGGACCCTCTTTGACTGTCTGGTACGTCAACATACCGGCTAGTCCATTTTGCAGCAGGAAAGGCAATCTTCGCTTCTGGGTCCAGTCTAAATTCTAAAGTTTGTGATGAGGCTGGAAGAGCTTGTTAGCCCAAACGTGTCATCCTCCACAGCACAAATACAGCAGATCCTCTGTCAAATTTGTGGAGAAGTATGTTTTTTCCTTGTCTGTAAATAGTGTACAGTCAAACTTGCATTAACAACTTTTAAGGACTCTGTAATGTACTACCCATAATGCAGGTTCATATGCAAAATTGTCATCTCCATGCAGTATAGCTAAGGGTCACTGGCTGTAGATGGGGCCTTTTGTGGTGGCCAGGCTCAGAGTGTTTTGCCTAATAATTTCATATGCTTCTTATAGAATAATTTATTATTTTCTGAATCACAACACTCTGTTTCCCATTAAAAAAGAGAGGAGGCTTTCACCTTTTTCCCCTCATTCTTCTGTGCAGTAGAAATTCCTTTAATCCATTTCCGACCCATAAAGAACAATGAAAAATCCTCTACAGGAAAACTCCACTTTATGTAACGCACTGAAGATGGCACTGTAGTAACAACTTCACCCTGTGAATGATAAGATATGCTTGTGTTTGTTGCTGGGAATTTATGATTTTTTTTTTTATTTAGCTCAGCTAACATAAAGCCAAAGGTCAGTTTAATGCAGCACCACCGGACATTGCTACTGTAATTAAGGCTGGAGAGGTGTTTCTGTCACTTAGACTTATCTGCAAGGAGATTCCAACCTGACCCAAACTACATGGAATAGTTTATAGTTAATCTTCTTAGAAAGTGTTTTTGTTAAAAAAAAAACCCGAGGAAGGTAATAAACAAAATCTTTTCTTGTAAGGGTATCGCTAAACCACATCTGTAACCTTTACAGGCCATGTTAAGGCACATTAACAACACAGCAGGTCTCTAAACACCGAATGGATCCCAGGGCATGGCTTTATGGTATTAGTTGCATTATAAAAACCTTCCAAAATTTAGTTTCCTGTAGAGTTCGGAGGTTTTTACTCATAACAGGAGCTTCAAGTTAAAAAAAAATCCAACCCAACAAACAAAAAACACACACAAAGAATGCCAGTGATAGGTAAGAGCCACAATTAGGTTAGTGATAATTTATAGAAAGACAAATGAAAAACAAATTTAAACTAACGGTCATGTAGGTCTGAAATGATGCATCTAGCAAGTTCTTAACCCACTCCTTTTAAGCCCTTCACGCATACCAGGTGGGAGTTCTGGTTTGCTTTGCAGTATGTGAGTAATTGGGCACCTGTGCAGCAATTGTTTCTCACAGCTACTTCCATCATACATGCCTAAACTGTTTTGGAGGGGATTAAAACCAGAAACCTTACCTTCCTTTTAGGATTTGCCTTGCTCTTGAGAAGTCAGTGAAACTGTTTGTGTGAACTGCCACCATGGGGGTTTTTTGCAGGTGTTCAGAAAAGAATGCAGGATTTAAAACCCCACTGATTTCTACGAGAGACAGCAGCTGCCCCAAAGGACCTAATGCTCTCTGTCAGCAAGCCAATGGCGGGGAGGGAGCTGCCTTTTTTGGAACTCCCAGAGTATGTACTTCCATGCCAGGCTGCAAACAGCAAGCGCTCAGGCTGTTTGAGAGGGGCTCGGCTTGTCTCTCTGTCAGGGGTGATGTGAAGCCAGCCAGGCAGTGCACGGCTTTGGCAAAACCTCTGCAAAAGGCCCAGGTGTTGCTCCCGGCGAAAGGCCCTGACCCCACGGCCACTGAGCGTCCCTTTCTGCGGGCTGCTGAGCCCAGACAGTGCGGCTCTTCCTTCTCCCAGCAGGGATTTTTTCAGAAGCGGCAGCCTCAGCCCTGGCGTGGTGGGCGGGAGGGAAAACAGCACTTGGCTTCACTTGGCGCTGGCTGCGCTGATCGATTAATGAGTGGTGTTAACCTCCTCGGGCTGTCCTCGCTCCTCTTCCTCCGTGGGAAGGATGACAGCCACGCAGGGCACAGGGAGAGGTGTTACATGAGAGGCCTGTAGCGAAGACACAAAGAAACAGGCACAGAAATGCTTGTCTGGGAAACTGGATCTGGCTGTACTGCATGTCGGTGCTGCAGAGTGGAAACCAGCGCGGGGACCATCCTCAGGCTCTGCTCAAAGCCTGAGCTGCTAAACCCCAGCTCTGCAGCATCATTGTAGGTTCAGGGTCCAGCAGCTGCCGGGACTCGGTAACAAGTACTTTTGGGGCTAGGGCTTGGGGTCTTCCCCCCCACACCCCAGAACAAGCATTGCAGAAGTCCTTTGTGTGCAGCTCTTCAAAGAAATGGGAGTTAAATAAGTAAATATGTTTAGGGCTTTGATCTTGGAATAAATCTGGTAGTAGCTCTTTAATTACCCCAGCAGGGTGCTCCTCTCTGCACACAGCACTGCCCTGCTCTGCATCCTCCTCAGCCTGCTCAAAACTTCTTGCAAAAGCTCTGCAGATCTCTCTGCAGAGGAGGGTGCTGGCTTTGTCCTGGTGTGACTGAAACCAGGGGTTAATAGTTTCTGTTTGTGTCACCACAACCTCCCACTACAGTAAAACCGAATGTGGGTGCTGGAGACAGACACAACTAAGCCAAGAAGCTCACTGTAAGGTAAGGGGATGTTAGAGAGATGCTGAAGGAGGAACTGAAACAACTTGGGTTTGGAGGTCTAGAGCTGAAATTTTTGCTTAGAGGTGACTTTGGGGCCATGGGCTTGCTTAGAGGCCTGTGAAGCACTTAGCAAGCAAATTAATGAGTTAGGTAGAAACAGGCTGAGCTGCGGCAAAAATAAGCACTCTAACTTACATACTCATGTAAACATCCAGAGATCTCTGTGATGCACTGGCCGTTAATATTTAATTTATCACTTATTAAATATTTCAGTTTGTATAGTTCTTTAATGGAAAGGTGATGGATTGTGTTGTCTGCGAGAACCTGTATATAAAGATCTGGTAGATCTCTCTATCTTTTGAAAAATAATTATATTTATATCCAGTTTGCAGGAGCTAAAATGCATTATGAAGAGATTAGTCATCTGCAAATGTGTTGTCTTATTTTAGCTTGGAAAAAGGCAGGCGTAAACACCAGCAGGCAGTGTTTGTATTGCAAAGGGAGAGTTGTTATGAACCTGTGGTGAAACTGCCACCTGGATCTTCACTGCCCCCAATATCACACAAAAGTTGAGCTCTTTGCTGCCCCGCTCCACGGCTGATGGAGCAGTGATCATGTGAGGAGCTGAGGTGTCAGCACAGGCCCTAGTGCAAGGAAGACGTAGAGGCTGTGCCACGTCCTCGTGCCCCCCTCCACTGATGGGCAGTGCAGTTAAGTCTCTGCACCCTTAGGAATTAAGGGCTTTGCCTCTGTGTCTCCTTGGGACTTGAGCCACTCTAATATCTAGAGGGTGGGAAGCCCAATATGCAAGCCAGTAGAGTGGAAACACTGTCAAAAAGCGGTGTTGCGCAAGCTTTCTTTTTTTTTTTTTTCCCATGAAAATGGCATGTGAAAGCTCCATGTCAATCTCTGTCCTGTTTTGTGGTCACATATGGCCACCATCTTCACCCCCTGTGTCCCATACCACATGCACAAATCCTGGCATATCTTGAAAGCAGTCTCCCTCTCAGTTCTTAAGCCTCCCACTGTGCAACAGACGATGAACTCCCTCTTCCTCTTCCAGTAGTTTTTGCTCTTAATCCAGCAGAGCACTTTCTTAGGTCCTTAACAGCAAGCTTGAGGTTAAGCATTTGTTTAAGCACTTTGCTAAACTGTGTTTTGCTGAATCCCTGCCAAATGAAAACAGATGGGCTAATTTAGTCTGGTGTTCTTCCATGAGCCTTCAGGAGAGCTCTAAGAGGAGCAATCTTGATGAAAGGTGTATTCCAAAGCAAGCGAGGGGCAGAGCTAAGCAATTCCAGGCCATGAGACAGCTTTGAGTTCCCTGTGAAGCCATAGATTTGGAGATCATGCTTGCTCTCGTTATGCCTCCTCTTCCAGGGAAGTGCCCCAGGGAAGTGCACCTTCTCTGCGAGGAGTGTCACCTCACATAGTCATTCCTAGTGTCATCCCAAGGACCTACAAGGAACAGTCTTTCCCCATTTGTCACCAAGAAACAGCTGTAGCTGGGTTGTATGCAGTGAGCAGGGCTCTTCTTTCTGCCGTATCAGCCAGTCTCTGCTGTAGGATGTTTGAAACAGAAGCCTGCTCATCTTCTGATGGCATTTCTGATGAGCCAGAGGGAACACAAACTGCTGATGGATCCTTAAAGCTGTTCCCTTTTACTAAAGAGCAGCCAGTATAGTTTGCTATGCTGTGGGATTGAAGTATTTTGGAGACTGATGTTAACATGTTAGAATTTGATATAAAATATTGGCCACTGTCCATCACTCAAGAAACAATAAGTTTAAGGCTTTGCAATATGTCACATACTTTAAAAAAATATTGAATAATGGATTATACTACATATTAATGAAACAAATTATTAGCCTAGGAGCACAGGTTTGTGGAGCTCTGTTTTAAAAGCAGATGTTACTCACAAACCTGAAAATTCTGCTAATCATGACATTCATGTTCAAACGCCCTGACTGTAGTATAAGGTCTCAGAAAGGTATACAACTAGGTGTAATATGGTCCTAAGGAAAAACTGCAAGTGAGCATGGAAGTAAAAGGTTTAATTTCAATTCAAACTCAAGAGCAGGCTGAATCAATACTGCATTGGCAGCATTTATTGTTCCAATGTTTTATGTAACGGCTTTTTTGTGTGCATGGTTTGGTTTCTGTAACTGATGATACTCCTGCTATCCACAGGGAGTCTAGCTTGTTACCAAAATGTGCCTGTCTATATGAGTTTTAATGCCAAATGAAAAAGTAAGTAGGAGAAAGGAAGAGTGGAATTTGGACTTTAAAATGTCTTTCTCATGAATTACTTATAGTATTTATTCTGCAAGATCAAATGGTGTTTTTTAAAAAAGTATGACAGGGAAATTTCAGAGGTTGAATATGAGCAACAAATCTTTTCTAGGAAAGGAAAAACAATAAAACCATCTCTAAACCTCAAACAGAAAGTTTGTCTAAGAAATGCCAAAGAGCAGCATTGTGGGACTGTAAAATGCAGACCCAAGTCTATCATTTTATTTTTACAGCAAGGTGTTGTCAAGCTCTTCTCTGATCTAACACTAAACAGCAATTTGCAAAATGGTGTGGCAGAACACAGATCACCTTCATTTTTAGCACGCCGTAGCCTGGGATGAGCCACTGCGTGTGTTAGTCTCTGTAAAAACAGTGAATTTCAGCCTCCTTCACAGCATTTTAGTCTCTTTAGGTTATTAACTCTGGTATGTGAATGGTGAATTCTCTTGGTTTAATAGAGTGAGCACCAAAAGGGTGTATATGTAATGCCAGTCTCGCCTTCTTTCATTTTTTGTAACCACTTAGAGGACAGCAGTGGACATCTTTCTAATGTCAGTGGATGTGTATTAGGGAAGGGGTGTAACAGCGAAAAGGGAAAACCAAAAAATTAACTTTTTGTCAGTTTGCTAAGTTTAGGCAATGTTGAGGTTGACTTCTCAGGAAAGCCTGATCTGAAATGTCTAATGGAGGGCATACAAGATGTCCAGGAAAGAGCTTTGTTGTGTTGAGTTTGTACGGACCTTTGGATGGAAGGGATGAGGAGCAACATCTGTGTTACCTTACAGAACCAGGTGCTGGGGTCTCTGCCCTGTTGCCTTCTATGCGCTTTGCAGATGCCAGTGCCAGCATTAGCACTGATTTCCAAGCAGATCCTGCAGGTTGCTGGAAACAGCGTGAGGAAACTGCTGTGCTGCAGAGCGTACAACTGAGGGACAGGAACAGAGAGCACATTTATTTTGAGGGTGCATAGGCCAAGCATTGCCAAATGAAAATCATCAAGGCAAACACGACTGCTCCTTGCTGACATCAGTAGTAAATCTGCTTGTATTTTATGACTTGCAGGACACTCAGCCTCATGGTAGCTGTGTCACCCGGGAGCCTGTTGCTCCCTGACAGAGAGCTGAGGATGTTCCCAGCCTTGCCTTCACTGTGGAGATGGAGAAGGTAGGCTCGGCCCTCACTAGCAGGGAGCATGGAGACCCTCCAGTAGCATCTCCTGCGTCTGCTGGAGTCAGTAGAGCTCCACTGATCTGAATAGCCCTAGGATGACTCTTACCAACGGAGCTAGGCTACATGGTGTCACTGGTGTTCATGGAAGTGCAACGTGGTGGAAGAACAAGTGTAATTTTTTTCCCAGTGGATACCGTGGAAAGATTCTGTGAACTTAGAAAATGCCTTATACTAGCTAAAGCCATTTCCTCTCCACTTTTCTTGCTTGCTCTCCATATAAACAGAGACCAACTGGGGTTGTACCAGCTGCCTAATTTATTCAGATACTCAGATTTGTAATTTAATTACATCTCCTTGTCAGCTATGGTAGATTCCAGTTCAGACCCATGGTGTTTGCTGCTGCAACAACTCTCTCTGGCATAGAAACTAGCAAAGAAGCAGGATGGAATTCAAGAGCTCTTTACATCTATGTAACCACGGATACCTAAATGATGCATAAGACCAGTGTTTACAAAGTTTAATGCGTTGTTTCCAGAAATGGGAAGCACAGATTGTGAGTTCTCCCTGGGACATACGTGCAGGAGATGAAACGTAAAAATAACGCTCTTCTAGATTTATGAAATAGTGTTCTGTACTACGTTCTACTTTCAGCTGTTGTGATTGTAAGTAGGTGTTGATGGCTGTGGGTTTGTGGCTTTGATAGCTGTGGTAGACTGATGGCTGAGTTTCATATTTAATGTTGGGGAGGGCAACAGATTGCTGGCAGAAGCTTGTCTTCATAGAGTTCATTGGTTTAAAAAAATGGTCTCTGTAATATAGACACTAAATGCCCTAAGGTTCTCTGTTGTAAGTGCAAATTATAAACTCACAAAAACATGATTTTTAAAGCAAAAATAAACGCATACATGGCATGCCTTTTGTCTTTTATTTGTAGTGTTTTATCTCCTTATGCCTGTTGTATTTTAACACAATTCCCTACATAAGGCAATTTGCTAGGGGTATCTTTAATTTAGGACTAGTTTGCTGAGATTTTTAATTTTTTTCCTATCTCTGTCAAAATGACTGGTTCTAGGATCAACAATTGCCATCTGTTTTTTTTCTGTACTCTTCAGGGTACAGCATACTGTTGCTTCCATTTCTACTTCCCAGTTTAATGTCTTCTTCATTCACTCACTCATTCATTCATTTTAAGCATTCAGTTTCAAGCTAGGTTTAGAAAGGATGACCAGCTAAGATTATAGAATGCCTCAGCAATAAGTAAAGATGCACAAACAAAACCACCTAGACCTTTCAGGAAAAATTCACACAAAGCAACAGAACCTTTCATTCTCCTGGTGCTTTCCCAGAGGGTCATCAGTATCATCATGACATGTTGGTTTTTTGTAGAACTGGACAAACCATGGTATGGACGCAGGGAAGGGATAAAAAATACATATCACAGGAAAAAAAAGAAGTTCCACAAATGACACTAAACATTAAAATATTTTGCTTTGCGATAAGCTTTAAATAACTTTTAAGTGTTTATTGCTAAACAACTGGGAAAAACCTCATTTTTCATTGCTGTAAACCAAGTAATCCGTTTCAGGTTGCTATGTGTGCAAAAGCCTATAGGAAAATTTTTTATGAAATTAAATATTTTCCACACTTTTACAGACTTTGAAGAAAAAAAGTAACAGCAAAAGGCAGTTATGAAAAATCCTTACAACACTTAAGTATGTTACTGATTTCAGTAAGCACAGATGACAGTTTCCTCCTCTTACATAGCAAAATCCTCTAGGTCAGGGGCGTATGTGGTGGATGCTCTAACATTGAGGACTTAAGGGCTGTTCTTGCATTTATGATGTATCCCTTATTTTCTCATTCATGTCCACAGCTTTATACCGTGTGTTTTCCTTTGTATGTAATTCAGTATGGAAAAGCGTGTGAGCTAGCAGCCACAGAAGTCACCTGCTTTAAGACATCAGATGAAAGCCGTAACTGTGGTAGCTGCAGGCTGGTGCTTGCAGCTGCTGGAGATGGTTCTTGCTCCTTTTCTAATCCTGGGCACGCTACTTTACAATCTGCTTAGTGTATATGTAAGTAGACTGTGGTCTGAGAAGGAGGCAAAAGATGAGGGATTGTCAGACAGTGGCTCTTGATTAAAAGCATGATGTTATCCTAAAAAAATTATTTTAAACCAAATCACCAGGAGATGGAAATTCTCCTTTTCTGCCAGAACCCAGCCATGGATGTTATCCAGAGCCCTTGATGGAGCAGAAGGCTTTCCCTTAGCTTTATTGGCCTTTTAGAAAGTCCCTCTATTTGGTTAAATTTAAACACCATATGATCAGCAGCTCTCTTTGACTGGGAATTACACCAGGGTCTAAGGCAATTTGGGAGCTCCCTGCCAGCTGACTGTACCGAGTGGGAGGTGAGAACGCGCACGTGCACACGTGCCTGCAAACCCACACACAGAGGTGAAGCTTTTTTTTTACAAAATCGACTCTCTAACATACAAACGTGACAAGTGTAAAGATTTGTGAAGAAAGCATTTACTTCACAGCTGTTTTTTGTTAATCTGTGCCATATAAACAGTGCAGCATTATGCAGTGCATGGCTACTGCTTGCTTAGGAGCAAAGGGAACTCCCCAAAATAAACAGAGCTGCGAGCTCAGTGGGAGAATTGGCCATAAAGAAAAGCCAGCATTTGATCCTTGCTACCGCAACAGGCTTATTCATCGGCTAAGCGAGGAACCAGCCTGCTGATGTACCTTTCCCACGTTAGTTTGGTTTCTGTTAGCTCTGCTGCTGTGACCAGGCTGTCAGCTTAGCTTCCACATAGCATTTTTGTATTTTATTTTTACTGATGATTTCAGTGTTACAGTTACACCCACCAACTTGAAACCCATGATGTAAGGCACTATTTAGGGGCTGCATGCTGTACATAGCAGTGCGGGGAATCTGCAGTAAAAATATGTTCCCCTGCAGTACTTACTTTTAGCAGGCAAGTGATTCAGGTTTCAATAAGGACCATCACTTTGAACATGCTGTTTTCTTTCCTTTTTTTTTTTTTTTAAACTAATGTTACAGCAGAACTGCAATATGCCTAATTCATAGCATGCTACTATGAATATTATAATGATTGTTTATGTTGGATCCTCTTTGTCCTGGGTCTCAGTTATTCTGTAAGAAGCTTACATTTTATTAAGTTAAAGCAACAACACCAATAAATATCCCTCTAACTTTCAAGCCACCCTCAGTATGAAAAGAGGCTTAAGTCTTATAAACCAGAATTCAAATTAAACCACATGCAAAGATATTCAAGTCTCCAGATTTTATTGAAGTAAATCTTATTTTTTAAAACATAATGTTTTGAATGCTTGAGATTAACAAACTAGAATTGTTTGAAAATCGTGTAAGCCCTGAAGCAAATACTTGTCTATACAACTACATTTAACTGTATGAGGGACATTCAGCCATCCAAGTGTAGCTGGGTTCTCCCGGAAGCATCTGTGATAAGTGTGAAGAAGGAAACCTGTGTGGTCAGACATAAGGGGGGAGGGATGGGGTGAAGATGAAGTTTGGCTCAGAGCTCCCACATGGTCCCCGTTGCTGTGGAAACGGCCTTTGCAGTGCCTATTGCATCTATATACGTTCAGAAGAGCCATCTCTTCTCTATGTCATCAGGAGGAGTCTAAAACGAAGCCGATCAATTAAGGGCCTGTGCTATGAGGGGAAAACGTAGACAATAACTTAAACTGTGTGCCGAAAAAGAAGTAATGAATCACCCTTTTATGCGGTGACATATAGTTACATCCAAATGCCATGCTGTGCTTCTTAGGGAGAAGAAAAGGAAACAATGATAAAAATGGAACTGTGCTTTTAAATTCAATTGCTCACAACATTTCCCATGTCTTCCTTACCCTCGTGAGAGTGCCAATCAGTATATAATATTCCCCCTCCATTCATCCACTACCTTGTGAATAAGATCATATTATATGATTATTTCTTAAATTAACAAGGCTCAAGCTCTGAGAAGTAGATGCTTCCACTTAAAGCACATTTCCTTCTGCTGTTTGCAGTTTGTTTGTATGAGCGGCTGTCTGATTGTTACCCAGGCAACCAACGCGGGCATGAATTTGATTAGATATAGTTTCACAGATGTGGGCAGTGTTTCAAGCATTGTTTGGTGTTTCTGTCAGAAACAGAATTCAGTTTGTTAACTTTTAAGGGTTTTTGTTTGAAGGACAGGGAGGAAAAAGGAAAGGATCTTAAAATAATCAGTTTTAGTTGGGGTTATTGCAGCTTGCTAGTTGCTATTTGTGTTTGGTAAATGGTTCCTCATTCTACATAAAGAAAAATGTGGAAAAATTCCAGTATTGACAGCAGGGAGAACATGTAAAAGTACAAGAATTTTTATTGTCTCCACTGAAGCAGATAAAATTATTATCATCGCTCTAGAAGATAACATCATTAAAATGTGAAGACTCTTTGGTCATATCATAATAATAAGAGTACCGGGAATATATTTTGATGCTTAGCTATGCACGGTCTGCCTTGTGAAGAGGAAGCATGGTATTGTAACTGATGGCAACGTTGTGCTCAGTGTGTTTATTTCTCCAGTGGAATTTGCAGATGTAAACATCTGTTGAATGTGTAGCTAGAGGACAGTGGTTTGACATTCTGCATGAGCTCTCTTGGTGAGCAAAGCTCACTTTCTTTTTCTGTTACAGAAGCAGAAGGGGAAGTAGACTTTGGAGATAAAATGGAAATGACTCCCCCTAAAACTGAGCATTTCAGAAAGCAATTCAATCTTGCAAAGACCTAAGCCCACATTGTAATGTTAAGCTCAGTTCCCAGGTACAAAATTCAAGGGAGTTGGGATTTTCTGTTCTATTTCAAGCTAAACTCTAGAATAAACAGGATTAGCTACTTAACTGTGATCGCTTGCTTGGGATTGCAATGACCTGCAGCCTGGGAGCTGGGAACAAGACTTCTCCCACTGCACATTCAGTAACCTTGAGAGCTTTACATACTCTCCTGCAAATGTACATCAGAATTCCTTCTCGTGAGCCAATGAACTCTTCTTTTATCACCTCATTCTGAAAATGAAAGATTTGGCTGCCAGTTCACTGTAATTCATACCTGGTCTGTGATTTTGTAAGACTGTAGCCGCCTTCTGGGAACATTTAGTCTGTCTTTTTAAGGAAAGACAACTTGTGATGATGTTGTCCATCTATCTGTGAGTCAGTTACTTGCTAGCAGCTTTTGATTTTTTTTGGCAAACTCCAACCAAATTTGCAAATATCAACTAATTTGATAGCACAGAGAGATCTGGAAGATGTTAAGTCCCTACACATTCTGTTAGAATTGGAAGCTGGGTAAATGGCAAAGCCTTTAGTGAGAGAAAAACATGGAGCACTCCATTGCTCTCAGCTGAGTTAATAGCAGCCGTATAACCAGTAACCCTTCAGGCAGCTCCTCGCTTGCATAGCACGAGGCAGGGCTGTCAGCGTGGCAGGATGGCTGGTTTGGCATAGAATGCCAGGGAATGCCGGGGAAGGGCGTTGGGGCAAGAGGGAGCTGGTGTCAGAGAGAAGAATAATACCAGGGGGACTGGGAATGTGCAGGGCAGAGCCACTCTAACAGACCTGTGGGGAAGGAGATGGGGCAGTAGGACAGGAATTATCTGGAAGCCAGACTTTATCATTTCTGCTGTTCATGAGAGAATTTGTTTTACCACATCATTCAGCTATGATTTGATCCTGATAGTCTGTAGGGCAAATGAAAGAAGCTGTTAGAGATCAACACTTCGTTAATGGAATGGCTCCTGCTGAGTTGAATGGCAGTTGGATGGGGATCCTGTCTGGTAAAAACAAGTAATAAGGGATCAAAAAAGAGAAAGAGTAATTGAGGGTAATTAAAAATCCATAACCAGAAGGCTAGATTTGTCACGTAGCTCAACCTTCTTGACTGTTGGTCATTTAAATGTGCAGTCAGTGAGCAAAAGATTCTTACAGATTGAGGTGAGATTTTTACTGAAAGGGTCAGGAGATATGCTGAATAATACAGTTTAAAAATGTAATGTGTTTGGGTTTTTTTTTTGTAGGTTGCTGAAACTAACATAGTTACTTACAACTATTTGTTCTAATAAAATTAGCTCTTTTTCTGAACCCCATCAATACAGGCTTTGATTTTCTGCAGATGTATTTCTTATTCACTGTTAACTGAGAAAGTGTGAAAATTAATTCTATCCTTCCAGCTGATTGTCAATAAGTGTTAATCCTCTGTGCTTTGTAATTAGATGGTACTGTTTCTGCACCTAAAGTAGATAAGGAGAGCCATTTTTTATAAGACAATTACTAGGAAGGCAATTTTTTGGGTGTGTTAAAAAAGGTTCCATGCATAACTGGGAAATTTGCACGTTCCTGTTTCCACATTTATATTTTCTTTGGCAAGTTTATATTTCAACAAACAGCCATCTTCCAGGACAAGTGTGACCAAAATCCAGTTTACATGATTGCTAAGAAGTAGGACAAATGCTGAAACCTCTACCCAGCTCTACCCCAGAGAGTTAACCAGCCTCTCAAGCTCACTCACGCTGTTGCTCTCCATTTGCCTTGCAGTGGGTACCAGTTGTGGCTCTTTGGCCATTTTTGGCCCTGTTAAAACAAAACATCTTATTTGAAATGAAGAGGAAGAAGAGGAATTGGCATAAATCAATACAATTTCATCATCTAGTAAATGAAATGGGAGTGGACTGTGCTTTCTCATTTGAATTCAGAGTACTAACTCCTCTGCACACAAAGGTAATTATTCTGGTTTAAATATCCATATACACCAAGAAATACACNCCCCCCCCCCCCCCCGAGTAGTATAAACATAAGAACAGAAATAGATCACTATTTTGTTTTTTATTTTTCCTCATCCTGTAGACTGTCAGATGCAGCACCATAGGGCACTCTAAAAGCCCCTGTATCTGTGTAGCTAGGTGCATTTTATACAGAGCGGCTATTAGTTTGACTTCACAGAAATGGACTTAGATAAAGAATGATAAGTCACATGTTAGTGATGGTTTATGTCCTCTAAGAAATGAACAAAGAAGCCCTGTCAGGGCTGTAGATCTGGTACGTGCTAATCGTACTGAGCAACGGATCACATTGTTGTAAATGTAAGGATACATGGACAAAAGCTTGTCAGTCCTTATAAATGTTCAAGGCACATACAGGGAAACGGTACTTTTCTTGTGCATTAAATTCCCCTCAGGAAAGAAATTACAACTCATGCTTTTTAAGAGTAGCAAGAGTGAAACTGGTTTATATAGCACCTTTATAATAAGAATAATGTATGTGCTTGACACACAAGCATATGGAGATGTGGAAACATTAAAAATACTAGAGAATAAAACAGCTGGAGGCTGGAAGCTGTGCCTGAGACTGGTTGAAATGCTCAGCCTACTGTACGATTTCATGGGAATGAGAGCTCACTAGTGTCTTGCATTTAAGTAGCAGCATAAATTATCCAGTATTTAGCCCTTAGCATAAACTGCTACACCCTCAGCAACAGCCCTTCCCAACTCGCCCCAGTGTCCTAAGGAGAGCAATGCCACAACTGGATTCTGCCAACTTTACACAGGTTCAGCAGCACTATGAAATCTGTGGTGTTACTTGAATGGGAAATTCTTTGTCATAAAAATGCTTCAGTGTAACTCGAACGTGGCATACTGTTGCCATCAGTAAATCTACCTGTGTGGTGTATCAGCTGTGTAAGCATGTAAAAGCTAAAGAATCAATGTAAGAGTAACAGAATAGAGATCGTAAGAGTAAGAATAGAGATCGTAGTCATGAAGAGGTTTTGTGCTTTTGACATTTAAAAAAAATTAAAAGCAACAACTGAAGTCAAACAAGAAGGCATTTTGGTAGAAGGGGACAAATTTTATATCAAACCGCTGAAGAATTCAAGATGTTAGACAAATGTGTTGTATTCTGGGGAAAAAAAATAATCACAAGAAACCACAAAATCAACTGCTGCTCTAAGTTTATGGTTGAATAATTTCTTCACTGGCTAAAAAAAGCTGAAGAACGGAACTGGTACAGATCCAGAAGTTATATCTGGATGTACACCCATTATTTATACTGTTGTATTCACACTCCTAGATTAAGATGAGGCTGCACTACCTCAGAGCACAGAGAAATCTAGTTGTCCCAAATTGCTCAGTAATTGTAAAGTAACTGGGGAGACAGACAGGAGAACATTCTTGTACTATGCATCTACTTTGTACTTCTTTTTTTTTCCCATTTGCTTGCTAATAGAGTTTTCTTATAGGCAAAGACATTTTTGCATCTGAGATCCAATTTTTAAAAGAACTTGGGTTTCTCTGGGGATCCAGAGAGCTCAGCATCAGTTCGACCGCTTTTCAAAAGAGCTGTGTGGATCTGCACCAAGTCTCAAAGCCTTAAAATACTTAAAGTGCTTTAAGTACTTGCAAATATCAAGCACTTATCTTTAAAGACAGTGGCCAGCCTGCCTTTGAAAATAGGGCTATATGAGCTAATTATACTAGTTAATATTAATCTGCTGGTTTATAACCATTAGAGAACACATGGGTATCATTTTTCTCTGAAGTGAGCAGGTCTGCCTGGTAAACTCGGGCAGCTCCGCAGCTCACCCGCCAGTGCAGCGGGGCCACCCTGCGCAGGGGCTCCGTCCCTGGGAGCTGCGTGCCCCTGGGTTATTCTGGTGATTCGGATTTGGAGACGCAGCAGCGGGGATGAAGCTGTGCCAACAGTGGGAGACGTCGCCTTCGCTCTTAGTCACCGATTAAAGCAGAGGCATGAGGCGGGACTGGCTCCACTGATACCAGGCTTTTGTGCTGGCCTGGGATTTCCGTGAGACTGGATTACCTGGGTGCTGCAAGACGCCCTGCTTTGGGATTTGCTACATGTGAAATGAACTAATTTGTTACAGTGAAAATAAACCCAAGCTTCACAGTCCCGACATCTCCCCTACTAGATGACGTGGCATTTGGGCACTGTAATATCTCGGCCGGTAGCAATGCCGTACCACCCAGAAGAGCAGTAAAGGCTGCCTCAGGCTGTGGAAAGGACAATTTCTGACTTATTGGGAAAAAAAGAAAGAGGGAATTTAAGCTGCTCTTACTGGAGCAGAGGAAGTCTCTCAGAAAGGCGCAATGTACAGTCATTCAGCTGCATTGTGCTTGGGGGCTTTTTGATAACGCTAAAGCTATTTCAGCTACAAATGTTTAAGGTTTTAAACCTTGTATTAATATATTTATCCTCATTTATGTATTAAACTCAATCCTAGCAGATTACACTTTAGATTCTGTGGTAAACTGGAAATTGTAGTCAATTCTAAAAGCAATAAATGATAATATTGCTTTGGGGCTGCTGATATCAATAGTCCGTTCCACTTGTGAAGTAAGATTTTTTTTGAGCCTATCTGCTGCTTCACTGAAGCTGCAACATATTGTCTTCCCTGTTATGCATTTCATTTCTAATCTGATTGGGGAAAAAACCCAAACAGCAAAATCACCAAAACCAAATCTGATTTGATAGAAGTCCAGGCTGCTCATTGTAATTAAAAAAATTTACTTCTCTGCAGTGCCCACAGGAAGGAATTTTTTATAGGTTTGAATTAAGAAATCTTAAGTACTTCAATTTGGGAGAGCAAAACTACTTGAGTGACTTTCTTTGGTTCTACTCCAAATCCAGATCTCTGTCACACTTTCCATTTTCAATTTATTCAGAATGGCAAGTATTTTGATACATAGATTAAATTGCTCTGAGGTTTGTATTTGTCTAACCATTTCCTCTTATACTAAATTCTCTAGATATTCACTTGCAGGTGTATTAATATGGTTTTTGCTGAGAGAGGAAGTAACTCTGGGAATCAGCCATGAATATGTGTCAGAAAGTGAAATTTAAAGTAATAAATACTGTGATTTAGATATAAATGTATTTGGTCGTATGAGAGAAATAGGATTGCACTGTGTTAGTGGAAAATCAGGGGATTCCTTTAGCAGTGGAGGTGCTGTGCATGGCAATGTAAGAGAAACACACATATCTGTACACATTTCTTAGGTTGTTGGTGTCAGTGGACTTACATTTTTCAGTAGCCATGAAAGTTGCCTAAGTCATGTGATTATTTTTTTCCAGCTGCCACACAGTTTTATTATTGCCATCTCAGATGCCTGTCTTTATTCCTTTGCCTCCTCCTCTTGTAAAGCTCTCCAAAAATCCTAGAAGCAATAGATCAACATAAACAGCATGCAGTAATAAGTTTATCGAGGAGGGACAATGGAAGTTGGTTTCGTTTATGGTAGAGGGAGAGAGAAGATGGAAGAAAGGATAAAAGTTCATTTGGTCATCTTTTGGTTGATGTGATCCATGTAACGATCACTGGATGCTAAATAGTTCAGCAAAATGGGGATCCTGTAGGCAATGATTCTACACAGGAGAAGTTTAAGGGAAGGCAGGTTAGTGCCCTCAGGCTACAACCTGTCTCTATTTTAGTAGCATTTTCTCCAAATGTTGTCCTCTGTTCCTCTTTGGGTTTTTTTTCACGGAGGAAAGCACAATGCATATTTATTGCTTTACTCATCCACCTCTTGAATAGAGAAATCAAGCAAGCTTTTTGTTATGGCTGCAGGCTACCATTTGCAAACTGCTGGTTATCACAGTGTATTGTAACCTCAAGGTACCTAGAGGAGTTTCAATGGAACTTTGTTTTAAGCCTTTAAATGTACATGTTGCCGGGAAACTTCTTGATGACTCTACTGTAAAGATATAGATGTAAAAACACAGGTAATTTTTTTTTTTTTTTTGGTCTAGCACTACTTAAGCAAGAGCACATAAACAGCAACTGAGATTAGAGCGCAATTTTGATTCTTTCCAAAGCTGTGAAGTAAAGGTCATCTATTTCACAAAGAACTTGCACCTAAAACAGGGGAGTCAGTATGTGAGAAAGGAAGTGTTATTATCTGCATTGTCTAAGGTCCTGTGATATAGGCCACAACAAAAGCCCTACTAGAAGCATAAGTCTGAAAACGATCTCAAGAATTGAAAAAGATACATGAAAAAACACAGTTTCTTTGGAAACACCTTTTGTATTAGTCACATACTATCCTCCTTTAGCTTAGTTTTGATTAATATTTATAACAGACTTTCAGTAGGAAAACTTCATGTGGGTCCACAGAACAGAGAAGATGTACATCTTTGCGATAGACAGTTCCCGGCACAAAGTGTCAGCTGGCAAGAGAGACGAGAACAGAAATGCTACACATCCATCAGGCCTGATCACGATCTCCCCCTCCCATTCGTAGACCTGGTAACAGTTGTAATGAGCAGCATGTGTTGGTGTGATGAGGAAACAAGATTGTATTGGGCTGTATTGAGATTGATGCAAATATGTGATAGGGCGTATAAGAACGCGACGTGTTACTGGCTGCTGGAGTCCTAAGGAAAGGAGAGGCTGAGGGCTGCAAGGCAATTCATACCTGTCTGATGCTTTTGGTTTTCTCTGAAGAAATCTGCTTGTAAATGGCAGTGGATGTTTTAGTTGATAAGTGCACTTGGAGTTAATTTTCCTGGAAGATGGTTGTCAGGGCCTGAAAGATGCTTTCAAAAGTTGAAAGAAACACTGTCTAGAATCTCAAAAAAATGTGATGTACTCTAGCAAACCTGGAATGAAAGCTTCATTTTACAAAAAAAGCAACTGATTGAGCAGTTAAAATATAACATAATCAGATACTTAACAAAAAAATCCTGGCTTCTGTTAGAAACTTTTCAGTGTCCTCCTTCAGTTGCCAATTGCAACTTCTGCGTAGTTCCTAGAGTTTTATGAACTCTGAGAGCAGAACAGGACAATAATATTTCTTTTTGTTCTATAATACAGCTGACACACTGCAAGGTCAGTCCTCAGGTAGGCAAAGCTTCTGGTTTCCTCACGCAATTAAAGTGGTTTCTAAGAATTTCCCAATACTCTGCTGGCCTAAGAGCTACTTCTCAGGGATGGGGTAAATTACTGCATGCTCGCTTCTGTCTCTTTTCCCTGTCCCCACCTAACCTTCCTCTGTCAAGGGGGAATCTTTGCTGGCCGATCACCGTGCTGATGAAGCGTTCCCACCTTGCGAGGGAGTCCTTGATGCGTCGTCCAACAATGCAAGTGACTCTGAGGGGACAGTGCGTGTTAGAGCACTAGTGACTCTGAGGGGACAGTGCGTGTTAGAGCACTAGCTTAGTCAGTAACCACTAGCTTTGCAACCACTGAGTCCAGCCTCTTTCTCTCCAGATACATGTAATTCACACTGCTAAAGAAATTATAAGACTACGTGGGGGGAAAAAAGGATGTGTGCACAATGCTCAGTTGCTGAGATGATTATCTATCTGAAGGTCTACCATCAGCCAAGATTTCAAACAAATCAAATACAGGGCAAAGGAACTCTGCAGTGCTCTTGTGGAAGTCCGAATCAGACCCACTGTGATGTCTGTTTTCCATTTCCCCTGCCTTCAGGGTAGCTGCAGATACAGTCGAGCCAGATTAGATCTGCCCAGGGAAGGGAGTGCTTTTGCTGTGCACAAGCTGGGCTGCTGAAAGCTCCGGTTCGGGACTGGCTGGGGCTGCTTGCTAAAAGATGAATTATTCCAAAGGCTGAGCATCCTGAAGGAGTCATCACCTTCTCTGTCACTTGTTCTGGCTTTGTTAGTAAACACTTCTCACCTGTGACAGTCGCTGATAAATCTCAGACAGGAGTTTCTGGTCTATTATAAACAGCTTTCAGTTGCTCCCCTGAGGGAGGTGTTTTTTAGAATTTGGCATGTCTTATTGCTCACATGGCAGCATTAGCAGTATGGTGCTTTAGCGCACTTGTCAGGAATGTTAACAACAAGAAGGTGGGATGTTTTTCTGCCTTTCTTGCTCCTTTACCTGGGATCAAGAATGATCATGCTACTGACAAAACCTTCACATGCTGAAAGCAGGTTTCAGTTGTAAAATCCACAATAACAGCAACCCCAACAGGCAAACTTCCGTCCTAAGAGACTACTTTAAAACATCCACTGTACTCAGTTTCTGCTGTAAGCTGATTTATGCTGGTTTTCAGGTAGGGTGCTGAAGACAGCCACCACTGCAAGCTCTTCATATGCATTTCCTAAACCTCCCTCATCCCGTAGTCCCATTCAGTGCCCTGCCTGGGCTCTTGCGAAGTCCCCATGAAGGCAGCAGGATTAGATGCAGGTTTAAAGTTAGGCGTGAGCTTCAACACCTTCTTAGACTGGGATCCTAATTAGCGTAATGACAAGAACAGAGTATTAACAGTAAACAATATGTTTATACAAACTAATGAAAAATACGCTGGGTTCCAAAGTTCTCCCATCATATTTGCTCTCAAAGTACATGCAAATCCAGAGTGGCGTTTACACTTAAAAAGGCTTATTGCCATTTATGGATGTACTAATGCAATGCAGTAATTTTCTTCATGGTTAAGACCCCAGGAAGTTATGAGAAGGCAATATGAATAACTATGCAGAAGGTGTTTTTTTCAGCTGGAGCCAGGGTTTTAGAAATGCAAGATGCATATTAATGAGTACCGTGCCTGCGAAAGGTGCTACATTAACCTTCCCTAAGAGGAGAATCTTCAATTTATTCCCTGGAAAAGTGCTACATTAGCAGCAGTGCTGGTATTGCTGTGTTGGGAGCATTCTCTATCCCTCTCGGGTCCCTACTGTGGCAAAACCTGGAGTGTCTGTCTGCCTTTACACATGAGACTAGATCCACTGAAGTTAAAGGGGGCTGATTCTTTGTTTATCGTGTATCTAAAGAGGTGTGCTGTACCCTCAGTTTGTAGAAAGATCGTTTTGAGAATGGGAAGACCGCTCGTCCTCTAAAGCTTTTGATCCTCTAGACTTCAGTACTCAGAAAGTGGTGGGATTTTTTAGATAATGATTAAAAAGGTGGCTACACAAAAGGCATAGGAGATGGTAAGAAGGTACAATAATGTCTGATTCGCAGCTAGCACCTCTTTTCAGATGAAACAAATTTCAGATGACCACAACTTTTGGGCCAGCTTAGGCCAGCTTCAAAGCAAAACCTGGGAGGCAGAAAAGTCTCCTTCTGCCAATCCTCTCACTCTTTTTCACGAGTTCTGGTGGAGTTCATCAGCTTGGCAGGAGCACTTGGTGCCTGTAACTACAGCAGGATTGTCAGACGTTTTCAGTAGTACATAGAAGTCATAGATTTCTGTAAGAAGATAATGCCCAGGGCTGTGTAGATAAAGTATATGTTGATACACCACTACATCCTCTGCGAAACGGGTGTTGGTCATCAGCTGGTGAACACTGAAAGATTTACAGATTTCAGTGAACCTGTGCTGATTTACCCCAACTGAGGCTGTGGCTTGCATGGTTACTCTTTGGCAGAGGAAAAACAGACACTGCAAATTGAATCTGAAGTTAAGGGAGTGATATTAAAAATTACCTTTTAGAACTTGATGTGGACACTAATTGATGGGTATAATTAAACTTTAAATAAAAATTTACTCGTAGTTTCAAATTTGACATCTACTTTTGTAATATCAATTAATTCTCAAAAGTGATCATTCTAAGACAAGTGTAATCTTCATCAGAAGGGCTTTTTTCCCCCAAATATTTTACTTTTAAAATCATCTAGTGCATTTTCCATTTCTATTAATATTTATGAAAGTGAGAAATCATAACATTACAACTTTAAATTGAATATAAGTAAAATTATTTGAGAACTACAGTGAAATGTAGGCATTGAACAAGCTTTGGTTATTCACTTAAAGTGGAAAAAACAATACTAAATCATTAAACATGAAGCAAAATATGGAAACGCATCAGCAAAACAGAATTCACAACTGAATAAAACATGCAGGCTACTGCAGAAATATTTTTGAAAGGTATTTTGGAGCAGTCTAACCACAATTGATTGTAATTCATAGTTCCCTTATATTTTTATAGTTGGGAATTGCATATCATTCACAAGTAGCAGAAACATTTATAATGTTTTTCAATCATATATTTTAAGTATGACCTTGTAATGTGAAGAGAAATCAAATTAAACATAGTTACTTCTTGAGATATCTGATTCATATTTACAAGATGGAAACTAAAAAATTATTGACAAACAAAATTGGGCAACTCCAAACAGGTTATGCACAAAGATGAGTGCATATTTGGATTCCTTTTGGATACCATCATCATGTGACTAAGGGCATAGTCAGACATTCCTCTCTGGGTCTAGCTATAAAAGCACAGGAAATCACCTCCGCCTGTTCTTTCTTCAGCCAGCGATTATGGTCCCACACTTGAAATACCTCACAGGATTGTGTCTGTGATGCTCATTGCTTTCTCTACTAAGTCAGCTGAATTAGACAAAAATCACCCCCAGGGTAGTCAGAGGTAAGAGGACTCTATTAAATAAACAGAACTTTTTTTTGGGCACTGAGGTAATGACAAATATCTAAATGGCAATTACTTCAGTTATTCTAACTATATATGCAAAAGATTAATGATGCCCAGAGAACAGGAAAGTAAGTCATGGGAAAATCCAAATTTTGATCATTGTTCTATGCCAAATTCAGGAACGAGATGGATTAAAGTTTCAGTATTCAAAAGCCTGATTCAATTTTGATTTTATTTATATATATATGTCTGTTTTTATCAATCAGTTAGACACATTTTATACGGCTAAAGAGATGAGCTGTCTGTCAGAATCAAGGCTATTAGGTGGTATTGGTCATCTGTCAAAGCTAATGAAGCAGGTTGGCTTTGGCATCATTCTAAGCAGGTGTCTGTAAGCAGCAAATCCCCCGAACAGTCTTTTTATGTGTAAAAAGCACCTTGATGCCACAGACGTTCATTTCTTTCCTCCATTATGTAGCCCTTATACATCTTAATTTCCTTTAAAAAGTGAACTTTCATGCCTTTGTGCCATTAAATCCTTGTAAACAAAGCAGAACAACATCTTAAATTAGAACTTTCAGGAAATTCCATCTGGTGATTTGACAGTAATAAAAAACGGTCTTAGAAGGTAGTCACGGTTAAAATTCCCTGCACCGTATCTCTTGGTTTTACTAAAATCCTGAGTTCTCCAGGTTCATTTTCTGAGTTTCCTTATTGCTACTGTCACATCATTGGGACAATGGTCCATTCCTGTTTTGTATTTCAACTTGTCAGTTAATCCCCAGAAATGGTGAAATAATAATGGCGGTATAAGGAATTCTGTTTGCACAGAAGTTGTAAGGGGACTATGGTGTGTTTCTTGGTAAGGTCAATTTTAGTAAAATGATAAATATCTGCATTTAAAAACAAAACCAAAAAACCCCCAACCAACCAACCAAAAAACCCCTATCCCCGCTTCCATCCAGGTTTTCTGTATCTAGCTGAGATCACATCATGCCTGTTCACTGATAGCAAGGCTGTGATTGCCAAGCCTGCATGAGTGAATAACAGGCAGGAAGAACATTTCCACCACCATGAGACGAGCTACATGAGGTCTTGGAGCGTAGGCTGCTCGCTGGTATTCTCTGTGCCTCAGTCTGTGCCTTTCTCCCAGGGCTGGCACCACCCTCTCCTACCTAGACATAGGCAACAGAATGATGATTTGCCAGAACTTTAATACTACCCTGCACCAGCAAGGCAGAAGCAAGGGAAAGGGTAGTTCAAAGACTGGTTTTGTTTCTGCCCAGGTTAGTTCTGAAACAGTGCAGGGTTTTTGTGATTGCATTTTTTCCTGGGTTTTTTGGGTTTTGGTTTTGGGGTGGTGGGGGGTTTTTGGGAGTTTTTTTTGTTTGTTTGTTTCTAGGAACCGACAAGATATTTTTCCCAGGAAAAGGAGGACTGGTCTTACCTCTTATCATTCAATTGCCCCAGGGTGGTTCTGTGGTTGGCTTTATTCTTGATGCAGAGGTGCATATTGCAGGGCTTACCTGCCAGATGCTGGCAAAATTCCTTCAGAAACCCTGCAAACACCAACGCTCTTAGAGGCAGAGAGAGCACTGCATCAAGTAATGTCAAGGTAAAGCACATAATCATTGTCTCAGCAGCAGAGTGAGATAACACTAACCCTGGCTTCTGTCACAATAAATCACAGCACAGCAGAGAGGAACTGCTACAGGCAGGTGGCCCCTACCCCCCCATATAAGTGACTACAAATATTCAAACCTGGCCGTTTCTACAGTTGTAGCCACCAGACCTAACTGTCCTCCTTGCCTTCGGTTCATCTAGGCTAGCTCAAGGCACACACTATGTTAGACACCTTATGCAGTCCCCACTGATGACTTTGTTTTACTTTGTGCGTGAGGGAGAAAGCAAACATAAGGGTCAAAGCCCAAAGCATCCCTGTCCCATGGCTGAATGGCAACGTTGGGGGGTTGGCCAGAGTCCAAGATAACAGAGGGGGTGATTAAGTTAATCAGCTTCTCCTAACTTATCCTTTTTAGGGCCAACTCTTTTAGGGCAAACAATGATATCCAGGATCCTATAAAGCACAGCAGTGATGCTGTCTCATGCTCTAGGTGTGTTTTTGACACCACATTTCCTGCAAAGTTCCCATGGCACACTGATCTTTCTTGCTATGGAATTAGGAAAACAGTTCATTAGAAATCCAGAGCTGCCAAATAAGATGATTTCATCAGGGCATTCTGCCTGCTGAAGTGGCTAATGTATTTGGCAATCCAGCACCTGCTGGCAAAACACATTGCTTGGCAGGGCAACACATTGCTCCCCCTGTATTCTTCCCAAATGGAATGTCTTCCATATTCATCAGAAAGTCTGAGAATTTTTTTTTCCTCCATACTTACTGTTACTGCTCCTTGCCATCAGCCATCTACCTTCAAGAGATGCGTTTCCATTTCCTGATGAATCCTGACCTCATGAGGAGCTGTGTGTCATCATCACTGTCTGAAATCCCCTATCTGAAGTCATCTGGCTAAGATTACACAATGATTTGAAAGCAATGGCTCTGCCAACTGAAAGGATAGGAGATGCTGCTGGCAAAACCCCCCTCTGCTTTGCAGAGGTGGTGATGCTGTTGATGATGCTGCTTATGGAAATGCCCCCATCCTGTTGGATATTTCCCCTTTCTCAGGGGAGGTTTCTTAAAACGAGCATAGTACAACTTACCCTACTATTTTGTAGTCAGACTCTAACATTTGTAAACTTCCTTGAATGCTGTATTTTCTGCAGGCCTTGACTTACTAATCTTTCTAGCAGCTCCAGCCTGCAGTTTGTTTTCTGCAGATCCTTGATGACAAAGGACTCATTCTGGTTCTGAGCACTTCTTGAGTGCTTTGAAACCTCACCCAACTAAATATGTACAATAGAAGTAGCTTCTGATGTTTGTCAGTAATGTAGCCCTTTCCCCCACACTCTTTAAATCTCATGGTAACAGCACGTCTTCTGCTATCCATTGTGCTTTATTTTTATAGTTTTCTACTTGCTGTGTTCAGCAACTGATTTACACGAGAGGCTAGTCCCCCCTTTTTGTTTCATATTTAGGTCATAACTTTCCAGCTCAAGCCACATTCCCTCTGAAATACTCCCACAGTTCTTTATGGATGGGAGGATGTTTGATTCCAAGTTGATACCTTTATTGCCATTGCTGTGAGAATACTTACTCCATCCCAGTAGAAATGGATGCACTGTGAGGATGTGAATAGAAAGGAGATTTAAGAGGTATCCCTGACTTCTACTTGGCATAAATAGACAAGCCTCTGCTAATGACACTGGGTGTTAAATGGGTCACATTGGGTGCTAGTGTAAAAACATGCTTATGTGATGATTACATAGTTTTGTTTAAGGCAATACATTTGATGTTTATGAGAAAAAAGCTGGAAATTGTCCATTTAGAGAGTCTACTGTAAGGCATAAGCCATCAGCTTGGTCACAGTCTGCTTCTAATTTTTATGGTCTCTCCAATTAGCATATACAGAACAGATGAAATAAACCACACAGGAAATAATGCCTCCAAACACCCCCCTCCCCCAAAATATCAAAAAAATGCAAATAGTGTCTCCTGCATCTGAAGTATTTATTTATAACAGGGACCAAAAGTGCTTTCCTTTGAAACTACCGTATCTTTACAATACACTGCTGAAAAATCTACTTTTTCTGTCCCAAAGCTGAAATTAAGAAATAGTTTTGTATATTCAGTAGGACGGAGATGGTTGTTATGATATGTCTGAGGTTTACACCACACTAAGAAACAGTCCTGGGATGTTACGTGCATGAATGCTTTTTTTACATATAATGCATTCTGTTATTAAGCTGTGTATTTAAGCGGAAAATAGACCAGGTTGGACAAAAGTGGAAAGAGGAAACTGTATGTACTGGAAAAACACTCTGCATTGACAGGAGCAGTTTGAGCATGGTTGTCAGAAAGCAAGGGAAACACAACTTTTCATTCAGCTTTTACTTCCCTTGTGTCAAACAGAACCCACTGAATCAAAAAAGATCAAGGATAAGATTCTCAAAGTTTGCCTCTGGGCACTGCAGACTGCATTCCCATTCATTTCAGAAGGAATTGGGCGTCTCTTTCCTTCAGTTCAAATGGTCATTGAAGAAAATTCAATGTGACTTCTCATTACTTGCCATGTTAGAAAATATTATCAGTTACATGGTTTGAATTCAACGTATAATGTATTTACAAATATACTTTTACCTTGGCTCCAATGCTGGAGTAATTTCATAGGCAGAATTCTTTGTTTGAAAATAAATTATCACTTTTTTCTTCCACAGCAGTAAATAGCATGTGCCAATACTTAATTCAAAATAGGTAATTAGGAATCTTGCTAATGATGCTTAACATATTTAGTGTGCTGACACTTCAACAGATTTCTCCCTGGGTGATATTATGCAGTGTCTTGGCTGTTTTCCCATTTGGGATGGTCTAGAGAGGTGCAGCAGACCCCTGGTACCACCTGGTGCATTAGTCAGCCACAGCTACCACCATGGCCTCTGCCTGGTGAGGTGACTCAACACATCACTTCACCGTCAGGGTGCAATGTGAGAGGCTACAACACGAGAGATCTGCATGTGCCACAATTACGGTTGCATTTTTCATGCCTTTCTGGAAGAATCTGAACCTGTTATTACCACCGTATGTCCAGAATATCAGTGCTTGAAAATGTGAAGTTAACATTCAGGAGCAATTGGGTGCCATTCTTTTGGGATGTAGAACTCCCCACCAGTGAAAGAGGTCCAATGATAATTCATCTGGTCTGTTGCATTAAATGTTTTCAGGGTAGGTAGAGGAAACTTCATGACAACTTCATCTCTGTACTTGGTTGTAGAGTTACGATGACTAACTTTCTAAATCAGAGAATGAAATCAGAACAGCAAACCTGGTCCAAAGCCAGTGAGAGTCTTTTCTTCAACTTCAGCAGACTGTGGGGGTAGGCCAGAGTTACAGTGTTTGCTTACTCTTTAAATTCTGCTTAAATGTACTAGCCGATTTTTAGGATAATGTAAGTTTTATGTCACCTGCTGGGTAAGAAGTCCAACAGCTTTAGTGAAGTTAAATAAATTTGCATCAGCTAAAAGTGTCGTTCTGAGTTTTCATCTAAATTGCAATCAACTGAACAACTAATGCTGCTAATAAATAAAACTTCAAACCAAGAGAGTTGCATAGTGCAAGTTTTGCAATGTTATAAAAACAAGTGCTGATCCCTAAAAGTATTGTATATTCTACAAAAGGAAGGGTTGTTCACCTTAATTATTTATGACTGCGTGATTTATGGATTTTTAGGTTGTGGTTCACTTTTGATTTTCTTCCATGTTTGCTGTTTTCCCCGATCTCAATTTAACAATCACTTTAATATTGATCTGTATATGACAAGCAATGCAAATTTTTAATGTTCTACCTCATGTGGCATACTTCAATTATTGGGATTTACCATCATGAATAATTTATAGCTATGTTCTTTAATTTGTCATTGATCGTTGCCATCTTTTTTAAAAATGAATGTAGTTCTCAGTTTTGCTGGATCGATGGGTAGATGGCAAGGCATGGGTAGATGTCTTCTGTTCAACTGCATGTGGGACAGGAAAAACAGTGGCAGTTGAAACTTTCCCAGATTATATCACAGTATGGTCTAGCACTGGTTTTTGACTACGTCTTAAATGGACTGGTTTAGACTTTATAGTCATCAAAGCATTGATGTATCTGTTGATACCATAAACACAGACAACTATTCCATTAGCAGCAATTTTACACTGAGCCCATAAATCCATATCCCAGCGTCTCAGTATTTTCATTTTTTAGGCTACATGCAAACTAGTGTTTTAGGAGCACAAAGCATTAAAATTAACTATGTAGTACCCTAACTGGTCCTAGAGAGAATGCCCTTCTATTAGGTATGGAAAGGCAGATCTCAGATTTTTAAGCGCTACAAGTTCAGAGAGGTTTGGTGGAAAAATGATGACAGGATGGTGGAAGTAAGATGTACAAGATCACTTAGCCTGAGAGGAGAATTACTTCTTTAGAGAAGGCAGGGTTATAAGGGTGAGACTGCCAGGCTTTAAGAACTAACAAAGTCAAGAAAAACTGTCTTGAACTGAGAACAAATCAGAAATAGTGTGTCTTTTCACATTGCAATAACACTAATGATTCCTCCTAGTTGTGTCCTGAATCAAGGACACTACTGAAAAAAGTTTCCAACCATAGGAAAAAAAACCCCATGTGGTAGAAAGTTTAATCTTGCACTGCAGCAACATGAAAGTTGATTTTCTAATGATAATTGTTTTTAGATGGTATGGCTTGTTAATAGGAACTTATTTCAAAATAAGGGGATGACAGATGATTACTTCAATAGAAGGAAGTATATGGTTCAAATTATGGAAGAAATTCATTACACATTGTATTCTGACTTCTCTTCAAACGAAAAAAAAAATAAATTATCCGAACAGGGTCACTGCAAGCATGCTTTCCAGCTGTCAGCTGGGGAAAAATTAGCATCAGTATTTCCAGGGGATAAAATCTTAATAACAATTGGTACTTACTTAGTACCTAGGACATATCTGAAGTAATTAAACACTCTTTCAAGTACTAGTAGTTCAACCTTCATAATACATTGTGCAGTGCAGAACAGTCATTGCCTGGTTTTATGGAGCAGTAAACTGCAATGCTATAGATGGGGTTTCCAAGAGTGTCTAGTATTGCCCTATTCTCCTTATGCTGAAGTCAATGAGAGTTTTCACGTTGATATTTATGGGTAAAATCATGATAACACTAACTCATTGACCTCAGCAGCAGGATAGAGAAATCAAGAATGGTGGCCTTTGAAAATGCTTCTCCTAAGTGACTTCAGGCAACTTGGCATAGAAAGAAGTTAGCAGAAACCAGCAGGTCACTTGGGTCACCTCGACCAACCACTGCACCACACTGTCTTTGTAGGAAAGTTTTAAGATGCTTCATTGACCTGCTGAGAACTGAATGTGTGGTGCTTATGAGAGGTCTGTGAATGCAATCTCTGTTTTCCTCTCTACAGAGCAGGACAAGAGAAAGGGTGGAGGTAGACATTTTGTATCTCACAATAATGAATATTTTTGTAACACCATATGACGAGGAGTACATTTTCTCTGCACTGCCACATGTAGAACAAAAATATCAAAATTTTCAAGTACATTTGGGATCACAGAATCCAAGTTAAATATTACAACTCATTATATGGTCACAAGCCATTAGTTTCGGCTCCAAATTGGCAAGAAAGTAGCAGTCCAGAATTCATATTCATGTGGGAAAAAGTGTACTCAGAAAAATCTAAAAATTAATCAGAAAAAATGTGTTTCATAGCAATTCCCTTTTTCCATTTTAACACCCTATTGCTTATGATGATGGCTCATTAGCTTCTGTCAAATATTTCATCATTTAATTCTCAGCCTTATTTGAGAATGGCTACATTACATTTCTATTCTGGCTCTAAGGAGGTTTATATTTGTTAGTCTTGATTTCAAATTTATTTAATGCTAATCCACTTCACCAACTCATAGTACTTCAAATACATGTTTATTCATTTGTCATTCTATAATAGTAAATCTGTGCTTCAGATGATGTAGGAAATTTTGCAAAATAGTTCTTTTCTTCAAAGTGGTAATCATTCTAAGTCACTTCTCAAAAGTAGTTTCATGTTACATATGGAAATCCACTGAAAGATGTGGTCTGAACAATTAATGGCTTCCTACACAAGTGCAGTCCATTTTTCCCCTCTGTTCCAACAGCCTGTTAAAATAATTCTATTGGCAGCTAGCAAAAATTCTGAATGCTCATTAAAAGAAAATGACGAATATTTTTTTCCCCAGACAGTATATGATGATAAGTGTCTGGGAATTACCAGTGCCAAAAGACTTTACTGCAGCTGTGTACTACCTACTTTAACAAGTGGGAAACATTTATCTTAGTTTGACTTTTGTTTTGTATTGGAGAAACTCTGTTAATGGATGTCAGACAGTATATAATTTTTCTGCTTTTACTAAAGGTTTAACAACCATCTGTTGTCCTTAGTAAACGGAATTCCATGAAACACATGTAAACAGTCAGTATGTGTAACTTTTCTTTGTAGGAACGTGTGCTGCCCCGTTTGCACACTGATAATTTTAAAATAGAATGGCATATGTCACAGTCCTGGTGAATGTTCCCCTGGGGAGTCCTGGATCTCTGAAAGCTTACCCAGCTGCCATGTTTGGATCCTAATGGAATGAACTCCTGTCGGTGTGAGTAGGCTGGCAGACCCCAAACAGTTTTCTGTGACATTTGAAAAATGCTGATTCATTTATTCATACATATGTGACAGGAAGAACTTGCATTAGACCTTTAAAACGGCACAGAATTATGCACCACTGCGGCTTCAAATAGGAAGGATATCAGGCACGGAGCCTTATCTTCGCACCACCCTCGCCAACCTGTAATCCCAAGGGTGAGGTTTCATCTTTCCTGTCTTTGACTAGATGCCTAACTTTGAAATGGCGTGGTTGGTACATCTCAGCCCAAGACAGATGTCTAAAATAGCTGAGAAGAATCACACTCTGGAGGTGCTAGACTGTCGGCTTTAAAGGGAGTCCAGATGATGAACTGCAACAAGATGTTTAATTCTGGATGGCTAAAGTTAGCTGAGATATATTCTGTATAAATTACATGCAAACTCTCGTTACTAGCATGGCTTACAAGGACTAGTTTAGATTGTGTGTACTTGTCAGAAAACAATGAGTCAAAGTTGTTTTGACTACATTATTTCATTCTAATGCAGCAGAATGTGGTAAGACTAAGACTGTACAAGCACAGGGTCCTTACACATAATTTGTATAATGATGATGATTATGGTACTGCTAACATCTGGGAGAAGGAAAGCAATTGGCAGAGGATGGGAAGAACTGCAAGCAAATAAACTAAAACAATGATCTAATATCACCCGAAAAACAGAGCCAATTTGACTCAAGGATTGCAATTGCAAATATACATTAATAGGATTCCTCAGTGGATGTGGCAGAACATAATTTAATCTGAAGTGCACTTGAGAAATTAGAAATGCTTCTCTTTTGTTGCTTTTTGACATGACAGAGGTCTGGATAAGCGTTAGGTTTTAATGTAAATTAACAAGATTAGTATGTCTGCAATTTGTCTACAAATAGTCTTCATCTGTTTAATTTCCTTCAGTACTGTCACCCTCCATCTACCCTCTTTGAGACGCTCCAAGGGAAAAAGAATTGTCAGAGCACAAGAATTATTCAAATTTCCTTTTAAAATACCATCTTGGTTTCTTAGACTGTCTTGTAATCAGACTAACAATCTTGAAGAGTAAATACAGAATTAATCAAGCTTGTGCTTTCATATTCAAAAAATTCCAGGAACTCATAGCATACACTGCAAAGAGGTTAAAACCACAGTAGTATAAAACTATGTTAAAATGACCTATGCCTTGGTTTCTGGAGAAAGGTTGGATAAATGAGCAGGGTACACAAGCAGTCATTTTGTCAAGTACTTCTCTCAAAGCAGCTAATTAGAACCACTTCTGTTCAAAAATAGCAGGAGTTACATAGGAAAGGCTTAAAAAATGGAACTTTCTCTTCCATTCAAAAATACTTGGGTTATCTTTGATGTAATTTTGCAAAGTTCTTTTGTTATAGTTGTTCTACAAATGAAACCAAAATTTGTTCTAAAAATCCAATCACTCCTTCCCCCCAGCTTCCCCAAGCATGCTTTCACTTTCAGCATTTCAAGATCCAGTTTGTAGATTAAAAAAATAAAGAGGTCCACTGGAAATCTCCAACTTTTGCAGGGCCTAATCTCAGCTTCTGCTTTCTTGGGGCTCAAATAACTTTTCTTCCTCCCCACAGACAAAACCATCATATACTGAATATAAAATATTTTTCACCGTATCATTAATCCCAAGGCACTAATATGGACTCACAGCTATGCAATTTGTGTGAATGTGTGTGCACGTGTAAAGGGAAAGGAGGGGATACATAGCAGATGGTTATTACAAATGTTGCTTTACAGTATACATTTCATTTGCAGATTCTGCTCTTGCACATGAACCCTTTCGGCTATCAGACTGTATAGCACAAGGGCTTACACAATATCAAGTAATTTTTGGCAGTTGCTGCTCAGTCTTTCATCGCTGCCAGATCTTTGGCAGTATAAGCTGAATCCCTGTCTAGTATACAACTAGCACAAGGTCCTCATTATACTGGAATTTAATACTTGGGGCCAGAAGGCTCTACATACAATGTAAACCCAGACTCTCTCCCTTGTCTTTTGAGTGAACAACTGTTTAATATGTGGTGCCTTACAAAGCTGCCATAATTAAAAGGATAATTATTTATATACACATTCAGAGCCAATGTAAATAAATAAAAATAAAGAAACTAATGGAATAAATTTCAGAAGCTAAATATACTTGAATATATGCATCTATGCCACCAGGGAACAGTGACAATTGGCACAGAAGTCTACATAGGGCAATCATGACATACTGAATATCAAAGACTGCATGGAGTCTGCAATGCATCCTAGTACTAGAAACAGTGTGTATACACAAATATACAGTTGTGCACGCTGTAACAACAAAAATCCTTTTCTGCTCAGTCTTCAAGGCATTCTTTTAAACAGTAGCAGTAGCTTAGAACCACCAGAGAAGTTTATGCAATGACGTTTTAAGTTTCGCAGTCCATCTGTTGTCCAAGTGGGACAGGAAGAATATCTTACTGAGGTTCTTTGTGATATGTCCATGTGAGTATAACTCTTCCCAAAGACACCAGTTCAGTTCCATGCTTATACTGCCAACATACACACACTTAAACAATTTGTTACAAATACGGCTTTGACAAAGCACTCACCTTCCAAGAATAGCCTTGTTCATTTAGAGACAGAATTTTATAGCTCCCAGTATCACAATGTTTCCTGCCATATCTGCACTGTGGAGGATCTATGCCAACGTCTATATTTTTAAAGTAAAAATTTTCCTAAATAGAATGTCCTTCTCCATGAGAAGCAAATAAATGGAACCTTCTTCCCATGCACACCGTATTTAATATATTAAAACATACTTGTGACATTTCCCTGTTTGCAATTGCCTATCCATGTCTCTCTTTTCACACTGCTTCTTTCATTCTGTATTGAACAACCACGTAGATATCCTGCACAAAGGAAATACTGCAAGCGATAGTGATATTCTTGCATGGAGCTCTTTACACGTATCAAGAAGAAGGTGTTGGACTTCCTTTGGCTGACATACTTGCCAAGCACTTTCCATCATTACCTCGGCCTGATACAATTTCGGTTTGAGTTTTGACTCAGATCCTGGAGTTAGGAGGGAGGAATAGAGTGCAACGTAAGGATATATGAGGGATAGGAACACAAAAGTACACTAAGGTTATGCCATTTTCTTCTGGAACCTGTACGTGTTGGAAATTCTTTCGCTAAGGTGTCTCTGAAAGCTGATTATTCCCTGCCTTTGCACAGGGAAAGTGCTTCACAATCTGTGGGCCATTTCAGCCCATATTCTACATTGTCCCAACAGACATCACCTAACAGCTGTCTCCTAACTTCTGCCCTACCCTCACAAAACCAAAACCAAAACCAAAACCAAAACCAAAACCAAACCAACAGAAAATAAAATAATTCCTTACTGGGTTTAGAGCAGTTGTTTTGAAAACAAAAACCACAATGTTGTTGGGTTTTTCTCTTATCCATGCTCCAACCTGGAAATATTGAGGATCTCTGTGTGGAAGATGAGTACCAAGGCAGCACTTCAGGACATGCACAGCAGCATAACACTGAGAATCTAGGGAAGTTTTCACCTCTTCAGGCTAAGCAGATTTTTTTTGGTCTCATTTAAATCATGCTACCTGCATATATCACAATCTAGGTGCTTATTCTGAATTTTATCCTAAATTAGTAGATAATCAGAGTAACTCTAATGGGATCTAATGGCTAAGTAGGGAGGCAAAGGGAATTATTTTGAATGGCCAAGTCAACCTCAATGATCAAAGCTGTAAACAGAAATATGTATTTTTATTAATTTACCTTCAGTGTTCTTTTTTATTAAAAATGAAATGATGCACTGTAGATAGGAGGAAGATAACTGCAGAATGTGGAGATATACTGGCTTTACATCAGTTCATGGCTATTTGAGGTTACTTCATTGTGTCTTGATTTTAAAGCAATTTCACAAAATCAAGCATTAGTTGCTATGAGGCTGTTTGGCACAAGAACCCATAAGGACCTTGAGGTTAAGTAAAAACTGAGGTAAACGGCACATGTTACTATTTATAGTAGTATTATTATGACCTTGACAGCATTTTCATGAAATAGATTAAAATTTTGCCACTAAAATTCCCTTTACAGGCTGAGATATATCACAACAAGGCTTCAGTATTTTAATAGCTCCTTAAAAGAAGAAATTAGACTGATGCTGGAAAGGGCTTTACTGTTTAGATCAAAGCTGGCTGAAATTCAATTTTGTTTCATGGGAATTTAGAATATTTTGAACAGGATTTTATTTCAGTATGGAGGTGAAAGTAGAGTTTTCTAATTTTCCCATGGAAGCAAATAATTTAAAAAACCATAATTCGATGTTGATAATTTTTGAGGAACTGCAGAATTTGATCAGATCTTTTTAAAATGAAAATTAATCAATATTCCCTAAGTACCAGATTTCCAGAGCTTCCAGGGAGTCAGAACAGCCAAAGAGATTCCCATGAACTAGGAACAGCGAGTTGAGGTGTGGAAGACTCAGTCATAGCCAGGTTTGGCAGAGCTTTCATGGAGCGTTGCTTTATGAGGAGGAGCCTGCACGTTCTGAGTCCCCTGAACCTACATCTGAGCATTTCCTCCCAGTACCATGTTTATTTGGCATTCAATATGCCCTACAAAATGCAGAAGTAGTCTTCTCATTTTGAAAATGGGGACAAAGAGAGATGGAAGACATTGCCAAGATGTAAGCTCATCTTTGCATAACTTAACCTTGGAAAGTCAGGGACTGTGAACAACCAGAAAGTAAAGCCAAAGTAGTCGAGAAAGAATATGATGGATGGACCTGTAAGCTGGACTGGAGGATGATGCATCCATCCAGTCAGGAATCACAGTATGTTTTTCTTGTTAGGTCAGGAAACTCAGTTAGCTTTGTATCTTCTAATAGAAAATTCAGGAAAGTAGTTTGACTGAGTGTGCCAGTGCATCAAGGCAGGAACTATTTTCAATACACTTCTCCTTACTCACTTCCAAAACTGTTCCGCTCTCTATACCAAAATAGTTACGTGGTTATAGGGCCTGAGAGAGAGAATGACTTTGCAACCGAGGGTGTTAGATGCACCTTTTCAAGTCTCTCATGCCTGGAGAAATTATATTGCTCCAGAGTGAGATGACAGGTGGCAAGTTTGAAGGTCAGTATTTTAGTTTTAGCTACTCTAAAGTCCTTTGCGGGTCCAAGACTGTGTATTTATTTGTCCAAATGCTCAAAAGGAAAGCTGTAGTTGAGCCAGCAGCTTAACCCTCTCAGAAAAAAATCTTGTGCGGTGAATGCTGAATAGTCACATGCTTGTTGTCAAAAGGCATCCTTTCTACTAGTTTTCCTTGGTTTAGAACATAAAACTGCAACATACGTTTTCAAAACTCTATTAACTAAATAATAATTGCTATGACAATAATAGCAAGTGTATAGTTGAGATCTGTAAAATTTAAAGGTGTGGTTTAGTGTGAAATACATTTTTCTAAGGAAATCATTATGACTTATTCTAATATTATGTAACTCTATGAAGAATTTATTCTCTATTAAAGATCTATAATATGGAATACACATTGGTTTCTCTATTTCTCTAGCAGGACCCCAAAAGAGCTATTAAAATATAGGCAGTGAACAAGCATTAAGTATAAATCGCAAATCTTGACTAAATCCTAATATGGCTATTGATAGAATATTAAAATGAATCTCCTGTTCCACTGTGTATTCATAGCACTTTGAAAATGCATATACTTTAATTTTGCCAAAACAGCATAGAAATAAAAAGGAATGAAATTACTGTACAGCATCGTAAAAATGTTTAAGTAATCATGACAATGTGAAAAACCTCTGCTTTATTCCAAATCATTATGGCTATTGTTATAAGAATTTATGCTGTCCTATGTGATTGCAGCAGTGATTGCCAACTCAGGAATGATTCTACCTAAAATAAACTACAATATTCTACTGCAAGCCATGGAAGAAATTAAATTAGAACAAAAAAAGGTGGGAGAAGAGTGAAACATAAAGCCATGGCCTGTGATTTTACACCTTATCATGCTAAATCTGCAATTTTGACATGGTTTCTAACTGAGGCATCTCACACAACATCAGCTGTCATTTTTTTGAGTGCCTCAGCTCTCATACATGTTACTGTGAGCAAGGTTTGGCGTCGGACGCATTACATTGGGAAATAGTCTATCAGTACACATGTCCCCAGGTTCATGAATCTCTATTAGAAATAATAATAATTTCCTCAAAATAGTGATCCATGTAGAAAAATGACCAGTTAAAGTAGATTTAGGACTAAAGTGTTTTATGGAGGCATGGATGGATGCATGCAAATTTTGTGTTCCTAAATTTTGGGCAATGGGCAGGAAATAGCTACATCCTACATCCTTGCAAACAAAAGATCTATCAGAGTCTCTGATACATTCATGAAAGCTGTCACTGGAGGTTCATCAATGTGACAGACTTTTGACATAAAAACTTCAGTACTGTGAACTGGGAGAGGTATCAAAATAAAACCTGAGTCTAAAAGCCTATAACAGGGCTAAACATCAGTGTTGCTAATCCAGCAGATACTGCACTTGCTGTGCTTCCTTGACTCACTCCAACTACTAATTGAATGCAAATAATGACATAAGAATAGGTTGCAAGATGAGACAGTGCTAGATGAAAAGAGTAGAAAGTGCTCACCAGCTGATCTGCATTTCTTTCTTTTTCCAAATGGAGCATTTTCAGTGACAGAAAATTAGGCTGAATTTCAGAAGGAGGGAAAGATCCCCAAACAAGTAAGTTTTGAATAACACTGTCTTTTGAATCAAACAGCAACATTGTTTCCTCTGAGAAAACACTTCGAAAATTATAAGCTTTCTTTGAGTTAGCACATGCCAAAGGAAGGGTTGAATTGCAGCTGTACCCAGAGCTCAGCATATACTTTCAACCTGTTCTTAGTTTCCTTTTCTATTAAAAATGTAAGAGACTCTTTCTCTGTGCTAAAAAGCTGAAAAAAATGGAGTAGCTTGTAAAAATCTTATTCTGCTAGGTTTAAAAGATGTCTTTAGTAAAGCATTTGATTTTGAAAGTTAAGTCTTTGCTGCTTCCACAAGGGTTTTTTGCAGCTCCCACATGGAATATAATCTTGTTTCAGGTTTAAAAAAAAATAAAAAATCTCTTGACAGTGATGCCTCCGGCTTGCAGTAGGACTCCTTCATGGTTGCTGCAGGATGGCAAGTTCTGCGTCTCTGGCCTCTGCTGAGTGAAGACACTGGGGAGGTACCGGGGACATGCTGGGGCTCAGCACACTCAATAATACCACTCCGGTACCCAGCTAGTGTCAGCAGAGCCAAGCAGGGCTTGTCTCCACTCTTACAGCTGAGGGTGGCTCGCGTGTTTACATTAGCGCTTTGAGACACAAATGCAATTGTAATGGAAAAGTACCTTCTCTGGGCTGACAAATCCCACAGCGCGACAGCGTTAACATTTCACAGGCTAAGTGGAGAGAGACAGGAGGAGTCGAAGGAACAGTTCTGGAAATGGTACTAGTGACAGCGAGGTGGGGTTTTGTTTGGTCTGCAACAGAAAACATTTCTTATCAAATTATTATAAATAAATCATTAATAGCTATGAGATACATTAATGATGAGGTCATATACGTAATCTTACAGCTGTGTTGATTAAGCTTTATAATATGACCAATTGTGGTCAGGAGACATTCTGAGTAGGTTTTTTTTTGCAAGAACATGCGTGTTAATAATAAATGAATAAATATTAGCCTGGGAGTTACATAATGAAAAAAAAAAAAAATGAGGAACTGCTTTTCTTTGATGTAGGGCCTGATGTAGCGTGCAGAAAAATAAGCATGAGGGAGCTGAGGATCAGCACTGTACCATCCTTGTTTGCTCCGTGTTCTGATCTGCTGGGTCCTGACGATGGGAGCTGTGAGGAGGCTCAGTGATTCATCCCGTAGGTGGCTGCCTGTCACGGGTGGGTGAAGCACTTCCTATATATAGCTTCTGCATGGGTTCATAACACTCTTGAGGATGGCCTGGAATGAAAGGTGCTCTCAAAAAGCCCTGGGTAAATCATTATTTTATTATTACAGCAAGATGCTAGCAGCTGACAATTTCAATAATTGGATCAACATTCATATTGCAAATGCCAGCAGCTTTGACTCAGCTGTTTATCGTTCTGTAGCAGATGATAAATTAAATTCTATGAAACTGATTTTATTTCAGGTGAGATTTCCGGGAGACAGGAGAAAGAAAGGCCAGCCTGTCCTTTGCAGATGTTAGAGATGCCAGTCCTGCTGGCCCAAATGACTTCTCCTCTGTCATGTTGTGAGTTAGCCAGGCAGGCAGCGGCAGTTTCAGTTCATGGCTGCAGCACGGACATGCAGTGTAATGACTCGGTGCTCAGCGTTCTCATCCAGGATGACGAAATCCTCATTTCTGGCCCCTCTTCTGTTATAGGCACTGTGCAACTCACCAGTGCTGAATCCAAACAGGAACATGGATGCTCTTGCACCTGACTTGAGCTACCTGGGTCTTGGAGTGGAATCTAATTCTCAGTGTTAGGTACAGTAAGTAGCTGTACTATGAAGATGTGGTCCCCTCGAAGCCATTTAAAGGCAGTAGACTGGCTTACCTAGATAAGAAGGAAATGTAGCAACTCTTCTCTGGTGCGTGAAGTTAATCAGATTGTAATTACCTGCAGGTAATCATGAAATCATCACCTGCAGGGTACTGTAGCTGGCACATCATTCCGGAAGGAAATGGAAAGGCCTTGTCTTCTTTCTAAAATGAGGCACAAACCTTATAGCAGGAGGATGATCCTCTTATGTGGTAACCTTAGGTTTAGAGCACTTATCCAAAATCATGCCATGTGGGTTCCGTTTCTTCCTCTGTTTGAACATACCCAAACTTCATTTTTTGAAATCCCTTGATATCAAATTGGGTCATTAACTTCCGTTAACCCTCATCTAAACTCACACATGAGAAAAACTATGTACTGAAGTAATAAAATTTTGCTTTTTCTTAGTGAATCGTAATTACATCAGTGGCCCTGTGCATTCAAAGCAGTGTTTCCCAAGATGATCTACAATTTGTATTTTGGAAAACTACTGAGAAGCAGCACTATGAACTTCAGGCATATATTTATTAGGTCCAAACCCAGGAAACTTACCCTTGATGGTCTGCTTATTTACTTTCTCCATCTCTGCCTCTCTCTTTCCCTGGCATGAATAATGTATCAATGCTTTTTTTGTTGTTGTTTTTTTCCCTTTCTCTTAACACCTAGAGAAAAATGGAGATGTTAATTTCTTACAGTGGCAGCTAAGACAAGCACAATTAAGCAGTTTACTTTCTAGGGATTGCTCACTGAATTCTTCAAGAAGTTCCTATGCAGCTGATGCACTTGAGGGCCACGCTATCGATTCCTCACTGACAGCAAACAGATGGCCTGTCAGCAGAATTGTTTATACTTTTAGTAGGGTGCATCATTAATGAAGCCAAATACGAGCTTACGTTTTCAGTTCCCTGATAATAAAAAAGTGATGCAGTATACTGTAAAAGTAGTTTATTAGACCCCATGTGTCATGCAAGGAAATCAGTTCTGCTGTATCTGTGACATGGAAAAAAAATCAGCCTTCTCCAGCAACGTATGTCAATGGTGCCCTGCATTCTTTCTGACAAATTTTGGTTTTCCACAGGTGAGTAAGTGCTAAAATACTGCTTTGCATCGCCAGTAGTAGTTGTGTATCTCCGTATTTTCTGACATATGCCAATGTTAGGTGTCAAGAGATACAGAAAAAGCTGGGACAGCTAGAAATGCCAATCAGTCTTTTTATCTTTGTATCACCTTTTTATTTTTGCTACATCTAGAAAAGTCTGTTCATTGGGGGACAACATAAAATTGTAATGAGTTGATGGAATGTTGTGTGTAAAAGTTCAGCTTTTGAAACACCTGCCTACAGTTTCACATACTTTAAATTCCAAATGAAACAATAATAGTTAAAGGATCAAATCCCACTCACTTTACTGTCACAAATAGTTCCATTGAAACTAAGCCAGCCGTGTAATGTGTGGTCTCTTGCTTATTGTTTGTTTCAAAACTGAATTTCCCCAGGACAGTGACCTGTGTGATCAAGCTCACCAATGTCAAAAGGTGCATTGCTTCATAGTTATTTAGTACTTCTCTATGTGGCAAAACAATAATAAGCTCGTCCAAAATCCTAGACAATGAAAGATGATTTTAGAATAAAAAATATAGATGAGTAATTGCTGTGATGCTTAATCTTAAGAGGGGTATCTATAAAGATACTGACAACACTATGAGCAATATTCTTAAATGTGTTACTGTTCACATTGTTTGTTGTTCTTTGGATATATTTTTCTGTGTACTATATGTACTTTTAAAAGAAACTTCTTCATATCCCTGTGGTCATCTTTGTCAATTTTATAACTGCTTGATAGTTTTGTTCAATAGAATGTTAGAAGAGTTTCTTGTGTGCTGTCACCTTTGATTAGTAAAGTTCTCTATAGGAGGGATGGTGATGTCTGAAGGCTAAAGTGGTTGCATTCAAGGGTTTTATTTGAGAAGTTGTATTTTTTAATAAATTACTGTCATTTAAGAAAACTCGAAGTGTATGGAAAAGTATTGTTCCTGGGGTGTATTATTATACTTTTTTTTTTTTTTCATGTTCACCCTTTGCTATTCTTCTATTCTTTCTCTCTCAATTACTATTGATGTTCAGGATGCCTGTCAGCTGATAGCTTTTTATAAGCTGTTCTGCAAGCTGAACACAAATAACATGACAGCTTGCAGGCTACTTGTTGTCATGGTGTTCTTACTTTGCTCTGGGCAATGCCATATAAAGAATATTACATCTCGACTCCTATTTGCATCAACCAAATATTTTAACATTAACACAATAATATCAGGATAGCAGGATGTTTATGACATTACCAGCACCAAGAAAGCAGAATAAAATTATGTTCTGTGTCCGCCTACACATATTCACCCACTCCCAGGCTCTGTACTACTGTGGGTACAGAATTGTTGATTTCTGTGGAGGTAAGTTGATTTCAGGTTCTAAGCCCAATTATGAAATTTAATTTAAAAGGTCTTTCTGACTGCATTTGCAGGCATTCATTAAATGAGACGTAACACAGGGAATGTCACCCTACATGCTACTCTTTGAACTGGCTTCCAACTATTTACTCTGCAGATGTCTTAATTTTAGAAGTCCTGTGCAACATCCAGAGTTGAAAAAGCTCCAAGGAATTACAGCACTGACCAAGAGCAGGTGAAGATAGTTTGTATTAGAATATTACCAAAATTACGGATCACAAAGATTTCCTGCACCAGGAAATACCTCTCCATGTGAACAGTCTTCCTGCAGTTTAGGATTGACTTTGGTTTATTTTATCTTACTCACTTTGGACATGGACTAGCCTAAAGAACAAAAGGCTGTTGCAAGCAAGAACATGTATTTTAAAGCAAAACTCTTTGAAGAGACTTACATATAATAACTGTAGCCACAGCTTGCACCATATAGCTGGCTCCAAGTTTCTAATAGATCATTTTGAATAAAGCATCTTTCAGTGCTGTGATGCTGGTAGTTGGACATAGGCAGCAGCCTGTGTGGACATCTCTGATACGTTGCTGTGTGACCCTTCTGCGGCTGTGCAAACCAACTCATGTGACTAACTGCAAATTTTTGCCTGCGAAGCACTGTCATCTGCAGCTTCCCTCTCTTCACCTGTAGTATGAATGTTTGGGAATATGAAGTATAGCAGGCAGAGCCTTGCTGGAAGCTTTGAGGTTGTCAGGCAATACCTGCCTCAATACAGCAGGCTTCATCCCCAAAAAACCCTACAAAAATGCAATGCAGGACAAATGCTGTGAGAAGGCCCTTCAGAGATCATCTGGACATTTTGAGCAGTTGGTGTGGTGGTCCCTTCAAAGCAACAGCAAGAAGGTTGCTTCCTCTGGCTGAGGTATTTCTGATATAACACCTACTGCTTCTTTCCTCCTTTCGTCCCAGCATTGGCATCCATTGCCCATTATAACATTATCAAAGAAACAGCTCAGAAGCTGAATGCTCTTTCCTATGCTTGGGGGAAAGACCAAGACTTGCAAATATCTGTACAACTGATGAATCGCTTTCCTTCAAAACTTCTCTCAAAAACCTGTTTGAACGTGATGTGTACACAAACCGGACCACGGGTATGCTGGGTGGAACTCACGGTTGCTCTAGCAGGTGTGATATTAAAATACATGTTAGCATAGCATGCAACTAATACTCAGTAACAGTTACTACTACTATTATTTTCTCCTACAGATTACCTTTCTAGACAAGACCTAAATGACAAGAAAATAAAACCAGAGAATAAATATCCCATGGTTAGGCTACAACAGCCTTTTAATTTTCCAGCAGCCAGCCCTCAAGGTAAAGTAACCCACCCTTCTCTGCCAGCACTGCAAAAGAGAGAGTGTTGCCTTCCTACTTTGACAAAGATGAAGGACTGACAGCACCGCTAGATCCTCCAGTCTAATGTGAACAAGGGCATATACATGTGGGCTTTAGACCTGTTGAAAAAATACATGTATTTTGATGAAAGGAGGTATTTAAGTAAAGAAAAATAAGACCAAACACAAATTTTATTTCATTGGGCTTTTATTTCCTTTCAGGAAAAAAAAAAAACCCAAACCCAGAAGCAAAATACTTGGTATCAGTTTCAAATCTGATCAGTCTTTTAAAAGAGGAACTTAGAGAGGTGAAAGAGGGAGCTTAAATTGGAACAATTTTGGATTGGCAGGAAGAAAAATAATTCACAAACCTCTCAAACCAGCAACAAACTAGTATATTAGTCAAGACCCCAAATCTCAGCTAACTAGGAAAGTTGCTGTGAAAAATGCTGCTTTTGATTCTAAAGAAATTTTCAATTGGGAAAACCTGATCTGAACAGCGTAAAGAGATCCAGATGAGACATGGAGATGCTACGAATCAGTGAAGATGTGGTGTAGATACACTTCAGAAATGGATTCTGCAGTTAGGTGAGGACAGTTCTTCCTGGTAACAGTAGCATGATTGCTTGAGGAAGCTGAACTTACTAAATTTCACCCCTACATGGCTGTATTTCTATAGTAGAGAAGGAAATAAATTAGTGGTAGCTGCATGTGAATTATCCGTGTTTCCACAAGTATATCGCAGAAGAAGCTTTTTGTGTATTTTTCAAGTCAGACTCGGTGACAGGCATCAAGGTCACTGTGGCTACAGGGCCTAAGAGAGAGTGGAAATAAACATAACCAACTGGGTTTACAATTGGCTTTATATAAAACCAAAGGTATTGTTCCTTTCTGAGATTTGAAGGTGATATTTTGTCTTTCATGTCTTTCACTACTCATTAAATCTTTTGCACTCCTTGAAATATTCACATAAAAACTGCTTAAATAAAGCAGATTTTTTTTCTTGTATTCTTTGTGCATCTCCTATGGTTTATGCCACAAAAGGGCACAGTGGATTCATCTGGGTGTAGTTATTTTTTTGTACACTCTCACTTTTCCTGGACAGTCTCTCTACCTTTAGTTCAGCAGTGTTCTTTCTTGTAGGAAGAAAGAAATTAAAGATTTAAGGATGCAATTTGCTCAAATGAAGTTGCCCCAAAATAATTCCATTCCCTGAAATACTGTTGATTATTTATCACTTTGCCATGAAGATGGAGAGCAAGTTTTTCTTCCAAAGATTCATATTCCTAGAAACCTAAAAGAAAGTGGAAATTAGTAAATAATGTATGTATAACTTGCTTAAGGCCAGTTAATGAACAGATCAATAGCCGGGTATATTCCATAGTCTCACAGCGTATTCAAAATGAAAGGCCAAGAGGCAAATTAGGTAAGTTTTATAATTTCCTTCATTTGCATTCATAGTGCGTCTTGTTTTACTCCCAAGAATTGTCACGTTTTCCCCTCTAACCCCCCCCACCTTCACAGCAAGTATTAGTGTACACGACCCCCATCCTGCTGGTACGAAGAGAACCCAAAACCCCAAAACCTCTTTAAACAAGTCTTAGGCAAGGTGTATTTGCATATTGTCCCCTGTATCACACTATGAAAAGAGGACGCTTCGCTTCACTCCCTTTCACAAGAAAAAGAGTAGCTGAAAGTAATTTGACCATCTCACAGACTGCTGTAAAATCCTTGGCTTGCAACTACTTACAGTGAGGCTGAGCAGCATTTTTGAATCCACGTTTTCAATTGCAATTGTGTGCTCTTTGGACTTGACCTGCAGATAAGCCTTCATATCTAAACTCTACATCATGTCTTCAAAGAGAAGGCTTGTGAGTAAGAATTTTTGTAGTAGGCCTATATCACAATTTTTTTGCTTTGAATGTTGGTCAAACACTTTGGTCAACTACAAAATGAAAGAAAAATGAAAAATAAATTCAACGTTCATGTTGAATATGATTTTTAAATTCCTGTCAAATGGCAAAGATTCATGTCTGTGGAGACAGAATTCTTCCATCAGAGAAAAATTTTGGTCCAGCAGGACATACAGCACTGTTCTAAAATACTCTGAAGACTACAAATGCACCTTTAAGAATCCGTATGCCAGCTTTTTAATGAGTGTGGCTGGAAAGGCAAGAGAATGAAATACTATTCAATTAATTATGTTTCATATTTTTTTTAATATGCTATAATGTAAGGTCAAATGCGTATAGATTTTTTTTTTTACACTGAATTATGCCATCTATAGTGTTCTAACTCTACAGACAACAGACAGATAAATGGTTAGATTACTGGCTCTCCTCAGTCTTTTTAACAGAAGCAGATAACAAAACTAACTGGTTTTTAGAGGGCCCCTAAGGACATGTTATTGTGGGTTAACCCCAGTACGCAGCTAAGCCCCACACAGCCCCACTCACTCCCCCCCAGTGGGATAGGGAAGTGACTTGGAAGTTCAAAAGTAAGAAAACTCGTGGATTGAGATAAAGACAGTTTAATAGGTAAAGCAAAAGCTGTGTATGCAAGCAAGGCAAAATAAGGAACTAATCCACTATTCCCTAGCAGGCAGATGTTTAGCCATTTCCAGGAAAGCAGGGCTTCGCCACGTGTAACAGTGACTTGGGAAGACAAATACCAGAACTCCAAACGTGCGCCCTTCCTCCTTCTTCCCCCAGCTTTTATTGCTGAGCACCACGTCACATCACCTGGGACATGCCTTTGGTCAGCTGGGATCAGCTGTCCCAACTGTGTCCCCTCCCAGCTTCCTGTGCACCCCAGCCTGCTCGCCGGCAGGGCACCGGGAGCAGCAGCAAGGGCCTTGGCGCTGTGCAAGCACCGCTCCGCAACAGCTGCAACACGTCTGTCTTATCAGGGCTGTTTCGGTCACAACATGAAAACATAACACCATGCAAGCTACTGTGAAGAAAATGAACACTATGCCAGCCAAAACCTGTACATGTGTATAAAGCTGGAATTCAAAAACAGTTAAAAGGTGAGAAAGTTCATTGTGGTTACTTAAAAGCTTTCAGCAAAATCCTTTACTTTAAAATTACGTCTAGTGCCCTACCTTGGGAGTGTCTTGTAGGCAGAAGCCTCTTCACAAGAGGACAGATTTGCAGTTTGTTTGTTTAGCAAAGGTGTATAAAGTACTTTAACAACCAAGTCTGTGAAATCTGGTAGTTTTGAATGTTTCAGCTGGCCAGCATTAAGTAAGACTGAGTACTGTATTAAGTGCTAAGGCAAGTAATCTGTCAGGAAGAGGAAAGGGAAAAAACAGTAAAGAAAACAAGTAATCACCAAGTCCTTTTCAATAGCCTGCTCTAATGGAAGAGCAATGGTGCTATGATGCTGTTTTGACAGATCCTCAAGCTTCTGGTGATGCTGAAGCAATACCGGTGACCTTAAACTGACCTGAAAACATTGATTTCCTGCAGTTCTAACCCAGAGGGCAGGTATCACCAGGCTGACAGAAAATTACAAGAAATTAAGGACTTGGTCTGAACTGCAAAGGATGAGTTGAGCTGCATAATACAAGACTGATTTGGCTCTGTTTGAAATGACCTCTTTCAGCAGTGGCCATTATTACAGAAGCTGGGAGGGTCCTCTGCTGAAACACAACACTGGGATGGCTGGATTTCACATTCCGAGAATTTAAAACATTGCCATAGAGTTATCGGAACAAGCTGAAGTCTGAACAACAACAAAACTCGGTGAGAATCCCAAAAAAACAAAACATCACTTAGTAAGTTCTTGGCCAGCTCAAAGTATGAAACAGCAAGCATCAGTTGAGTGAACTGGGTCTTATTACCATGCTAGCAACGTCCTTTGGACTCCCTCCCTAGTTCTTGAGACCAATGAGTCTGGTTTATGTAAAAAAATAATGAAATTTAAATAGATGATCTTTCTAGAAACTGCTTAATAGAAGCTTACCTTAAAACTAAGATAGCTATTTTGACTGGGAAGATTTTTTTTATTTGTGTTCAGAATTTCCAGAATCTGGCAGTTCTGAATATCCAATATCAGATATTCAAACAGCCAAGAGAAATGTGTGTAATCGGAGGTGCTTATTGTGCCAGATTTATTGTGCAAGCACAGGTATCTTTCAGAATACACCACATAGGTCCTAGCTTTCTAAGACAGGAGGACCAAGAATAAACACTGGGACATCTACATTTTTTCCTGTTGTATAAAGAATCTTTGGACCCTCAGATTAGTTTATTACTGGTAGCCTTCCTCTAGAATGGCAGGTAGAGCTGATGGAAGGCAGTATGTGATACAGTGATACAGTAATGCAAATGCAAATAATTTCAGTAATTAATTATATCCACTTACAAATGTTCTCTTTATTTTAATTTCTTTATCTCAATTTTGCTAGCTTCAGGTCCCAGGCATTAGACTCTGTGCTTTCATGAAATATATTAAACAATCGTCTGTTTGTGAAAATATTAATCATTTAATGTGATGGGTTCATTAAACATTTAGTAAAAAGCTGCCTATACCAAATCAACTCACATTTCACTTAGATCTCTGAAGCATTCCAACTCTTCTAAAGCCTTCCAATCTTACAGTTAAATAACTATTGATGATGACTAATCTTCTACACTTTACACAAAGCTCATTCCTGAAATTTTTCAATGAGTCCAAATGATCACCAGGGCTACCTCACTCTGCATCTTCAAATGTTTTCTAATTGTCTTTTTCATTCCCTGAAGAACTAAACATGCCTCCAAAGCACACTTTCTTAATATAATGTCAGAGTAGGTCCATCAATTTTGTGCTTACATAAGTCGGTTAATTTCCCATTCCTCTGCACTTCGCCAAAACCATTTTTAACATACATCATCCTGTTCACTTAATTAAATTTCCACTGTATTTGTTTCCTTTATCACTTTGTGAAATAAAAATCCATCGCATCTTTAGCCTCTTCCTTAACAGCCTTACAAATTCACAATGCATCATACCGGTAGTGATATGTACTCAACCAAGTATGTTCACAGATGTTCTTTAATATATTCATGCTATTGATTGGTTGCCCTTCATTCAGTAATATTTGAATGTGAACCTGTAAATTCTGTCTATATAATCCTTCCTTTTTCCTGTTACATCTTCTTATAAAGGACTTGCACAGCACAGTAAAAAAAGGTGGGTATATAGACTTAATTAGGCTGATCAGCAAAAGTCCATGAGCATGTTTATGTAGCAAAACATCAAGATTCTCTTTCGTTTATGAACCAGCTCTCAAGTGAATTCAGTCTGGATGTGTCTCTGAATGCTCAAGGCAGATTTAATGTCAAAATCTAAGATGAGTATGCAGAGAAAACATTTTCACAAGAATGCAAATATAAAAATATTCTGACATTTATTCTGGCTTTTGAGAGTTTATGACAAAAATCATCAACCCAGAGATTAAGGATTAAACGGCTCAGAGCTGCTATGGAATAAATAGTAGCCTTTTGCACAGTGCTGTCCTCAGCAAAGAGTGAGCACAGTGCTGACGTCAAGGAACAAAAAACCTGACCCTTTTGCTCTGACTTTTTCTGGTATCTACATAAGCTACAGGCTCCCAGGTTTATGGATGCCTTTGTACCTTCCCATAATTAAGAGAAACCCAGTGTCCTCTTAGTGGCCACCTTTCAGTAGTTACAAAAGCGCAGGGTTATACTCCTAGCGTGCTGCAGTGTTTCAGAAAGGTGTAGTGTCAGCATGGTCTCTTAAGCCATCTGTGCCTCTAATCTATTTTTCCACCTGAAATCATCAATAGTGTGATTTACAGAGTCACAGTTGGGTTTTGCTTGCTCTTCAAATAGAATCAGTTACACATTACTCAAGATCTAATTATATTGGGCTGAAAATGACGTAAAACTAGATAATTTGTTTTATCAAACACTTTTTTGCCACACAAACAGAAATTTCCCTAAGAGGATTTCTTAGGTTCATATTGGTTTACTTTCACATTTAATGCTGTTTTGCAACAAATTGCTGATACAACTTCAGTAGTACTCAGTACTGAACATTTGTGAGGAAATGATTAAATGGCTTTTTTCAGTTTGAACAAAACTTTATCTGAAATACTACTGTTGTACAACTTTCTGGAAACATATATTCATAAATATTTTCAGCTTTCTTCATTGCTAGGATGATGGTCTACATTATTTAGAAGGATGTAAATGTCCTGGTTTGCACAATTTCCATAAGAATCTGAAATATTTGTAGTCTTCCAATATTTTTGTAAAAAGACTAAGAAAAAAGTAAAAAAAAATATTGTGAATATGATCTTTCTCTATAGCAAATAACATTTGATTAAACTTTTTCAGTTTTCATTTTTGTTATGAACATTTACAGGAACATTTTTATAGGAGGCAAACGAGAAATTTTATTTGACAAGAAAGATTCAAATCTCCCAAAAAAGTATATTTTTAGATTTTTGGCAATCTGAAAATGAAATTCTTTTGGGACAAAGTTTTGGTCAATATGAGAAGAACTGTTTAAAATTCCATGCACACCCATAAAAAAAACCCCTCTCCTTCATATTATTCAGCACAAAGTGATACGAACTTGTCTCAAACTGCATTTTAGTGAAATTATGTACATCATTTACTAAACAAAAAAATCCTTTTACTTATCCAAGAAGTCCTGTAGGGTTACATCTGTGCTTATGATTGCAGGATCAAGATGTGAAAGAATTAGAAAGTAATGAGAAGACATAATAAAGTCTGCGTAGTATGTGTAAGTAGGCAGTGGAACTGTGGATTAGTTAAACCACAACAGTATCAGTTCACAAATGATTCATATGGTTTTCTAATATTAAGAGATCTGAGAAACGCAGTCGCTCATGTTTAGTACCACCTGTTTCTTCACTCAATATTGACCCTGCCAAACCTCTGAGTTCGGTTCCGCATTCATTAGGAACAACAATCTTTACGGTCTAGTCAGCTCAAAATGTTTCCTCCTTCTTGTCTGCTGTGACATGGGACTTCTCAGGACATGCCAGTTCTCAGAACACTGCTAATCCACAAATAAATAACAAAGGTAAAAGTGGAAAGGGTGAATCATTTCAGAAGCAATCTAGATCCCATGAAGAACTTGTTCAAGTTTGCCATTAACAGAACTCTGCCATCCTAAATCCATCCTGTACTCTATCAGTTCGATTCATTATTGATGATATGGATGACGGAATAGAAAGCACTTTTAATCTGAGATGATAACAAGCTGGGAGGGATGGCAAGCACTTTAGAGGACAGGAGTGAAATCTGAAGTGATGTGATTAAATCAGCAAAATAATAAGTAATTCAGTGGCATTAAATACAAAGTGACACACAGCTACAAGACAAAGAATAATGGAAATGGTTCTACTGAAGATGATCTGAGAAGTAATGGATGAAAAATGGAACACACGTCCACAGGGCCATAATGTGCCGGGAGTTATGTGTAGGCATGCTCTATGTAAGATACCTGAAGTCTCTGTAACGTCGATGTGGCTCAGCTGGAGTACTGCACTAGATTTGGGCACAACATTGTAGCTGGATCAACTGGAGAAAGTCCAGAAAAGCACAAGAAACACTGAGACTTTTCCAACAACACGTGTGAAGAAAACTGGAAAGTACTGGCTTTATTTAGCTGAGAGAAGACCAAAGGGAGAAATCAGTACGGATTTCAGAGGACAGCTGATGTCACCAAAAGGTTCGCAAAGAGAGGAAAGCACTAATGTATTCCCCAGGACAATAAGTAACGGATTTAAGCTGCCACAAGGGAGATTTAACGTACACATTAAGAACATGACGACTGGCAAGAGAGTTAAGTGCTAAAACACAACTGTCGAGAGAAGCTGGGGACTCTACATCACCAGGTTATTTTAAAAACAGGTTAGACAAATGGCTGTCAAACGTTATTTAGATAAAGCTGAATCTGTCCAGGATTAGTAAAGGAAATCAGTGACCTCCTGGGGTGACATCATTCCTGTTCTTGTGGTTCTGTGTCCTTCTTCAGATTTTTTTAACAACTCTATAACACAGACTACTTATTATACATTGCATGTATTGAGCTAAACTCTGAGCCAAATTACACTGATTTTAACACAGCCTGATGGAATGTTATCACCAAACACCACCGAGTCAATAATACAGACAAATTCTTGAATATAATGTCTGTGTTTTATTCAGAGAGGGGAAAAACTTTGGTCAAGAGACAGTTACCCTTATTTTTATTTAAGAAACGTACAAGGTCTATGGCAATTGTTGAAATTTAGTTCAGTAGCTTTAAATATAACAGATTTGTGGTCCTCTTTTGCCGTTCACTGCATCTAAGAGACAGTAAAAGACTGCTAAAAATAATGAGTTTGCTTCATAAAAGTTAGGCGTTAATAAGCTGGAGGCCATAAAAACAAATGTCCCTTGGAGATTTTATCCATCTGGACTAGATAGAATACAGAGCTACCGCAGTTATTTTGCTAACAATGTTAACAACATTAGTCTAAAGTTTTCACATTGAATCTTAAAAAGCACAACACATATCTCTTCTGTTCCAAATATTCCCAGACTTCAGATTTACATCTAAAACTCACAGATGGCCTTACTCTGTAATGGACCAAACCAAATCACTGACTCAGGGAAATATTTAAGCAACACTTAAATCCATCTTTATTCAGCAAAACGTTAATATACGTTTAACTTTCATAGTGTTCACATTCAAAACAAAACCTTTTTTGCTCCCATGGACTTTTCACATATGCTCAGTAACGCATTTGCTTAAATTCTTACCATGAATATGAAAGAGGCCCCTAATAAATATCAACCTGTACATACCCTCAAATGTAGAATCACTTGGGAGCTGGAAGGCAAAGCTAGAAGCAAGTGTCAAGATCAGGCTCTGACATGATCAATCTGTTTCCCATTGACAGTTGCTACGTGCTAGCTTTTACTCCCAAGCACAGTGGTTATGCCTGTACCAAATTTGAATGGAAACACATTATGTAGCTTTTCAAAGAAAAAAAACCTGGCTGATTCTACCAGTACAAAAATAGCAATTTTAGACTACCGTACCTTTTTTTCAGTTGCTCAGCACATAATATTCACAGTTTACTTTGAAATTACTTTGTCCTACTTTAACGAGGCTGATCTAATTCCTAAAGCCTTAGTCCAAAGTGGTAATTGACAGGCATTGTATAACATTTACAGGAGAAAATTAAAAATCTATACAGCGTCCATGAGTGATGTAGCTTTCCCAATGAGTAAGAAGTGTTTGAAATGAGCTGCTGTTATGGACAAAGAATAAATAAGTTAATTATGAAGAAAGAGCTATCATGTCATGACTATATTCTTAAACAACTAGGTACTCTGCAATAGTCAGCAGAGATCTGGAATGACAAGTGTGTTCCCAGGGTAAGGGAGGCTGGGAGCATTATGTGCGGTACTTCCAGGGTAGCTAGGAAACATGTGAAAAACCTCCAGAGCTGCTGGGAGGAATGTCACTGACTCCAGCTCTGTGTCCACCAACACATAAGCTTAGCTGGAAGTAGGGTTAATTCTCAGAGCTAAAACAGGAACAACACTTGTAGCAAATGATATAAAATTCAAATCCTAGCAATCTTTTTCTTTTTTCTTTTAGCACTAGGCAGGGGTTACAGACTTTAATGCATTCCTTTTTTTTCTTTCTTCTTTTTTTTTTCCCCCACTGGCCATTATGAAGAGGGCAATGATTGTGTTTGGGGTGAGGGGGTGCTGAAAAAAAGAAGGGCATGATTTGAACCAGAAATAAGCATATGCTCCAATGCCTTACTGACTTAGGGCCTATTGGCCCAGAACCAGGGCCAAGAAGCATAAATAGAAACACAAAGGTTCAAGTGATTTCTGGTTTGTAGAATAGAGGAGAGACTCATGCATTTGCTAGACTTGGGTGACCATTCGGAAAATTACTTAATGGTGATATACAACATCAAGCCTTCAGTGCCACTGATAGAGATTTAATACAGTCCTAGCACCATATACGGGCTGCAAGCAGACTGATCACTAATCACCTTATCTTCATTCTTTTTGGTTAAACATCCCATTATTCTCCCATCATCTTTTTGCTTTGCTGTTATTTCCATCCACACCTGCTCATTTGTCCATATCTCTCAATCTTACTTCCATACTTTCTTCTAGATAGCCCTCACCATGCCCAAAACAAGCCTTCTCCACTTACTTGCAAGATCTGCTTACCCTTTTTAACCCCCATGTGAGTCCTTCTTAAAGACCCACCTCTGCTCTTTACAGCAAATCACACTGACTTACATAGAAATAGTTTTCAGCTCCCAGTGTTTACTTCATCATTCTTAAATTCAAAGCAAGGCCGTTCATTCTTGCTGAAGGTGCAACAGGTGCCACAGTAAACAAACACAGTATCTATCAAAGAAAACAAAACCTTTCAGATGATAATACCAAATATGCAATGATGCAATTGTCTTTGACATCCCCAAAGTGGTAGATTATTGAACAATACGCACACTAGGGAGTGAATTTTTCTCTCCAGTCCTCTTTTCCAGTGTACAGAAACCAATATGATATCAGGAATTTCCTTTAACTCATAAAAATGTGCTGAGGAATACAGATATCCAAAGCAACAATTAGTGTAAAACACAACCTTCTCTGCTTTTTTGGTAAGATCTTTGGTCCTCCTGCTCTTCTTTATAATCTTCTGTTTTAAATTTCTCAAAAGTACAATAGGGAAGAACAATGACAGATTTTAAAAAAATATCTGAATTTTATGCAAAAGAAAGATGCTATGGAAAGACGGCAGTGTTACATAAAGTATGGTGTGAATTAATCCTGTAATATTAAATTTGTCTACGCTACATGGTCCTGGATTAGAGAGCAAAGAACAGAACTAAGTGGTAATATTCTGATTTTTAGAATGTTCTCAAGACTTAACATTGGATTCACAGAATAAGTCAGCCATCCAACTACCCTTTGGGCACCTGAAACCCTCTCAATTGGAATACCTATTATCCCTGTTCAGCTATTGCTTACTGCAGTAGATCTCTTGTTACCTGTGGCTCAGTTTGTAAAATCCCATAGGGTCTACATTTCAGCATTTGAGAAAGCCTGGAATTTCTTAAGCCATAACGACATTGAAAAATTCTCACTCTACCTTACCTGCAAGCAACAATGAGACTCACAAAAAAGCTACTTCCTCCTCCAGTGGAGGGCCTGAGCCTCTGGACATGTTTCATGCCTCTTAACTACAGACACATACAAGTAGGAGAGACGCGTTTTCCCTGAAAGTCAATTGGTCCAGTAGTTTGAGTACCTCTGTTTCTCGTTTGTGTGAGGGCAATGCTGTATCTTTTTCCTTCCTTCAAGCTATCAAGATAAATTTTTAGCCACTAAATTTCCTTGAATGGACATTTCTCAATCTATCTCCTGTTGAAGTTGGTCTTTCAGCATAAAATCATGTATTTTTTGCATTAGGAATTAGAATTTTAGCCTACCAAGCCAACAGGCCAAAGAATTATTCCTACTCATTCTTACCCAATGAATATTTGTGCATTGTATTCAAAGCAGAACAGCAGTTTTTACAGCAAAGGCTGAGGTAACTCTGGCCCTTAAGGTCCCGTAATGACATGTTCAGACATTCCCCTTAAAGCTGCAAATCCTGGACTTAAACTCTTGCACTTTGTCAGCTGGACAAGATCCATCTAATCAACATCTTGCACATCTCAGCCCCTAAACTCTTGGACATAAGTTGAGAAAATCAATTCCAAATGGATATTTCTTTTCTTCTCAAGATGACTGGAGAATTAATGTGACAGGAGCAAGAGAATTACTTAATGTTGCTGTAGCATTTCCAGAGCTTGCACAGCCTAGAAGGGTCCTCTATGAACACAGCTGTGTTGTGCACCTTCCCTAGATGAGCAGATGATCACATCTGCCAGCTTCCTCAGAGGGCTTTAAGTTGCCCATTAAATTTACTTTAAAAGGAAAGACAGGATACATCTCTCCTGGTACATATAACAAAGGCAATTAGTGATGTCAATCTAATCTAATGTGTCTCTGCTTCAGTGATCTCTAATGAAGAAATATAAGAGGGAAGACATCTTTAACACACTTCAGTGTGTGAAGGAGCATGTGGTAGTGTGAATGGATATTTCACCTTGAGAAGGCTAAAACCTGTGTGTGTGTTTTAGTGTTTGTCTATATGAAGTTTCAAGATAATGTTGTCATAGACCGTCAGTCTTTTAATCTGTCATTGAAGGAGGTTATAAATAGGCTGTAAGCAAACACGTTAATTTAAAATGAAACATAATCCTATCTTTAGTCAGTAAAGTTGTAACTGAATTTAGATTTGATTGCATTTTCATACACCTTTTATTCTTCTGGATCTGATTAGGATCAGAATCCGAAATGACAAAAGATCTGAGCAAAACATAACTGAATATTTCTAAAGCCAAGGAGAAGGGAAGAAACTCCTGTTCCTTAGCATCCTGCCTCACTGTGCAGATAATAAATCTACAATTATGTCACAGCGATTCAGATAAATATGATTGTCTGAATTTAGTGATTACTAATTTAAGCCATAGAGCCTCAGTCAAGTGATTAATCTGAGAATATCACACATTGTATTTTCAAGGTTTTTCAAATTATTTGCTGCTGATTGTATTTGCTGCAAAATCTATCACCATTCTGTTTATGAATCATTCATAAGCCGTTCCTAAGTTCCACAAATGCATTTGCTATCAGTAAGTGTTTGCCAGATAGCCTGGGTATATAATTTTCCTTCTACTCTTTCCTTTTCTTTGACCATTTACTATAGGACTAGTAATTTTTTATGATTTCTGACATATTTGGTCAGCTAAATCACACAGAGTTATTTCTTCTCCTTGACAGTGTGACTGAGGCTTGGGGGAAAAAAAAAGATAAAAGAAATATATGAGAATTGCAAATGAGGAAAAGCCTCTAGGATCATAGAATCTGCCATCCTGGAATAAACTATCTTGCATATAGTCCAATACTTTGCATCTGACAGTTGTCAGTACTGGATCCTTCAAAAGAAGGCAGAAGAAATCTCTAACAGCAGAAGGAAAATAATCGGACAACTCACATAGTTCTTTGCCTGAAGTCTGCCAGTTAGACATTGGTTAACATCTTCAAGTAGAAGTCAAAATGCTTTCTAATGCTCATCATTAGTAATTCTGTCTGTGGATATTCCTCATACTTTTATAGATGTCAATTTGCTTTCAATTTGATTTTTCTTTGTTTGTTTCAAAATAGCAAATGACAGATGCAGCCTTTTTGGCACAAATGCTTAGTCAAACAGCCATTGACAAAATTTTCAGGATCGATACATTCAGCAGCATAGAAAAGCTGTCAAAATGACTACATGTGTGTCTAAAAGTACTAGGAAAACAGACTTATTATTTCTAGTCATGAAACAGAAATTTTGGACTCTTAACTAGCAGCAACAGCATTAATAAAAAAGCCTTGGGATAACAGAAGAATCCCTCAGAAACTGAGGAGGTATTTTCTCTGTTTTGGTTTTCTTTTCCTTTTTTTAAGGAGGCACAAAAATGTTTTACATTTTTTATTAACAGGTTTGAGTTTTCTAGGATTTGGGGATTGTTTCTGGGAGAAGAATTAACACACGAAGTTTGATTACACGTTGCTTATCCTTCAGAATGTGGTCTTTTACCATGGAAGTCGTGAAGCAGTCTTGGGCTCAGATTTCCACTAATCTGAGCAAAACTACTTCCACTAAGATGTACTGTGATTCTTACTCCCTCCTAATGTTAGCCATGCCAAAAATTAGGCATTTAGTCAAAAACACAGTTATTTAGGCTATAATTTGGGACAATGCAGAGAGATGGGCTGATTTTAGAGTCCACCTGAAAACAACTGTTTAAGACTGGGATAAATCACTCCTGTCTTAGACATCTATCTTAGACAATGTACTTGCATCTTTTTCTGTGCTCATAAGCCATATTCTGTGAACTGCTAAATACCCTCAGCTTCCCATGCAGACAACAGGAGTTAAGAGTAGAGAACTCTACCCAGGAGCAGCTCAGTCCCTGTTAGACTAAAGCTTTAAGGAACAGAATTTTTTAATAATAATCTGGCAACAGTTTATTGAAAAATGGAAACATTGGGAGACAAGTGTTTCTGTATTTCCATTAGCATCACTGATCAAAGATTTATAAAAGTCAGCATTAAGTTCTTTTGAAATCTCATTCCCAGGAAACACAGTTCCGAACAATGCCAGTCCATCTTATCAGTAGGTTTTACAATAAGACCCTTATTAGGTTGCAATTCATTCACAGCAATCTATTCATTTTTAGTCAAATTAAAACAACCTTTATTGTAGTGCCACAGTTCATGCTGATACAATTAATGTGGTGTGTGAGCATTTCTATTATGAAAATCCCTTCTTCCCTGCCTTGGTTTATAGCTCAGACCTAAAGAACTCACATGGCACTGAAACTTGTCATGCAAAGTCTCAGACCAGGTGAGAATGTTGTTCTTTGAAATAAATAATAGTAGAAAAAGAATTTGACTCTTTTCCCCATGCAGGAATATAATGAGGTGGGAGAAACTGGAAACGTACCACTGGAACTGACCATTTGCTCCATCAGATTAGCATTCTTTAATTGCAGATAACTAAGTAATAAATGTGAGCAGCAGGAAAATAGGTAATCTGTTTTGTCTTCGCTGTCTTCATTATACCCAATACAAGGACATGAACTGAGACATGACCTCATGTAGTTCCCATTCCTTTAATGTATCCTTAATTTCAAGGAGTGTACACAGAAAACAGTCACTGGGAAATGCAGGAACTGCAGCCATACCCTGATGTGCACGCTCTCACAGCACAGCCAGGAACAATCTGGCCCAGAGGGAGCATCAATGGATAACACAAGGAAAGAAGCTGAGTGGGATATAAAGTCAGGTTAACACAAATAAGCTGGGAAAGAGTCATGAAACTGCAGGTGTCTAGATAAAGGATAGACTAAAGCATATCCTTTATTTTCCACATCTGGTATTTGTCCTGGATTCATGCTTTGGGCTGTATTTTTAACTCGGTGTTAATGGAAGTTGCACAAAGCTCAGTGCTTTGCAGAGAGAATGCAATTCTATATCTTCTTTGTGGGCTTACAATTCATGCACTATGCTATGTAGTATTGATTTACAAATGCAAGAGATATAGCGAGACCAACATCGAGGTCAAGGTAGCCATTCCTCCATTTGCCCCCTAGTTTTAAAGCAAGCTACCAGTCTTTCCTTGAGAATTGTACTCCTGGTTCCTTGAGCACTGAAAGCTGTTGTAAGCCAATGCTGCCCTCCATAGTACCAACAAACCTGTCTTTCCAGAAGAAATGTTCATGTGGCTGCTCAGGGAACTGATCCCTGTTACAACTCACCTGGCAAAATAAAGATCAGTTCCCAGACGTGGGGTTTTTTACATTACTACATGGATGGCACTTGTGTAAACAAAAGGTAGGGGCTGGAATGAGCAAGTGAGGATAGAATTTCCTCCTCTGGCAGCACTGAAAGACTTGGCTAACTTAAAATGCTGTCCTATGTTAAAGACAGTTTCCAGAACCTACTTCCTATATGGCTTCAACTGCCTCTTTGCCAGCAGAGCACAGCAGCGCAAAATCAGACAAAGGCACTCCAGACTCCAGCAGCCACCTTTGCTGTAACATGTTCGCTCCAGCTAGTAGTTGCAACCACTCTTTGTCCTGCGGAACTGACACAAGAAAGCCTGATTTGCTTAAAAATGCATTTGAATACAAGAGCAAGTGGATAGCAATATAATAAACACACACAAAAAAATGCAAAATTCAACCTGCTCATTTATACTAAGGACTTTTGTTTCAACACATGCAGTTCTCCTTCCCAAGACCCTACATCCATAAATACTGATTCTTACCCTCTATTCCACGTCTCATTTATCTTAGATAGAAGAGTTTGAGGGACAAAGCAAATTAAAACCAAAATGGTGGGTCATTACTAACTCTGGGTCAGGTTCCTGATGATTCAGCATCAGGCTCTATATGTGCCATACTGGCACTATTGAGGGGTCACTGGAAAGATGCTGAAGCCGTAGGAGGTTTTTAACTAGAGCTGCCACCAAGAAAACATGCATGGGGACTTCATTTCCCAAGGTTTGACCTTCCTGTGAACTTTTCTGTACAGATCTTTGCTGCCCAATGTCTACTCAGACTGATTACTTGGATTTTGCTCAATACTCAAAGATTTATGATTCTTTGGGAAATCATCTTCTGAAATACCAGAATTCCCATTACAAATGTCAAAAGTTCCTGATATAATTGTATAAAACAGTGTTTGCTTCCGGCAAATGGAAATGCGTGCTAACACAAAATGGTATAACATCGCATTAAGATATCAGGATAATCTCTGGAGTTGAGACACCCTTGTTATTCTGCTGTCCTTCACTTTTCCTGCAAAATCATTTCCTGAGTACAAATGCCAAAGGAGTTATTTAAAGACAGCAGCTTAATTTAAGTATTAAACATCAGAACAGTTGGAGTAGCAAACTTCAATGTCATGGGGTATGAACAAAGGAGCAGTAATTGATTTAATGCAGGAAGAGTGTCCATGATCAAAAGGAAAGCAGGAAACTCAGTGTATTCCTCAGTCAAGCAGTAGCTAAAAAACAATCTTGCAACAAGTTATATATATTCTTTCACACAAAGGTTGAACTGCATTTTCCAAACCGTCAGACATCACTGTGCAAGTACGGCTTTTTCTAAGAAAAAGGTTCTCTGTAGAATTTAACATACACACTCTTGGAGACAGTTTAGGATCCAGTCCAGAAATAATGATGATGGAAAGCTTGCTATCCATTCTAACAGGAGTTGGATTGTTCTTATAGGACTAGATCTTGCCACACGTGTGGTAGAGCTTGTATCAAGTCTGCTGACATTTATTCAAACCCGTATCCTGTCTGTAAAAAAAAAAAAAAAATCATTCTAAGCAAGTAGAGATTAGAGGTCTTTCCAAGTTTTGGATCAGTTCCACATTTCTTGCAATTTAACACTTCGCATGCAGAGTACCCAAACATGAGCTCCAGAGATGCAGTGAAGTAAACGGTGGAGAATCTTTACATAACAACTTCAACCACACAGATTTATAGAAATACACAGAACTGTACATGCTGTTCAGTCTTGAAAGGAAAAAACAAAGCAATGTGAAAAGCCTCTAGTGCTGTCATATAACCTTGAATCATTTTGACTTTATGACTATCTCATATTTATTTTTCGGTTGCAACATCTCAGCCAAACTATTTGAAGCTGATGTTCTGGGTTTTTTCCATCATCTTATTTCTCATAAATGTGGAACAATTATCAGTAAAGTGAACCCTTTCAGCGGCATCTATACAGATTTAAGTAGTTATCAGAGAAAGAAAACTACTCCATTTCCATTATTAAAGTAAACTCTAGTGGTTTTTTCCAATACACAGTTCATTCAATTGAGACAGCTTCTAGTCAACATATTATGGACATAATCCTGATTTCTATCAGTAACTTGAACGTGCCCCTTATGATGGCAGAACCTGTAGGAATTGTCCATGGAAACTTACAGTTAGAAATGTTAGAAGATTTCCAATTGCTTGTAGAAATTAGTACAAAGTATGCAATGTGGACTTCTGGGAGCAACTCCTTTCAACTGATCTTTGTTTAACCTTGCATGTAATGATTCTAGAGAACTATATGTATCCAAGGGCAGGCTTTCACTCCTCACTCTCTCCCCCTCATTAAGATTCAGATGTAGGCACGTATTAGCAGATAAATGACTGATGAGAACACATGTTGCCATATGCTAAACAAGAATATAGTTGTCCCTAATTCCAGCACCAGTGTTACACTCTGACACCAACAATGCCATTCTGCTACATGACAGCAGATGTTCGGAGCCTTAGAGGTTGGCTTCCCAGTGAGGGAGAAAGCAATGACATAAAAACTGACTGAACTCTTAACTGTTATTTACTAAATTTACACATATACAGAGACTCTGCGCCTAGTCATAGAACAAGCAGGGCAACCACAGCTCCAAAAAATACTGAAAATGCATCTTGACACCTGCACTAATAGTATTTCATTTTTAGTTTTGCAGACAGAAAATAAGCTCCTAACTCTAATTCAGAAAAGCTGACAAACTTTATAAAAAAATGACCCAAACTTATCAATAAGTGTTGAGATTTTCTACAAAACCAAAAAAAGACGACCTCTTGTAAACACACCTCCCCATGAATTCTCAGGTGCCTGATACTAATTCATGCTAGTTCTTTGGAATAAAAACAGCATGAAACAAATGGTGCAGCTGGAGAGAACTCAGAGAAAAACTAAGAAAAAAATCAGTGAAAAATCTCTTGATGCGAAAGACAGACGTATACTCCTAGTTTATCATATTCTGGGCTTTTTTCATCATCTTGCTGTCTTCACACTTAATAGCTAAATCCACTGGTTTATGTTTAAGTTGTTTAAGACAACTTGATTAAATTAATTAAGAATAAACTTAATGCCAGAAGTTAAAACACAAAGAGGACATCTAAGCAAGAATATCTCAGAATATGGATAAATATTTCAATCAGTCAAAATTACGTATATATTTGCAAACCCTATTGGAAAGATACAATTTAAAGGATGGGCTTTAACAGTTTCCAGGTCTGAGCATCTAACCTGATCTCCAAAGAAGAATGTGGATCTTTGCCTCTGCTCAAGAAGAACGACAGCTCTTAACATCTGGAAATCAACCATGGAATATGCCAGGCTGTAGATAAATGAGTTGCAGTCTGAACACACAAGTACAAAAATTTTGGCATTTGTGCCTCAACTTCTCTCTGTTGTAAGTGTTCCCTATTATCTTATTTATTTGTCATAAGAACTCATGATGTGCAAACAAGTTAAATATGGCTATAGCTGAATGACTGCTGAATCTCAAGGTAAAGAAATGTCCAGCTTGCTGCTTATAACATAGGGAGCAAATGAAAGCATGCGGTTTTAAGTAGTTTATTGCAACAAGGTTTTCTGCAATATGACTGCAGTGAAAGCTGGATTGTGAGCACAGTGTTTTAGGTAGGTTTGTTTTTTTGCTCTTGGATAGGATCTAAATCCACTGGGAAAACCTGGGACCCAGTTTCTAGGACTACAAGCAGAAAACAAAAGAATCCAAGTCCATGAAAAGCAGAGACAGTAAGGAGCTTGTGTTTAGACTGGAAGGTTTTATGCTATTTCAAGTCATTTTGTACAAACTATATGAGGAATCCAGCACAACTTATACAGTAAATTATTTTATATATATTTAATCTGAAATTTCTTCCAGGAAAGCACAAACCCCCCAGCTGTTTATAATTTAGTTATGTTTTATTTAAAGAATAGTAATGAAATATGAAGTTGTCTCGAAAAGGTAATAATAAAAAGAACCTTAGAATGATACCCACTTGTTAATCTCTCCAGTGCAATTTTAAAATATTTTGCATAAAAACAATACGCTGATACTCCATATAATTTTTACCATATATTTTCATATAAATGCTTCTTAATTTAGCCATGTTTTTAAATTATTTTTTTTGAAAATATTTTGATTATCATTCTTCTCAAAGATAAAACAAATATTAAAATACTGACATTCCTCCTGGGACAGAAATTTCACTTTCTCAGCAGCTCTAGATTTCATACATCTGATATCCACACACTTCCAATTTGTATAAATAAAGCATACAGAATATTTTAGATTTCTTATCTTTTTCCTCTTCAGCCTCCTATTTTTTTCTGGTAAACAAACAAATTTTAAAAAGCTCATGTATCCCAAGTATAACACCAAAACCATGAAAGCAAAACTGATCAAGAAAAATACTGAAAAGTAACATTCAACAAAGACAGAAAAGTGAAAGTCTCCTGCTCTGAAGATATGAGACAAGTAGGACCTGAAACCAGGAGCAGAAATTACCTTAACCCACTCAGGGAGTCCCAGCAAGCGCAGCGTTGCTCACTGGCACAGCGATGTGGCACTGGCCTGCATGTGACAACGGGAAGGAATTCATACTATGTTTTACTGGGAGTCCTCTCAGACGTCCTTTTTAAAAACTATAGCTGGCAAGAATGGAGAGACAAACACAATCATTCTGTCCTGGTTTGGCTTCAGCCAGCGACAAAGAACCAGGCAGCTGCTCGCTCAGCCCTCAAAGCAGTGAGGGAGACTTGGAAAGGAAAGGCAAAACTCGTGGGTTGAGATAAAAACAGTTTAACAGAGCAGCAAAGGGAATGGAAAACCAACAGCAATACCACTGGCGGAGGGATGGACAAACAGGGTCACCTCCCACCGACCCGCCCTGGGAAGCCGCAGCCCGCTCCCAAGCAGCAACTTCCAAACTGATCCCCCTGGCAAGCCCCCACCTAAGTCCTGGGCATGGCGTCATGTGGCATGGATTAACCCTGTACCCGCCTGAACCACATCACACTTAGTTACTTTGCTAATGTTCCTACAAGTAACGTAAAAGGCTCTGCCAGCCTGTGCGTCACCCCAGGCCAGCACGGTGGGGAAAGACCCTTCTGCCCAACGCCGAGTGACCCGCCTGGCTGAGAAACCACCCCACTGTGCAGCTGCAAACTGCTTCAGCAACCGTCTCTTTAACGACATGCTTCCACCTCTTTATTAACTATTGTTATTATCAATCATTTCTGAGAACTGTTATTGTGACAATTATATAGGATTTGTATACCAATCCTCTGCTGTTACACATCGGTGACATTCTTCTGTTTCATACTAGCCTGGCTGTTGCCTCAGTGGCTAGATACTGTGCTGTCATGCAAAGAGTAAAGCACAAATCTAAGCTCATGTTGCTTTATCCACAGCAGGAATTATACCATAGGAGCTCAGGCTACTTTGGGAATACCAGGGCAAGCAAGGTCTGTAATATCTTCTTCAAAGATGACAATCTTTGTGTTACAAAAAAATGAAATCTGCTCTATTAATTACACTCTTCTGCAGCTCTTCATCTTACAGGCCTGCATCCTCAAAGGTATTTCATTATCTCTGCAGCCAAGAAAGGTTCAGCATCTGGTACCCAGCTTCCCGCTGACAAAAGACCTTCCGGTCGTTGCAGAGCGGCTTTCTGCCAGCAAAGGTAACCACAAACTTTAAGTTGTTGCTACCGAGTGTCACAGTGACTCTTCAGTTCTGCGATGGTTCTCTTACCGCTCCATGCACCTTCACAATGCACTCAAATGATGCTCTGCAAAACCGCAGCTGGCGGCGGTGCCACAGCCCAGAGGTCAGGGCTTCGTTCTGCCCGCGGATCCCATCAATGTCAGTCTGGTTACAGGGAATGTAATTCTGAGTTTCAGCTCATGTAGCTATCTGCGGGTTCACGATGCTTTTTTTCAAAACTGCAAGTTTTGAAATAGTAAGTTATAGTTTCTTCTAACACAAACATGCAGTCTGACACTTGATTTGCTCTCTGGAGAGAGATCCCAAGCTACAGCCAGATGGCTGTGAGGCTCCTGCTAGGCCTGAATCATGCTGGCCAATTTATAAGAATTGGAGACATTTCACAGTCTCTGGGGTTAAAATTTGATATGAAAAATATAACTGGATCAGCTAGTGACAGCATCTTTTTATATTTTATTGCATTGTGGTTCTAATAGCATTAGAAGATATTGCACTCAATTACTCAAAAGTGAGAAAATTTCAGTATGAACACTTTTGTACACAGCAGAAAGTGCTTGGAGTAACTAAGAGGTATTAATGTGTAGGAAATCTGAGTTGAATACACTTGGTAAGCTGCTGTGGAAGAAGAGTTCTCCTTTTTTCCCCTGCTGCTAGTGAGTGATGAACGTGATTATTTTACTGAGAATAGGGGAGAAAATGGAAACTAAGCAAACAACTGCAGTTCTAGAATTTCTGCTTCATAAATTATGCCGATAAGGAAAATGTAGCTTGGTGATTTTACAATGCTTGCGTTTCAAATTGAATTGAAATAAGTAAAAGTGCTTTGTGTGCATTGCAGAGCACTTTCAGGAGGCTGTATCCTGCCTCTCATGATGCAGTATCTTTTAATGAAAGAGGTGTTTGGGTTTTTCACTAATGTGATGCATTTTATCTAGAAGATCTTATGCTGCACAGGAATAGGAAATTAGTAATTGAGCATCATGGTCTTTTTAGTCACTTATCCTCACAGTGATATTTGAAAAATAAAATTACTTTAAAAGCTTTCTGATTTTATCTTCTTTAAAATTTTCCTTTGCTCCAACACCTCCCCAGAAGCCCAAGTTTATTATCAATCACAAATGCACACATAAAAGCTTCTGCCTAAACTCAGCATGCCTTGGATCCTTTTCACTGAAGAGCACAGTAAGAAAAGCTGACCAGAAAAGATGCAGTTGTGAATTCACGTCAGAAGATCTGCCTTTTGCATGTAAATATAGAAAATTCCTGTCTCCCTTATTTCTGAAAAATTACCATAAACATCCTACTTTTTAATTTAAATCTGAATTGTTTGCTGCTTTCCATGACAAAGCTACTACATATACTAGCAACATGCACCATGCTGTTAATGTCTTCGAGGCCACCACTTTACCATTTGATGATAAAACACTGATCAGTTTTTAAAGGCAGCTGTACATTCTCAGAAATGGGCCTAAAAATGTGTGCCTGAAACTAAGCAAATCTTTCAGAGAATTCTTTTGTTAATCGTGCAGATATGAATGCTGCCTTCTGTTGCATTCAGACACCCAAACCTACAGTCGTTATTTAACCAACAAATTGCTTGTTTTGGTTTGTACATGCAGGATACTTTTCCTTCCTAAATGTATGTAAAATGCCCTATTTAATCTCCATTTATTTGCCTGGTTTCTCCAAATATGAGTTAGCTGCAGCACACCACTTATTTCACAAATGAGATTTCATCTTTTGCTCCTGTGCTCCTGTACTGGTACAACTTCTCTGCCTTGTGAGATACTGCCATACATTTGCATTATATGCCAAAAATGTCTTCTTTTAGTCACACAACGGCCCTTTTGGAAAAAACCACTGGAAATAACGCAACGCTACTATACCAGTTTCAGATTTTCCTAGTTGGAATTTAGAAATACAGAAACATCAACAGTAACACAAAATTCCTTACCAGAGTAACAGTAATAAACTCTGCCTCTTAAAAATTTCAAGCGTTAGTCTTTCTGTAGTTTTAAAAATTTACAGCACTGTGATTTACATCCCAGTATATTTTTAACATCGAAAGAAAAGATCTCAGATCAAAAAAATATGAGTTGCTGATGATTAATCTTAAATGAAAAGATTTTTAAACTTCAAATTCTATTAAAAATTAGCAAAGAAATTACTTGCATATAAAATATTTCCTGTCAATCTCCAGTGTAATTCTCATATTAATTTAAGAAAATAGAGATTTGACTTTCAGATTTTATAATATTTTCTGTAAGATTTCAAAAAATGTTTTCTTGTCAAAGTAACAAATTGAAATTTATTCACTGGATATATTTACCTTGAAAACTTTCATTGTTTCTGAAGGAAAACTGTAATTGGAAATTGTTCTTCCTGATACTTCTACCAACATTGAGCCTAACTAATTTTGTGGATTCTAAGAGTTTCAGAGTCATGGCTTAAAGTCTGACTGGAAGACCTTTGAAAGTCCTCCTAAGGGAATACTTATTGATTCAATCAAAGGGTATCAAATGCTAAGAAATTGAGCACACTTTTTATGTACATCTCACAAACATAATGTTACTTCTTTTGGATGTCTGTAAGAGAAAATACCATTTAAATGTAAAATTATAATGAACTGAAGTTATAATGAAAAATTAAAATGAGTTAATACTGTGCTGAATAAAGACTCATGAGACACACGTCTCACTTTCATTATAGTTTAACATGACTATTACTTTTATTTAAGACTCAACTTGATTAACTCAATTGCCACTCTAATTCTAATATTTTTATTTTTCACTCATGTTAAACAAAAAACATGCAGGATACCCTCATGCACCATGATCAAATAAGAATCTTCCCTTTAAATATACAGAATTTTGTTAATTTTCCAGTTATTTAAAATTATAGTGTAGCTATATAACAGAGATGATGGTGAAACACAGCTGATAAATGCTACTAGTCTTGTGACTGCTGCCCATACAGAAGCTTGAAGTCAAATGGTTGAAGTGTCAACGCCGATGCCAAGAATTAGCGTTTGGCAGAGATGGAAATTTGACTCAGGGATACATTCCTAAGGGAAAAATAAATACTAAATTGAACGTCACAGCCGTTGCTGCTGTAGCAACGCCCTGTGGGTAGCCTCAGGAAATGTCAGTGGGGTAGATCCTTGCCTGAGAATCTGTGAGTGGGAAGAAGCTCAGGCTTCTTTCTTGGGACAGGAAAGAAATGGAGGAGTATTGGCTTACAGGCATGTTTTGACTTTCCTCCCAGCATCAGAGAGGCCATGTATAGGTGCTCTGTGTCAGTGACTCAGAAGGCAGGGACAGCTACTTTCTCCACAGCTTTTGTGGACTGTATGTTAGGTTGATGAGATATAAATTAAGATGGGTTGGACCTCTACCATTACTAAACTGTCATTAATTCAGAGACCCGTTTTCAACAGAGAGGAAGAATGAAAGACGGAGAGATATGGACAGAGATAGGAAATACCAAAGTATTTACTTCAAAGACAACTCTATCACAAATGATTATTCAGGTTTACCCAAATGGACACACATAATCCCTCTGTACCATTTCTCGCCATCATATGCAGAGCATTTATTTACTCGTTCTAATTAAACTTGTTTTAGAAATTCATTCAGTTCTAGTCACAGCAATGCAAGAAATAACCACAATAGATTTTTAGGAAAGGCTTTTACTCTAAAACATTTCTAGATTGTTCATCTCAGATAGCATTCTTAGCATGGGAAGTAGTCAAACAGCATAAGGAAAATGAGATACACAACAATAAAGTAAGTCTTGCTTTTCTGCAATGGTAACACTAGCTGGTTCTAACTATCTGAAGAAAGAAACACTGGGGTCGCTTATTTTGGAGCATTGTCTTTACTAAGACATATTGGAACAGATGTCCGTGGTTCCAGTGAGACTAATGCCAGAAGCTGACTCATTTTGCTTAACCCTTTAGATATAAGTTTATTATATGCATGTAAATGACTTTGACTTGACGTGGAAATAAATCTCAAGTTGGTTTTACTGAGATCTAGATTATTAACTGCAATGTACATTGTTCTTTTTCATAGACTTAGCACAGCAGAGTAAATTTTAATTGTGATGCTTAGGGATTTTCATTAGCAGTGAAACCCTTTGTGCGCTGAAATGAGAGTATTCCCTAGAGAGTGCAGAAGCAAGTGAGAGAGAATGTGTAATGAACTGAGCTCAACAAAATGAAGGTCAGAGCCAACATTCATGCAGAAAAGAGGTCACCTTAGGAAGCTGCATTATTAAACATGACCTGGAATATATACACCTTGACAAGCAGCAGGAGGAAATCGCTGCTTAGTCCAGATACAATCAAATGATAAAGTGTAGGTGGATTTGCAAGCCAAAATACATCTTAAGAACAGGAATTTACTGATTTGCAAAACAGCGTATGACTTTATTGGCCAGATTCTTGGCTCATATGACTACCAGTACCAATTTGTACTGGTTTGAAACTGACACAAAGGATTTTTAAGAAATGCAGATGTGTAAAGGATTTTGTCTCAGTGGTCAAATGGAACTCAGCAGAGCTATTGCTACAGAATTTACAGAAGGGAGAATTACAGCTTTACGTTGCATCAGAGTAAGAAACATGTAAAATTTAAGTGAAATTCATCTTGAGAATGAACTAAAAAACAACGGGGGGAAAAAAATCTCCTCAGACAAACATCATCATGTGGACAAAAGTGGACAGAAACAAACTGGATGATGAAAACCAATCAGCACCACAGGAGTTTCCCCTGGGAGAGACAAAATATGGTAAGTACACTCTGAACAGCATGGGTACTGAGAGCTGTGAGCAGAAGAAAGCAGGCAAATTATCAGAGAGAAATGACTGACAGAGGGCCTTGTGTTTATAACTAGCAACACCATGCCTTGTACAGTTCAGCTACAAGTCCAGCAAGATGATAAAAGTTTAATAATTGCCTGAGTTTTTGTAAAGCAGCAGAGGCCACACTGAGCTCTCACAGGTATCTGATGTTTGACAGCACAGTATTCTGTTTCTGGATGGCTGGGCCCAAAGAGTGGTGGTGAATGGTGTTACATCCAGTTGGTGGCCAGTCACAAGTGGTGTTCCCCAGGGCTCACTATTGGGGCCTATTCTCTTTAGTATCTTTATCAACAACCTGGACAAAGGGATCAAGTGCACCCTCCGAAAGTTTGCAGAGGACACCAAGTTGGGCGGGGTGTTGATCTGCTTGAGGGTAGGTCCAGAGGGATCTGGACAAGCTGGATTGATGGGCCAAAGCCAATGGTGTGAGGTTCAGCAAGGCCAAGTGCTGGGTCCTGCACTTGGGTCACAACAACCCCATGAAGCGCTACAGGCTTGGGGAAGGGTGGCTGGAAAGCTGCACAGCAGAAAAGGAGCTAGGGGTGTTGGTCAACAGCTGGCTGAATAGGAGCCAGCAGAGTACCCAGGTGGCCAACAGCATCCTGGCTTGTGTCAGAAACAGTGTGGCCAGCAGGACGAGGGAAGTGATCATCCCCCTGTACTTGGCACTGGTGAGGCTGCACCTTGAATGTTGTGTTCAGTTTTGGGCCCCTCACTACAAGAAAGACACTGAGGTACTGGAGTGTGTCCAGAGAAGGGCAACAAAGGTGGTGAAGGGTCTATAGAACAAGCCTTATGAGGAGCAGCTGAGGGAAATGGGGTGGTTTAGTCTGGAGAAGAGGAGGCTGAGGGGAGACCTTACCACTCTCTACAACTACCTGAAAGGAGGTGGTGGCGAGGTGGGGATCGGTCTCTTCTCCCAAGTAACAAGCGACAGGACAAGAGGAAATGGCCTCAAGTTGTGCCAGGGGAGGTTTAGGTTGGATATTAGGAAAAACTTTACCGAAAGGGTTATCAAGCATTGGAACAGGCTGCCCAGGCAGGTGGTGGAATCACCGTCCCTGGAGATATTTAAAAGACGTGGTTTAGTGGTAGGCTTGGCAGTGTTAGCTTTACAGTTGGACTCAATGATCTTAAAGGTCTTTTCCAACCTAATTGGTTCTGTGATTATGTGATTTTAATCTGGGCTGTTCACAACAGAAGCAGCTATCTTAGCATTATCCTCTTTACCAGAACTCATAGAAAAGAATAGTCATTGACAACTATTTGAATTTTGCTTTTTTTTAACTAGTACTTCTTCTTAAACAGCTTTTTCTTCACAGTTGCATGTCCCAGAGCGGTTTTAACTTCCACGCTCTGAGGACTGAGTAGCCTGATGAAAAGTACTGTGGCCTTTCAATCAGCTTTTAATAGTGTTGTCCTCCTTTTTTGTTCTCAAAGCAATTTACATAATATAGCATTTGCACCTACTGATCAGAGAGATTTATTACAGTTGTCAGTCACAGTAAAGATTATAGTTACTACTTTACAGTGTTGCAAGAAACACAATGGTTAAGCTTACAAATTTAATACTGGTGCCACTGTGTTATTTTCTGTGTTTGGTGGGTTTTTTTCCGAAGTGGATGGATACAAAACCACAGAAGCAAGTGTTGAAAGTAGAGATGTGATTTGGGAATTCATTTAAATGGAACAACTTGATTATCCTCAGCTTTGCCTGTATCACCCACATAAGCATCAAAAGTAACTTGACTAACACCAATAGAGTTACCCTGCCTTTAGGGTGGAGAAACGAAATAGAACACGGTTCACCACTCTCTCAGCATCTGTGACTGATGGGGAGATGTCACGCCTAACAATTACAACCCATGGCTTTGGATTGGCGCGCAACTAAAATCCTTTGCAAAATGAAAAGAACTCTGAGATAAAAAATACTTCTTCCTCTCTGACAAGCGTTGCAGAGTTTACTGCTGTGCTGTGTTTTGCATATTTCAAACGATTTAGCAAACCAAGAATTTGAGTTTTTACTACCATGTCTACAAGTTTTCCCCAAAAGATTAAAGTACATGATCTTTTCACATAACCCTGAACATATTCTCTATGTACATGAGGCGGATGCGCTCTGCCCCTCCTTTCAACTGACCAGAAGCAATAGGCTTGTAGGGAAACTCTGGACCTTAGTTAATATCTCCTGCTTCCCAGCTGAGCTTATTAGCTTGGGCTGAGTGCCTCATTAACCCTGACAATCCGGCTTCTAGTTGGTTCAGAGGTCACACAACATCTTAGAGGTGTCTGCAAGGGACTGGTTAAACTGCACTACGTTGTATTTAAAACCAAACCGGCACAGAGATTCTAACATGATTTTAGGCACTGCATGCATATAGGACTTCACACCTTTAAACTGTTTCAGTACAGCCAGATCCTACATTTTAAAAGGTATTCAATAATCCTATAATGATGCTTAAAAACAAGACCATTGAAATGCATGAGGCAATACATTTTTAAACACCCAACTGTTCGCCAAGTCTACTCATGTCCTAACTAAAAGGCTTTTTGGGGTTTGCATTCTACTGAGGAAAGTGGTAAAAAAGAACTGATTAGGCTAGAAAATTTCTGATGACAAATTAATGCAAAATGGATAGAATTATGAACTGAATAGAGAGGAAAGGGAAGAAGAGGCAACCTTTGTGAACAGATCTGGGGAGAAGTGACAAATGTGACAGAAAAAGAGATAAAGTCTTTTCCTTTTACCAATTGTTACAGAGGGGCAGTAGAGTCAGATAGGAGTTTATCACCTGCTGTAAAATGTGCTTAGATGGGATAAAAAAACCATTTGTTGACCTTTGAACAAGGTAGTTATTAATGTCATACATACAACCTAGCATCTTTCTTCAGAAATCAGGCTTGTGCTGAATGAAATGAACAAGGATCACGACATGATGGTAGCTCTAAGATGTTCAACAGTTCTGCATAACCCAGATGTAAAACTCTGCCAGGGGACAAAAGAAAAATCTCAACTAAGAATGATTTGATGGAAGATATAATTGTGTAAAGAAGCTCTGGAAAGGACTTGAAGGCTTTTATTTATATAAGCTTAATGAAATATTTATTTAATTTATAACTTGGTTCCATTTCTCCCACTTCCCTCTCTCTTTGTATATCTAGCATTTCTATCTCTTTGCCAAACAGGTTTAATCAATTAAAAATATATTTTTATAGTTCTATAAATTTCTTGGCACTTTACAGATATATCAACAAGTACTGTCCATGATTCTTCCCTTCAGAGCAGAAGATCTTAACTGGCCACTAGCAGGAAATAGACACATTTGCTTCCAAAATTCAGAATCTTACAGGCCACCTGGAAACAAGACGGTATGGAGAAAAGTCCAAACGTTCTCTCTTTATGAGTGTCCGTTTAGATTTAGTGTGGACTGCTATTAATGGAGGGAACATTTCTATCAGAAGGGCACAATGAGAAAATATGCTTCAAGAAGGAGCAGCAAGGTTTGCAAACTCAGTGTGGTTTGAGATCTCAGCAAAACCTCAGTGGTTCTAAGACTCATCCAACCCTCTGCATTCATTTCTCCAAAACAGTCAGAATCATTTTTTGCAGCTTCTTTGTCTCCTGCAGCTGACAGTTATTTGACACAGTTAATGACCATAGTGAGTATTGAGAGCCATTGGCCACTAATAACCTTCAGTGTTAAACAGAAGCAGGGTGGTCTCTCTCTTCTCTTTGCCATAACAAGGAAAATGGTCATTTTTCCACTGCAGGAATTAACACTAATTGACACTAGCATTCTGGTAGTGCCATATATAATCAGTGATAATTTACAGGTGCAAAAGCAGGGAAGTTTCTTAATCAATATCTAGGCTTTGAAAAATATAATTTTGTTACGAAAAGTCTTCAGTCCAATATAAAATTCCAACCCCTTTCCCTTTTGCGTGTTAAAAATCAAGAATTGAAGTCCGTAAACAAGACTGTTCAAGTAAAGGAAACGCATAATTAGATCTCAATTTTAGAGGAAGGAACTGATAATTGTGTGATTACCCTTCAGCTGTGGGAACATCTTGCTCCAGTAAAGGTCCCATTGAATTATACAAGGCCACTTGTGGAGCAAGATAATACTCAATAGAAATATTAGTTTAGAGTCTTAGACACTAAACTATTTCCTCAGCAGTCCTACAGACCATGCACTTGATCTGAAGTATCAAGACAATTACATTTTTCTGTTAAATGCTGTCAAGTCACTGCTAGGTATACTGCCAAATTAAAACCGATACACACTTAAAAAGCAAATTCTTTTATGCATGATTATTTTACGTATTAAAACTTGAAGTTGCTGCATTTTAAGAATCTAATTCTGTTTTCATTTTATGTTTTCTAGATATTTCTGCATTTAGGTTATTTTTGTTCTCCACTTCTTATTTGGTGATGGGAAAAAACCTCAGTTGCTTTCAACATACATGTAACTGCTTATGTATTTGGACATCTGGGTATCAGCCACCATGAAATGTTGCAATGTCCAGGTTATAGAGAACAATATAGCATGTTAAATTCCAAACCACCAACTCATTTCTTTAGGACTGTAAAAGGCCACAAAATCAGCTGAATTGATTTTATGGTTCATTAAAATATTATTTTTACAAAATCTGTATCTACAGACTAAACTAAAATTATTCTTTCCACCTTTTAAATTGAAAAACATTTCTAGGCCCATTTGAGCAGACTTTAAACAGCTTATTTGAAAGGATAATGGATTAAAAAAAAACCCACCGAGAAGACTGAACTATGTCATGCAGCCTTGGACAAGGCCACAATGAATACACAGAAACATCTCTATCGATATGACATACATACATGCATTTTCCAAGCAATCATAAGAAATTAAATCTGACTGTATTTACCCCTGTTTCACTTCATCAAAATAAATCTGAAGACTGAAACATTATAGTCATTCAAAGTCATTATGAAATACATATATAAGAATATGAAGCTAGAATTTAAACACTCGGACCAATGAAACTATGAAAATGTACTAAAAATAGCACAGCTGTGCTGATTTATGTTATTCAAGGTATGGCCTTAATGTCCTGTGTGTGATAATTTGTTGTATGCAACTGTTCAAGTGTTTATTTCTGTTCTATTTTTCTTCTCTTCAAGGAAAAGTTCAACAATTAGAAGTCTTACTTGAAAGCAGTTTCAAGAAAAAGACAACAGATTTGCTATCTCTAGCTTTAAAAATGCAAATTGGTCACCTCCCCTCACTTGCCTGCAAAAAAGCGTCCCTCCATCCACACACCTCCATTGACTGAATCACCTGAAACAGCCTACTGATCAGATTAGACACAAGTTAATTTCTAACTAAATTGCCTCATGACATATCACAAGCCATCACATGTCTCACAGAGCGGTGCCTCCATTACGTGCAGTGACATTACTAGGCGATATGTCATGTTCAGAAAGCGCCATCTCCTTAATTGCTTGTCACTACAAAACGCTCCTGTTTTAAATAACAACAAACCCCAGCAACTTTCTTTTCATGAGTGAGTTTATACAGTTCCATGATGAATCTTAAAGGAAAGGAAGGAGAACAGGTCAGTGGCTAGAAAGGAAAGCTGCCGAACAGCTATACCAAGTAGAGCAGAAATGGTCACAACCTTCCACAATCAGCTGGCCTCCAGCAATGTTATCATCCTTGGAAGCCTTTCCAGAAGGACAGTTAACAACTCTGGGCTTTCAGTAAAGCTGCTGGTAAGAAAGACTTGCTTATGAAGGACCTTGGTGCTCTTCTGCACATCTCTGAGATGGCTGCACGTCTCCAACTCTCAGTGAGAATGAGATCGCCCAGGCAGAGCAAGGGTTTTCAAGTTAAATTGCAGAGGATTTTGAAGCATGATTAAATCCAGGTGGTTTTGTAACCTCTGGGATTCTCAAGCAGTGTCTAGAACAAGGGACTAGTGGTGAGGTTATGCCCGATTCCTACCTCTTTGAGCAAACACGTCAGTGTGTCTCTGTCCAGCTTCTGTGCTACCAAGTACACACACTGCTCCTTTCTCATAGCTGTGGGCTCTCACTCAGCCTCCTGGGAAAACTGAACGCAGCTGGGTCTGTCTTACCCACACGGGTGTTTGAGCACGGTTTGCCAATGACACCAAGCTATGTGGTGTGGTTGACATACTGGAGGTCCCCCAGCGGGACCTTGACAGGATTGAGAGGTGGGCCTCTGTGAACCTCATGAAGTTAAACAAGGCCAAGTGCAAGGTTCTGCACCTGGATTCGGGTAATTCCAAGCACAAGCACAGCTGGGCAGAGAATGGTTTGAGAACAGCCCTGCAGAAAAGGACTCAGGGGTGCTGGTTTATAAGAAACTCAACATGACCTGGCAATGTGCACTTGCAGCCCAGAAAGCCAACCATTTCCTGCGCTGCATCAAAAGCAGCGTGGCCAGCTAGTTGAGGGAGGTGATTCTCCCTGTCCACTCTGCTCTGGTGAAGACCCCACCTGGAGTGCTACATCCAGCTCTGGGGCCCCCAACAGAAGGAGGACATGAACCTGTGGAGCAAGTCCAAAGGAGGGCCATGAAGTTGATCAGAGGGTTAGAGCATCTCTGCCATGAAGACCGGCCAAGAGAGAGTAGGGGTTGTTCAGCCTGGAGAAGAGAAGGCTCTGGGTAGATCTTATAGTGACCTTTCAGTACTTAAAGGGGGCCGACAGGAAAGACAGGGAGGCAATCTTTATCAAGGAGCGTAGTAATAGGATGAGGGGTAATACTTTGAAACTGAAAGAGGGTACATTTTGATTAGATATCAGGAAGAAATTCTTTACTGTGAGGGTGGTGAGACATTAGAACAGGTTGCTCAGAGAAGCTGTGGATGCCCCATCCCTGGAGTTGTTCAAGCCAGGGTGGATGGGGTTTTGAGTAACCTGGTTGAGTGGAAGGTGTCCCTGCCCATGGCAGGGGGGTTGGAACTAAATGATCTTTAAGGTCGCTTCCAACTCAAACCATTCTATGATTTTATCTTTTCATTTGTGGAAACCCAGAAGTAGTTGGCCTGAAACATGGCTAGGTTAATCCTAAAATGGATGGTAGAATGAAACTAAAGTTAAAAATTAGATTCAAAGCATTTTTTGGTAAAATTTGCTAACACAATACCACCAGCCATAATTATAGACTACAGTAATTAAGGATATTTTCATGGACTGCCACTGTGTCTCCAGGCTACCTGTTAGATTGTGTTGCAGTCTCACCTTTCATTTCATTTTGCACGCACGTCATGAGAAATAAGACTCTGCCCTTTCTCAAACCACAAGTTTCCATCTTGTCCAGATGCCTCCCGTGGAGCAAAAGAGGTGAACAGAGCTATCTGTGCAGAGATCAAAAGGCAGAGAAACAGCTGTGTTCCTTCCTGCAGAACAGTTTTACAGGATCAACAGAAGACAAAACACGTGTGGGACAGACACTAATATTACAATATATTTGCATTAGACAACTTCCGCTCTCACCACCAAATTTACAAAAAGCAATAAAATTCATCTCTCGTCTACAAGAAAAGCAACCGGGCACTCATATACCTCTACAACTGCATAGGCTTCATGCAGCATTTCAGCTTTGAAGGCTATGGTTCAAAATGGGCACAAGTTACCATCGAAAAGAATTTGATACTGTCAGCCTTATCTCTAAGGCCTGTTTATTTCACATGTTGAAAGCATCAAACAGCTTGCTGCAATTGGCAACTGTAGCTAAAAAAAGCGGACAAAGCATTACATTATAGTGGCATTAAAAACGTCCAAGTACAAAATCTTCCATGAAAGGGCTGGCAGGGGAAGTGCAGGGGGTGGGCTGTTTGAAAAACAACAGCTGTACAGCCAATATGTCTCAGTCTTGTCTGTAGCCTCTCCGAAAATTTAGCCAAAATGTACTCAAAGTTAACTATGAAACAAACTCTTCCCCTTTTTCTTGTCATTTAACATTTTTTGCCTAATTCTATTTTTCTACTGTTTTTCAAGCCTCCTTATTGTAGTTCCTCGCTAGCACACCTCCTAGGAACATTTTATGGAGTAGATTTTTAAGTACATTTAAAAATCTAACTGGGCATACCAAAAACAAATCCAGAGGTACTGACCCAGTTCTAGAAGTTTCCTATAACCTAGAAAATTTTTGCCTGAAGAAAGCAGGAATTACAGGATCCTACATTGAACACATGTTTCCCAGAACTCATATAAGAAAAAAAGCAATCTCTTTTCCGCACCCTGGAGAATAAGATGGATTTTTCTACGAGGTTCGGCCTCACTCAGCTTGCTATTCCAGTCTTCTTGACTTTGATGATATGAAGTTAAGTTAAAACAAGAGTTCTGGAAAATCCCAGCTCACTTGTCATTTAAACAGGAAGAATTTCTTGCCCTTATATAAACCAAGGTCTCTGACTGAAAACTAAACAAGCCTTTTCTGTTGTTTTGTTTCTATTTTTCAAGATTTAGAGTTTTTGGATGGCCATTTAGCTAGTAGTGATATCTGTCACAGACAGACTGCCTCACTGGGGATTTAATGAGTAAGCCAGGTTCATTTTATACCAATACTCAGCTTTGGTACTTCCGATAAGCTTCCATGACAATGGAACAATTACAAGACTTGAAAATAAATAATGCTTTAGTCAATTACACCTTATTTTAAAAAGGATTCGTAGCAATTCAATGACTGAAAGTAATTTGGCTTTTTCTCTCCTTCAGTAATTATTCTGATGTATTCCTTGTAGTTGAGCCAAAACATTTCATAGGTCAAGGAGACTAGATAAGATTTCTTGGGTCATCAGATTCAGCTCCTTTTTTTTTTTGAATTAACCATTTAACAAAGCCCTGCTCACACGCTATTCACAAGCAGCCATAGATGGAAAAGATATCAGGGTATCTGTTTTCACAACAGGTGAAGGGGAAGGTGGGAAAGAATCAACTGGTTATCAAAAAGAATTTGGGGAGTCTTTATAACCTTTTATATCATTGTACACATAAGTAACAGCTAAAGGAAAGCTGTAATTAGATTAGAGTATTTTTTAAAATGATCCAGGCTTTGCAGGAAAAGCTGCACAGGGGAACATTTTTGCTACCACTATAACTGACACTTTGCCCTAGCAGATGAGGTTTTATACATCTTTTTTTGATTATGTGCTTTTTTCAGCAAATGCAGACATGGGTATTTAACTCTGAGAGTCTCTAATTTTATTACCTAGGAAACAGTTAAATTCTGATAAGATGTTAACTTCTACTAAGAGCCAGATACTCATGAAATATCACATTGTGCTTATTACTCTGTTCATAAATTGAAAGACTAAACTCTGCTTTTTCAACATCTAAGGAAGCCTGCTCAGTTATTGTGTTCTTTATTTTCTATGCAGTCAAATTAGATCATGAAAGATGTTCCATTCAGTACAAGGCTGGTATCTCTTACCAAAAACTATGCATTAGACTTTCAAGAGGTACAAAGGGCTGCAAAGGAAAATGGTAAATCAACATATGAAAAACATTTGCATAGTAGCATTTTTTGAAAGGTTTGTTTTAAAAATTATAATTCTTTACTAAAAGAGACTATAAGATCATGACAATCTTGCAATACTTTGATCTTAATATTCCCTTTAATGTAATCTCATTTTCTTTTACAGATTATAGCATAGACACCAATACCTACTACTTAGATCTGGAGAGCCAGAATCAAAAGTCTTAGATTCTGTTTCTGGTTTTGTCCCTGATTTCCTGTTTTAAGATAGACAAATCACTTCACTTTATAGATCTGTCTGAAAACATACAGGCACATAAATTCAATTTCAAAAACTTTCAGAGTCTTGCTTCACATTAATCTCAAACCATTGTACTACAGAGTCGATAAAGTCATTGGGGGAAGGGATGATAATGACTCAATTAAGGAACGTAACTCTTCTATTTGTGTAACACTGGCAAACATATTTCTGTTATACTCAGTGATAAAGGTAAAGTTTTGGCAAACACATTTCAGCCCTCTGGACGAGTTCCAAACTGTCCCCTTTGACTGCCTGCTAGCTGTTACCCATTGCATGTGATTTGCGACCTAAGCCAAGCGACTTCTCTTTTTTTCTGCTGTCCAAACAGATGCCTGAAACATCCTAAGCAGGGAAATAGAGAACAGTAAATAACAGACAGTGAAAAACAGATAGGAGTGTTAGAGCATGACTGCCTTTGTTCAAATTCAAATTCAGGTATTCATATGGCACTCAGATATTTTCCAAAAATAGTGCATTGCGTGGTCATTCATGCTTGGCAAGCAAGCTGTTTCATGAGGGTTGAATGCAACAAATTTCAGAGGATTAACACCAAAGTTGTTAACATTGTTTATTAGTATTTACCTGTCTTCAGGTGTTTGCAGAGTCTTGTATGAAAAAGTATAAATATACATGAAGCGCAACATTGTTTTTTCCAGGGTATCTAAATCTTTTCAGATAAAAAAGGCAATCACATATCTACAAAAACACTCAGTGAGGTGCTTTCTGGGTATTTGACATTCTTTTTTGATTTACACCTATCACAAAGTACGCATGCTCAATCACTCCCTCCATGATCTGTAAATCGAAGAATTGCAGTAACTTCCTGTCTTTGAGGCAGGAAATAGATAGAATTTGGTAAGTATACATTGTAAAACCCATTCGCAGAATACAGATCCATGAATGCGTGCTTGTCTATCCATTTTCTTCAGTTTTAACTGAACTTTAAACAATAACAGCAATTTTATAGATACTGTGCTAGAGCTCCAAGCCAAAGTCAAGAAGCATTGACAGCAAAAATACCCAGATTCTGATTTTACTCTCCTTTCCCTGCCATTCTAATGATTATTTAATGCATTTATTTTTGCAACGGGGAAAAAAAAATTATAATCCACTGGTATTATCAAAATTGCTTCTCCAGAAAAAGGCACATCTAGATGATAGAGCACCATACAGCCAAGCTGAGTTACAACCAAATCAGAACTTGAAGCTGTTTTTTCTTCACAACCCACCTGATGTGGAAGTATCATTTCTGGTTTCAGCCTGAGCTCATTCTAAGTCTGTTTGAGCACCTTTTCTCCTGTGACATATAAGACCAAGTACTAACAACACAGATAAGCATTTATTAGGATTTACAAACCCAGCCCCTGGTTAGACATCCAGCTTCCATGACCTTCACTCACTTTCTCAGATAAGTCTGTGAATCCAGCTGCACATCACCTATGAAGGTGTATTTCATTCAATTGCATGCGATTCTAAGACAATCTGATAGAAGAGCAGTTTTGCATCCACATCCTTTACCCTACCAGAAAGAGCAAATTTCTGTGGCAACAGATCAGTAAAGTCAAAATGCATCATCATTCATGTGCTGTTTTAACTTCCTGTAATACAGATTATAACACACTGTTTATAACTTCTTAAGAATAAGTTATTTTTGTAACATTTCTTTTTGCCATTTACTTAATTATTTTATGAAGTTTCTGCTTTTCCATTTTAAGAGGAACATAAAACTTGTTAGAAGAGAGCAGAAAAAGCCAGCTCTCTGGTCTCTGGCAGGGACAAGTGGGACATGCTTCAGAGGCCACAAAACATGGCAGAAATGCAGGGAAGCCTTCTCTGGGACATCCCCTCCACCACCTGCCACTGGTGGTTGTACATTTCCAGACTTCCAGACGGTGAGCTGGAGACTCAGCCCTTTGTACACTTTAGTCCTTTATCACTCAAACACTTTTGGAAATCTCACCTCTTATGACTGAAGTTTTAAAAATATCTCAATAATAAAACTACAATGACCTCGGGGCCTTCAATTAGTCCCCAAATAAATTATAATTTCCCATTAAAATTTATATACTTTCTTGAATTGACACCTTTATGTAGAACTGGGGAAAGTGGCCAGTAATACTAATATTTTTTACAAGATGCCTCCTATGAAGCAGTTTATTTTACCTAGTTACTTTACATAGTTACACCATTTCACATAGATAATTCAATAGCACTGAAGCCAGGCAAATAAAGTCATCTATTTTGTTGTTATAAATTGATTGTGCAGTAGATTTTGATAAATCATCCCTTTTACTACAGCATGAAATTACTGAACGCTGAAAATGTTCAAGTTGCTAAATAACACACCCAAATATATCTTTTATGTTAATTTTGATGTGAATTTTATACTGACTTTGACCCCAGAATAATTTTTTTTTCATCTTCCTACAAGCTGTCTATGCAGAGTGATTTATTGTTAAAGCAAATCATTTAAATATATTTATGACAGTCTGCATGATTTCTTTTCTGCAAGTGATCAAAAATATCGTAAGAATTTAAGATATAAATTTAAAATAGCTAACAATTCACAGCTAATCAAATACAAATTAAGAAATTAAGTGCCATTTTAAAAATAGAGGAATTACTACTGAATATCTGTGTCTTTCTATACTGGCGATAACTATGAAACTCATTCTAGTTTAAGATGCTGCAGAGGGATTCCTGTGATAATGAGCTTGCATTCATGAATGCCATTATTTCCATTGGTAAATTAAATTTGCAAAGAGCTCAATTACCTCAAGGTAAAAAATGCTACAGGAGAAGAAAGCTGGGGGAGGTGGGGAAACCCCTAACACTGTGAGGTGGTTGGCTGATACTGCTCTAAAAACAATCATGAGTGTAAGATATGGTTTTTAAAGCATCAAAGCAATTAAGAAGGAAAAAATGAAAATGAATGGAAGTTGAAAGTCATCCCGCTGCTGCTGAAAATCTTATCCATATTCTTCTGAGGGCATTAAAAAGGTAAATGACATAATGGAAAGAGTTTCAAAGACACAGAAGGACAAATAACTGCCCAACTCCCATTAAAAGTTTTTTGCCTGTTTCAAATAAATCCACTAGAAACAAATATAGAGTCTTAATTTATGGTGAAATGGGAAATAAATCGTTTTCCTCATAGCATTATGAATTGTAGTGCTAAACCAGGGAGGAGAACAATTTAGATAACCCTATCACTCAGGCAGCAGAAGAAAAATCAGGGGTTTTTGCATTGAACAAGTGAGTGATGGTAATGAGAAAGGTATCAAAATGACAGTACAGAGACATTCATTGAGATAAACCTACCCATAAGGAAGGCACCCACAACATCATGATGATGACGATTTTTCAGCAAGTTCATGGCATACAACTATTTGACATCCTTCTTGAAGAAATTCCCTAGAGCAGCACAGAGCACTTAGCAGCACTGAGTACTTTGTCTTAATCCAACAAAGCACATGGAATACATGGAGTAATGATTTTAAGCATATTCTTAAAGATGAGAAGGTACTGTTTGATTTGCTGGACAGTGGACAATTCTGCCTGTGCTGAGCCTACTGAAGATGAACTTCAAATACTAATACCATTTCTATCTAACCTTTCCACCTGACAACAAAGCATCTGGAATACATAACCAAAGCATCACAGGCATGTCTAAGAACTTTTCATTAAGGCTCAAAATATTGGTTTGCTTTAGTTTATCTAAATGGCAACAACAGGATTTGAAATAAGTGATCTTAATTCCATCCCTCCCTCCCACCACAAATTTGCATTCCTGGAAGCGTGAAGAGTTGAATACATACTTAAGAAACATGAAAGCCTTTTGAGCTCTTTAGAACACAGAAAAGGAATTATACTGCAGTTCCATGCAAACATCTTGCTCACAGGAACATGCTCTTATTGTAAGTAGAAAGTCATATGCCAGTGTGGCCCAGCTTGCTGATTCCATTACAAAGCTGCAGACCACCTGTTGCCTGGGAGGAAGGACACCATTCTGGCTTGAAGTGCCCTCCTATATCTAGAATGATCAGATTACGTATCTCTCTATAACACAAAGTCTAGGAGAGTTCACTGAGCTCTACAAGTCCAATGCAAAAAAACAGTCAACAAAAATATGGATAAAAATTTGAAATGTCTTTTTACTTCACTGCTTTTTAACTTCAGAGATGCAGTAAAACCTGTTCTCAGCTAACTGATAGTTCTAAGGTGATTTAATATCCTCAGAAGAACATACCCATATAAAAAGTAAGTGACAATAGATTGGTATTTGTTATTTCCTGCCATACACACAACTTGCTCTCACTTATGTGGCAACAGAGCAAAGAAATCTTAGCATGGTTTATAGGTGGGGAAGAAAAGAATAGTTTCCAAAGTGCCGTGTATACAGGGAAGGATGTGTTAATCTAAAAGGATTGCAGCAGTAAAGACAGAGAGAGAGTAGAAGTGTTTGAACAGCGGTGAATAACTCTTCATAGGAAAATCCTGCATTGCCTTTTCTCTGTGCATCAGAGCTGGCTCAAGTCTCCTTGGCAAGATAGACAAAAACTCAAGTCAGGTGCTCCGGCAGTGAAGGGCCAGGAAGGGAAAAAAGATGGGGAGGTCCAGTAGCTGGAGCTAGCTCTGAGGACCCCAGCTTGCTGTCGCTGTCTCTGACTCGAGTGCGGGACAGCGGAGGGGCAGTACCCCTGCTGGAGGCACCCACCTTCACAGAAGTAGCCATCACACCTTAGCAGTCCACTGAGACCTCAGCCACCGGCACCCGTGCTGCCAGCTTGTTCGACTCAGACACAGCTCCTGGTGGCTTGCCCAGGGTGGCTGACCATTTAGCTCGTGCTTAAAGCCTGTGTTGCTACATCTTGTGGCACTTAAGTAATTTTCAACAAGCTTAAAACTGTCCAGCACTGTCCTACTGCCACTGAAGTCAGTGTTAACATTTCTGCTGCCTTAATGGCGCAGGATTATGTGGTGGACAAGAAGGAAGGACATACTTATTCCCATGACACTGAGTGGATGTTTTATCATTCAGCTGAGGTTGGACAAATCTTTTATCACCATGTGTTCAAATGAAATCACAGGCTGTGCGTTCCCTAAAGTGGAGCCACATGGGCAGCAGCAATAATAACAAGGCAGCAGGATCACTAGTGACCCAACAGCGTTGTCCTGCTCTCACCAGTGAAAACTGGAGCTGAATGGGCACTATAAGACCATAGAGCAAATGAGCCCACAACTATTGCTGTCCAGAATGTTTACTACCCCTGTTCCTGCCATGTCATTCTAAGGATTTCAACTCAACTATGCATGCAGATAGTATTGCTTTTTTTATATGGCCATCTGCAATGCTGAACCTTTAGCATAGATGAGCAGACATCACATTAATCTTATTTTCCACTACAGAAAATGAGATCATAAACAAGAATAAGGGCAGGTATCTGCAGTACTCTTGAGGATTTACCACAAGGCTCACAGTGTTGAAAAAGTATTTATATTTTAAGTTCTTCAGTGTATACTGTGAAATTGCTCTCAGAGGTCTTTTTTGAGGTATTTTAGGAGATGTAAATATGGAGGTTTTTCCTCCTCAGTCTCTCCATTTTCCTTCAATAATGTAGAAGTCTACTGGTTGATTTTAACCAAATTTGATTAAAGATAGCAATTTCAGAGAATTTAACTCAAATTTCATGAATATCAGTGACCAGGTACAGGACAGATGCCATAGAAGAAAAAGGTCAGAGCAGACCCAGCATCATTAGATGCTAGAGAAACCAACCAGAAGGCGTACAGGTCAAGAAGAACATCGGACTTCAGAAGCTTCACTGAACAAAGAACCAAACCTTCCTGAATCAATATTTATCTGTTATTTGTACCATGAAGCAGCAATTAAACAAATAATCATTATCAGCAGCAACTTCACACTAATAATTCACAGTTGATCAGCAGCCATTAACTTGTGTCTCTATGGACTCAGGTAGCTGAACTATTCTGCAGAAGAAAAATGTTCCACATCATATTCTTCAAGATGAGAATTAATAAGCAAGCAGGCTCAGTGTTCAACCCTAGTAAGGAATGGTTGGGACCAATTATCTGTTATAAACTAGTCATAGTGGAAAATTGAAGAGAGTTTAAGTTCCTCTTCATCCTGCAAGAAGTATGGAAAGCAGCTTCAGAAAATCTGTCCTCCAAGAATTTAAGCCTGATGACATGTATCCATTTATGATTGAAAAAATATAGAACTGAATACTTTATACAGTCAATAAATTGTCTTAGTTTTTCACACTGCTTCCCTAGCTTTTATGAGAGAAAGAAAATCCTCCAAGAGTATGCTTAATCTTCCAAGGCCTTTTTCTAGAGAAACAGCTTTGACTCTTCTTGTGTACCCAAGTGCACACCGAAAGCCTGGACTCAGACTGTTATCACTGGACCCATAAGAAAGTAAGAAAAAGTGCTTCTCTCATGTCTTCTGCCCATACATCATCCTTTAGGTGCACTTCAGTTCACAGTGAAATCTGTCTGGAATGTTCACTCCAACTGACATGACAAAGATCCTTTGCTTACATTGATCCTTCCAGCTCTATGTATAGAGAGATAAGTGTTATAGTATGATCTCTTCCTGCAGAAAATTGCCTAACCAGCTGAATCAGTCTTTACCATTATAGCATGACCTCTTCAGAAAACTGCCTAGCTCAGTGCATCTCATCTGTCTTTAGTGCAAAGCCATGCTGCACTTTTTTTTAACACACAAAAAAACCCCCACAAAAACCAAAAAAGTAAAAAGTAAGTTTGCGATAAAACAATACCAGGCAGATGGAGGAAAATTATCACTACTACCAACTGCCTACGAATCGAACACTTAATTTCATTACATTTACCATCTGCCATCCTGGTGTACTTATTATTTGCTCATCTCCTATGCCCTGACCTTTTCTCTATCCGCTTTTTGAATTGCAAAATATCATTAAGTATAAATATGTACAATGCCACTGTATGGAAATATAACATGATCTTGCAGTCCTGTAGGAACTTTCTTAATGTAAATTTTAAAAACAAAGCCAAAATAAAGACAGTATGTAAGACCAGGCAAGAGTGAAAGTGCTTAGAACTGATGCAGAATTTGAATATTTTGCAGTATTCCCTCATCCTTCACATGCCTGGATATTCGAAAGGCTAAAAAGATCTCCTTTACTATGTAAACTGCATACTACATAACAGGAAACCAAGTGACATTTAAGTCAGTTAATTTATATCCAATCTACTATTTTGATAATGCTGATGACATAATTAACCATTCCTTATGATTTAGATGAATTAAAATAATGGAATTATTCATTTACATGCATAATTTTCAGTTAAGTAGATACCCAATAGATTCATCTTTTATGTAATTGTTATGCTTCATATTAGCCCCCATCCTCAAAGATTATTTCTGATTTGTAGCCCCAGGCATGCATACTGGACTCTCAAAATGGAAATAAATTTAGAATTTACAAAATTCTTAGTGACTGTTTTGCTGAAGATATTTTCTGACAGGCCACACAGATTCCTTGACTTTTCAATGAATCAAGTAAGAATATCCTATGCTTAGTACTGGGCTATGTTTCATCCGAAGTCAACTGTAACATGTTCAGAGGAAGCAGAATTAAGACACACTTTAGGAACAAAAAAAAAAAAGAAGTGAAATTGCTCTGTTCATCTACAAAAATCAGATCCTGAACTAGTGAAGAGGCTTTTTGCAGATTAGGGCCAACCTCCACAGGATGTGTGGGAAATGTAGGATGCAAATGCTGCTTTCAGTATTACACTTGAACAGAAAACACTTTGAATCAAACCTCTAGGTATGATCACCTTTTCTGTGTTGATTCACACTGCCAGTGACCAGACAAGTGGACCGACATAGTAAACTACTCGATTTTCAAAACATTGTAAAAATTTGGGGTTTTCAGGGAACTATCCCAAGTACAGCATAACTCACAGGTCTTTTTCAATGATTCCACCCATGGTCTTAATTCAACACATATAAAACCAAAAAGAATTTTTTTAAAAAAATAATTCTTTCATTAGGTAATTTTTATTTATCTGCAATCACACAAGTAACTTCAGCCTAAATGAGAACTAAGTGAAAACTTATTTTCATTAAAAAGAGCACATTGTTCCCAAGAAGCCATGAAATAGAAAGAAATTTCCATTATGCTTTGAATTATCATATTTATAGAGAAAAATAGCAAAACTACATGATACACTCTTGCTAGCATTCATTTTCTTTATACCTAATAATAATCTTTATTATTTTCTCCTCAGTATAAAAAACCTCCTAGCATAAGATTTTTAAATTTCAGGGTATACTTTATAATACGGGTGTTCATCATAGGAGACTCTCTCTTAAAGGGAACAGAAGGCCCAATATGCAGATTGGACTCACTTCTTATAGAATCATAGAATCACTTGGGTTGGAAGAGACCTTCAAGATCATCGAGTCCAACCATAAACCTACACTGCCAAAACCACCCCTAAACCATGCCCCTCTTAGGGAAGTCCACTGCCTCCCTGGGGCCTGGGTTAAAGATGTAAAGAGAAAACTTCATACCCTGGTACAGCCCTCAGATTATTATCCACTACTGATTTTTCGTGTAGGCAGCGATGAAGTTGCAATGAGAAGCCCAAGGGCAATTAAGAGATACTTCGGATTGTCGGGACAACAGGTTAAGTGATCAGGAGCACAAGTAGGGTTCTCCTTTGTCCTTCCAGTTGCAGGGAATGATGAAGGAAGAAACAGGTGGACCCAGCTGATAAATACCTTTCTCTGAGCCTGGTGTCAATGGCAGAACTTTGGGGGTTTTGATCATGGGTCAGTCAACACCAAGACCGCTAGCGGGTGGGTCAGGAGTTAGTTGCACAGGAGTTAGCAGAGCTCGCTGAAAGAGCTTTAAACTAGATCTGAAGGGGGAAAGGGATAAAACCAGGATCACTAGAGATAAGCCTGGGGATGGCGTAATGATGTTTGAGGGACAGTGTGCTAGTGAGGTCCTTTGGTCTGCCATTTCAGTGGCAGTTGGGGATGGAGATCCATGCAGCAGCAAAGATGCAAGGGTTATTGGTGTGNGGGTTCTCCTTTGTCCTTCCAGTTGCAGGGAATGATGAAGGAAGAAACAGGTGGACCCAGCTGATAAATACCTTTCTCTGAGCCTGGTGTCAATGGCAGAACTTTGGGGGTTTTGATCATGGGTCAGTCAACACCAAGACCGCTAGCGGGTGGGTCAGGAGTTAGTTGCACAGGAGTTAGCAGAGCTCGCTGAAAGAGCTTTAAACTAGATCTGAAGGGGGAAAGGGATAAAACCAGGATCACTAGAGATAAGCCTGGGGATGGCGTAATGATGTTTGAGGGACAGTGTGCTAGTGAGGTCCTTTGGTCTGCCATTTCAGTGGCAGTTGGGGATGGAGATCCATGCAGCAGCAAAGATGCAAGGGTTATTGGTGTGTTAGAAACCACGAAAGTGCCTGAGAACAGTCACATAGGAATTAGGGCTTCTCCCCCCAAAAATTGGTGGGATCAATAGTGGAACTGAAGTGCATCTACACCAATGCACACAGCATGGGCAACTAACTATGGGTTCTCTAAAAAAAAGTAAACACTAGAGACAGCTGGGAAGCACGGTTGTACCAACTTATGGCTTAACAATATGGTAAACAAAACCATTATTCTCTACTATAAAGACTATATTGACTAAAGAAATAAAATTGGCTATGTGCAACTAAAACCAAGGCATAATAGTAGAGACCAGAACCTCACATTGCTACATCCAAGGGTTTAGGACTTAATCCTAAGTGATGAAATTGCGATACAAATTATCCATATATAATTTACTGCTTCTGTAAAGTTAGAGCTTTAAGAGTTCTTCATACTCAGGAGCCAGTTTGATATGTCTGTATTAAAAGGAAGAATTATGCTGGGGGGGGGTAAGGGCGCAGGGGAGGGGAACAACTCAACTAATTTAGCTTGGCATTATATTGTCCAGATTTTCATTGGTTACTCTCTTATGAAAGACATAATCCTTACTACTTTGAGCCAGGGATGTTTCCTCATTGCCGCCTTTGGAAGAAGGATTGAACCATCACTAAGAATCAAGTATTTTAGAGCTGCTGACCACAGTGAGAACCAAAGGCAATACAGCATATTTACTACTTCTTAGTTTATTTTAATCTGAAATTAAATTAATCTCCTAATTATTGTCTTTGCAGAATTCCTGAGGGCCATAGCTGCACTTGAGAAACATTATAGGAAATAGATATTCCTCATAAGCAGACATTAGGATTCACAGGTCTGAGAGCCCGAATATACTGTTTTGGCTTCTATTACCATAAAAATTACACCCTTCCCCTTGCTTCATACTCTGTTACTTTCTTAGATGGAAGTATTCCCTTCTTACAATTTTTGTTCCCGTCTGTAAAAGAAAGATTGAGCTAAAACACAGGAGGTTCATCAGCAATCTACTAACCCCTCTCTGCTGTAAACCCTAAAATATCAGACTCCATGAATTGATTTTCTTTCATTCTCTGCTGCAGGCATAACTGTTAATGAAGTTGCCAGGTCTGTTGAGATTCTAAAGATTTATTTGTTATACTGAACATAATGTCAGGACAGAGAGTTATTGGTTGCTTTACTCTGACAGTTTTATTCATGAAGCAGAATACTGGAACTTACGGAAGCTTAGCTCACTCAATACATCATTCCTGAAACTTAGTTAAAAGCTTAATGCAAACTTAGTTTAAAGGAGAACAATTGCCTTTAACATGCAAATATTTTATAAATAAATTGCCATAAAACATTTAAGTGAATTATTCTGTCATATAATCACTCTAAGGAAAGTTGTGGGCTGACTTCCTCGTACTAGCCCTGCATCAATCTAAACCACAGCAGTCAGTATTAGAAATGTCCCTTTAAATGTCCTACCCTGTTTGGTTCATGTCCCTATCCCCTCTCATACTCATATTTGAGTTCAGCTGCATCAAGGCAAATGTGGGACTCAAATTTGGATCTGGCACATAAAAATCAGATATGAGGCAACACTCCACTTTCCCACCCCTGGCAATAAATAAAAATCTCTCAATATTATTATTTGTACAATAGCGGTACTAAGATTCATTTGGCAAGAAAGGAACGACACTGTGCAAAGTTCTGTCTGTCCAGATTTAACAGTAGCTCAACGCCAATGACTCAGATCGGTTCTTCTGTGTCTCCCCAAACCTGATGAGCAGGATTGCTCATCACATTTTCTCTTGTAGAAAATAACATTTTAGAGTGTTTTTAAAAGACCTATTATTTTTCACATTTCTCTTGTAAAGCAAAAAACTCTAGTCAAACACTGAAGGAGAAGAATGTGATAAAGAATATACTTAGGACATAGAATGAGAAGACATTGAATAAAATCATTGTACTGCTCTCTCAGTGTTTCCTCTGTAAGTGCTACTTACCCAACCATTCTTTTGCTTAAAGTAAGCGAGGACTTGATACAACTATAAGATATTCCCTCCACACATCCAGTCCTACCCGATCTTACACTAGAATTGGTTCAATAAGAATGTAGTGCTCTTCTACTTCCCAATAAGTGCATTTTGCTCAGTGCTCCCCCATTACTCTTTTGTTGTAATCTTCACTGAAGCTCAGCGTTATTCTCCCAATCCCAAATTATCAAATCATATTCATGCTTTCCCTGTTTTGTGAACAATGCTTAAAATCCCTGCTCAAATTCTTCTGCTTCCTATGCTTCACTTACAAAATAGTTTAAAATGTCTCAAAAGGAAAAGTAATCTTAAGATCATATTCTTCCCCCTCTTCCCAAGAAAGCACTTACCAAGAAAAGCAAAAATCAACACATGAAGAACAACTCAGCCAACTTGCGTGCTTTTTGTTTTCCTTTCCCTGTTCCTGTTCAACTAAACTGAATATTGCAGCTAACCCTGGCCCGAGGCAAAGTACAGTGCACATTTATCACATGATTCTACATAGGGGTTATCACCTACAAACATATGACACACATCATTTTCTGTAAAAGCTCTTCACTCAGCAGCCTCTAACGGCTAGATTTGCCATTTGACAGACAAAGTTGAAGATAAGACAAAACCAGAAATATTTTTTTTTCTATTAGGTGATGACACAAGTTTCTGTAGGATGTTATCCCCTCAGCCAAACTCCATGCAATGACAGAGTTGTTCTACACACGTAAAACTGGCCTCGAACAACAACATTATTGCAAGAATTCGCATAATACCCCTTATGTATCTCCTACGAAAGTGACCGTTTTTATTAGACAATATAAGATAAATAGGAGGTCAATAAAACACAGCAGAGTTCCACAAACCAGGGAGAAAACACATTTTCTTTTCAAGGTCATGGACCCAGTCTGAGCTGCTGTTAAATTAAAACTACCCTTTTGAGATGCTTAAATTATCTGTGCCATGTGGATTGGGACCATTGACAGCTGATGAGAAAATTACTTCTGTACTACCTCAGGGGAATTCCCACACCTATTAGACCTCAGTGGAAATGAGATAAGTTTGCTTTAAGCTCCTTCCGGGCTGTATGCCAGAGTTTGGCAGAATGCATAAAAGAAACAGAGCTCCCAGGCCAGCAGTCACTTAGGCTTGGATTTGGTGTTTGACAAGGAATGCCTAAATGAAGCAAAGGGGGGNGAATCAGAGAGTACTCTGTCTTCCAAAAGAGGTGACTTTGAGAGACAAACATCTCCTTATTTCCAAAGAAGAATTGTGAGTAAGAGGATGGGATGGGGTTTTTGCAAGCAAAGCTGAGTCAGTAAAGAACCCAAGGTTATCAATTTAGCAGCCACAGGTTACAAAATATTCTGTAAGATTAGTAGAGATCCTGATGTGTAATTTCTCAAACGCACATGACAGATTCATCATAAATAATAAACCAATGCATAAATGTAGCTTATGTCTTGGGGGATAATGCCACATTCTTTTCACTTGTAGGTCATCAGCTGTCATTTTAATTCCTAGCATTAGGGTCTTCTAAATCCCTCAACACTGGCAGTCCACTTCTACATAAATAATGCTGCATTCCTGTAGCTAGCTGAGTTTTCCAGGCAATAGTTGAATCTAACAGAGCAGAATAGCTTTTCAAAATTGTCATACAAGAAGCAGGGAAAGTGTGATTTTTATTCTAACATTATATGAGGAGCAATACGAGAATAATATAGCTCCTGAAGCTGCTCCCTCTCTCCCTACTTTGCAGCAGAGCTTCCTTTAAGAACCCCTACAAGAGAATCTGGATTCTCATGTCACTACTAGCTGGCACAGACCACATTGTAACTAGAAAATCCTGCAGCTAAATCCCCACTTTTTAAACCTCTGTGTTTACTCAACGCTGATGTGTGGGAATGCCAAACATTCATACGGTCTTCCCTCTAAACATCTTGGGTACAGGGTAGAGCTGGCCCAGTTTAAGATGAACCAGAACGAAGCTCTTAGGCAAAACAGAGGCTCTCCTGAAGTCTTACCAGGTTCTCCTGCTTGCTAACTATCCATTATCTTGACAGGAATGGCTTGGCTCCAGGAAAGGGAATTCACAAGATATTCCTTAAGTCCCTTGAATGATCCTGCCCTTCCTTCATCTTCTTTCCACATCCTTCTGGCTACGTAGGCTTTCCACGGCGTCTTACCTACTTCTGTTCACAGCCCTTAACTCTCCTTGCACAGACATTTATAGTCTCTGAACTCTGCCATTTACTCCAGTAGGGGCCTCAAAATTGACTCTTGAAAAGTAAGAATTCCTTTATGAATCTACTTTGCACACTCCCAACAGGGCTCGGATTATGTACGCTACAGGACTGTCATGGTCATAAAATGGCACAAACATTATTTTGCTTGTGCTTTAGAAGCTATCAGCAAAACTCTTGGCAACACATCTCAAATTAAATATGTGCTTTTCATCAGTGGTGTCAGTCAGATAGTTCTGCCAAGACATCTTAAACTATGGAGCTAAAGCTTACTACATTATTTATTAGAGCAATAATAAGTATAATAATGATCATCAATGTATTTATAGGCTTGTTTTACTTTCTTTTTGTTTAGGCAGAGCTAGATAGCTTCTTTCAGAGTTTACTGTTAAGCCAGGGTTTACTAAGGCTCTACAGAAACATTTTCTTTTCAGGTAAGGGCATTAAAGGTTTAGATGCATTTTTTTCTTTTTGCCTTAAATTTATCTTTTATTAAAAAGCCACAAGAAGCAAGCAGTGGAAAAACACTACAAAAACAGTGCAAGCTCTCAGCTCACAGAGCCTCAGCTATTATCCGACTGTGGATTTTAAAATGACAAACAACAACATGCAAGTGAAAATAACATGTCATTTCTCCTCTCACCCACCTCTGGGTAAGTGGAATTGCCATTAAAAAAAAATAAAAAAAAAATCAAGGTAATTTGTTTTCACTTGACAGCAGGAACTAAAAGTACATCAACGTTGCTGTCATCAGCAGTATCTTGAATTCCCCCACAGTGATGTTTGTGCCTGATCGAAGGGGACACTCGCAGAGCTATAGACAGAAAGTCAAGCTCAGAGAGCAAATGGGCATTGCTCATACTTTCAGCAAGCATCAACGGATATTTCATATTTGATCTTAAACTTAGGAAAGGGATAAAGGATGAGGAAAACTAAACCCATTTCCAGATATTGCAGCTGACATTCATCAAATGATCAGTAACACTATTTGCTTTTTCCATTGGTCAACTATAAACAATCATGGGCAACGCCTGCTTGAGCAATATTTTTGTTTGTACAAAATAGAGTGATAATTTTAACTGTACAACTGAGAATCCCCTACATCAAAAATATTCCTACATCTTTCCGATTCAAGGGAGTTCTTTCCAGCTGTGAGACTTCTGTCATCACATGTCAAGGCTGTACACAGTATGAAACAGAAAAGAGGTACTAAATAGTTCAGTTCTGTCATAACGGTTCACTACTGCATCTACACATACATCAATCATCTGCTGAGCCATATCTCCTTCCTGTTTCACTCAATATTCATCTCAAAGTTCTTAAGTACAAGGCAGGATCAAGATGTAAATGAGTCAAATTTGATTGAAACCTCTATCTCCTACAGCACAACAAGAGGCGGAGAAAAGAACTTAATGTTATTGGTTTCCATTCTAACCACCCCCAGTTAGGTTCACAAAAACTGCAATCTCTATGCTCATACTGCAGTGAAGTTCATATTAAGAATTGCTATAAAATGGTTCAAACTTCCACAGAACGCTAGGCACTATCCATCTTTTCCATCTTAGGTGAACTACTCTGTTGGTAGGTCTTTTACTTTTGACTACCTCCCTGTTGCTCCCTCTCTCTGGCTTTATCAACGTATTGCATTACAAGATATCATAATAGGATAATTCAGGTTATACAGACCCTCGTCTAGTCTCTAATTCAACCTCCTGCTCAAGCAAGCTGAGCTACAAGGTCAGATCAGGTTGCCCAGGTTATCCAGCCTGGTCACGAAAATGTCAAAGAAAGGAGATTTGCCCAACCTATTTCAGCAATCCATTCCCTGTCCTCCTTGAGACAAAGTTTCTTGTATCCAGTCAGCAATCCATGCAGCTGCAAGCATAATTCCCACTGCACCTTACCATCTGGGATTTCTCCACTTTAAGAGAATCCTTAGTGGGAACTAGCAAAAGTGGAAATCCACTCACATAACCTGCAAGAGTGACTAGGCATAAAAAAATCTGATCTGGTGTCAGGCATTACTTTAGTTGCTTATTACGTATATGATTGATGAGACAGGAAAAAAAAAGTGAATCTCTGCAGACAGCCTGCAGAACACATTATGAGAATATCTATTTGCTTTTTGTTTGCATTTCCCAAATACTTCAGTGAAAAAGCTTTCCTAGCGCAAGTCTTTGCAAAGGTTTAATATGGTATGCTCAAACTGCAAATGAGGTATGGTACACTCAAATACGGGGTTCCCATTGCTTTTAGTTTTAAGTCATTTGAAGAGAGGACAGGGAAGTTGCCACATGCCTTCTTCTCATAATTGAGCATTTGTGAATGACTGAGAGTTACTGACTTTAAAAGGTAATTTGGAATGCCTACAAATACTTGAGTAATGTATAAACCGGAGAACAGTGGATTGAAGAGAATTAGACAAATGGATACACTTCAAAATGGAAAGTGCAACTATGCTTTTGAGTGAGACAGCTAAAGCCCTGCTTCCTTTATTCTGCACGATGTTTAACAACTATCAATGAGCAAACTGTCTAGGTTGGCCACCCCTCAGCCCTACACCACTGAAACCTTTCTTTCACTTTCTTGCAAAGGGGCATGTGTGTCCTGAAGGCTGCGTATGTGAGAATCTCAGGTTTCTTTCTCTTCCAGGATACCATATAGGACAAAGGACTTATGCTTACTTGTGGGAAGTGGTCATTTTCTGACCCTCAGCTTGACTGCATACCAGCCAAAAGCTTGAAATAAATCACAGCCAGGCATACTGGGCTTTAACCCTGCCCATAGTCCCCAATTAATTAACCTAAAGTGAAAGAGTCTACAGAGCCTCTTGTCAGTCTAACTTGCATGAGAAATTCTTCCCTAGCCTCCAAAACTTGCAAACAAAGCAAAATACCAATAGTATTTCATCAGCACAAGTCCAAGAGAGTATGCTGTTTTATGACTATAAAAAAAATGATTACTGTTGACCGTGAGAGATTTCCCTACAGAGGGCATGCAGGGAGCCATCAGGACCCATCAACCACAAGGCTTAGGCAAGCAAAAATCTGACTTCTTTAAGCTTAAATCCCATGCTCAAGTACAAGAAAGAAGGCAACTATCACTGAAAGCATCTGCAGGCCAAAGCTACAGCAAGGGAAGAGCAAGAGTGGTTTCTGAAGGTGTCTGTGCAGGACCCACCGTGCTCAGCAGTCTTGTGCAGCTGCCCAGCAACAGGGTCCACATCTGCAGAGCAGCTACGAGGAGGAGTCCGGGGCAGGCAGAGTAAAAGGAGAGGGCTCAGAGGACCCAATACAGGGTTCTGATTTTAGGCACCTTTGACTTAGAGGCTGTGTTGGAAATTAATGACATTTGGAAGCCAGGCTGCTATAGTGAACCTGCAGGAAACTGTGTGTGTGTGCGCGCACATGCACACGTGCACATGTAAACAAACCTTCCTGCTTGAGTCATTGCTGGCACATGCAAATTGCTTTTTTCATACATCTACTGAGTGCTATCAATATAGTTTCTGACAGTCATAAACTGTGACTTTTGGTTTGTTTGTTTTTGTGTTTTTTTCCCCACACTTGAACACTAGCATTTGATTTTTCAAGTTGCTCTGTGTGCTCCTAAAGGGCCAAATTTGGAAATATTTTAATCAGAAAACACATCTGCTATAATCTGTAAGAGCCAGGCATTTACAGCTGAGAGGTTTTTTTGACCCTAGAAGAGAGATTGAGAGACAGAGAAATGAATTGCAACTTTAAATTTACCCTGAATAAAAAAGCAAGCAAGGGAGAATGTTTCTTTTGGGGGGAAATCTCATTTCACTAGAGAATTAAGGCTTAATAGAGTCCGGAACCTTGGCTTGCCCCACAAAAAAGAATACATCCAACAGTGCAGAGTTGGGCTTAGTGAACATGGGGCCTCTGAGAAGAAACCGAAGAGCCAGCATTGATTTCCTGCAGCAAGAGAGTGCAGCATTCCCTCATGTTAAAGTTAATTCTGCTTGATACTGTTTATCTGTCCAAGACACATTGACATAGAACTTTTTGCAATATAAGAAGATTTAGACTCCTATTTCTGACCACCGTCAGAGAGTATTCCTGTACCATTTGGCTGAGAGCCGGCAGGGGAAGAAGGCAGCCTGTGAGAATTGCCTACTATTAATAATGTGGTGTATTTCCAGGTGTTGTCACTTAATGTCACTGACATATTCCCTGAAGAAGCCTCACTATCTGACACAGGCGAGGTTCGTAATAATGTGCTCAGGAGTCTTAGGAAGGCTTTTCCACCCAGCTTCCCAGTTCTGCATTTGCTTCCAGAGACAAGTCTTTTGATAGACCTGAAAAGCATCACATAAAATGGCTTGTATCTTTCATATTTTTAACATGTTTTTCTTTGCTCACTGTGGCAGGCTTAACTATCCCCACCCACTACTACTTCTATTTCAGGGAGCTGTTTTATGATTAACTCCTCTTAAAGAATATGTTGTAACAGAGATCAGATGGTAAGAGACATAAACAGAAGGACCACAAGCCCTGGCAAGCAGACGATGGAGCCCTAAACATTTCTGTGCTTAAATTCAGTGGAGTGCAGGGATGAAAGGCAGAAAGTGCCCCTCTCCATGCTGTCCTCCTCCTTCCCCAAACCACTTCTGTTTGCTTCTGTTCTATAAAATCGTACTTGAAAATCTTCATCCTAGTGAAGATGATAATTACGAATTCTGTTGCAGTCTGGCAGTTTACGTATCTTGAACATCCATTCATACAAACTTCACATCCTTCAATATAATGATGTGAATCTCACTTTTATTTTTGGATCTTGGTAAGTGGTATCATATAACCTGACATTTCTTCTGTCCCACCTTTTAACACTACTTACAAGCACTCAGATGTTCTCTAAGAACAGAGTAACCAATACTTTTATTATGAGCCAAAATAAAGATAAAATATAGCTTGTATTTGAACATAATCTCAAAAAGAAATAATCTAAGTATTTCCCATGTTATTTTAATGAGTGAGAGAAGTTTGGGTTCTTAGGTCCTTCAGAATGCAGGAGATTTACTGGGTAGCTATCAGACAACCCTAAATCTGTAATCAACAGGTGAAGCAGCAGTGGAACTGTCACGCAGCTTAATTGACTTCTTGGACTAAGACACTCATCTGTAGGGAATTTAAAGACTGAAGCCTGGAGCAAGGCCTGAATTTCTTTTTATGAGTCTAAAATGAAATGTCTACCAATATGACACCAGGCATCATTCATTTCATAAACAAACCACTAACATAGTATCAGTATGTACATACCAGACCAAATTCCAACAGAAGTCCTCAGTGGAACTCTGGATACTAATGAAAATTCCCCATAAATGAAGCTCACTCAGCACTTTCTTAATTCATACCAGGTTCTCCAAACACTCTGAAATTTAAATGCTTTAATCATAGGCTGCACTGCAGTTCTCTAATTAGCAAGTGTTCATGAACACGCTGCTCTGCAATAGGACACATCCTACAGTGGCTCATAATATGAGTGGGAAGGTAACAGACACACTTAATAGCACAAATTAACTTGATGGTAATGAGAAAGCCTCTCTGTCAGTGATATCACAAATTAAATTATCTGCTACCTCACTAGTGATGAGCAATAAATAAGCAAGCTACACAATTGCTTACAAATAAAACAGCACAAGATCAGCTTAAAGATGTCTGTCTTGGAATCTCTTTGGCATAGCAGCATTTTCTCCCTTAACTCTGATACCATTCGTTTGTAGGTAAACTGGATCTTCAGCATTATCGTAATTAAGCTTTTAAAATTTAATTTCCTTTTTCAAAGGAGAGTATCTTGGGCACTACACAGTGTGTTTTCATTAACAATGCAACAGCTTCAACAGATTGCTTTCAACTAGAACAGAAAACAACAAAAAGAGCTCTATCAGCCCATGGCTTGGGGGGGGGGGGGGGGGGGNGGGCACAGTGTGACACAAGTCTCTGGACAGTCACCCTAAGACACAATAGTTTTCCCAAAGGAAGTTATTCACTAAGTGATTAGCTGCAAACTATGTTTTAAGGCCACATAGTTTCTTTAAATTAAACTTTGAGTTTGTAAACAAATGATAAAGACTGCAAATACTTGTGTGGAGAGTGCTTTTCGGGTGGGTTTTTTTTTTTTTACATTTCAAGATTTAACTGAAATTAGACCCTGTCGCTTTTTTACTTCGACAACAGTTGAAGAGACTAGCACATTATTTTCCTAAAATTATTTAAAACAGAACAGGGTTATCAACTGTTGTAGTTCATTTAAAGAGATTCCAAGACCACTCTTGAAAGTTCAGTAATTAATCACATGAACTACAGATGCAATACCCTGACTTGGCACTTGCTAGAATTGCAAATTCAAAAAGATCCAAGAGAATGAGCAATCCAAATAGGTAAAGTATGATGAATTTTTAAAAACTTTTATAAAGTGCAATGAGTCTTTGGTGTCAACCAAGATTATAAAATACAGAAATATTAGTCTTCCCCCCTGCTTTCCACATGATTCTGGACCTTCCACTTAAATGTAGAAGGTATAACATCCCATGAGCCATGACTGGGAGATAAAAATGGACTGGCAGCAACTGAGCTTAAAATTTCACAGCTCACGCAATACAACACTGCTGATAAGATTTATGTCTATCATGTGCTAGTGTTTTAGTTTATGCAGCCTTCTGACTGCATTTTATATAAGCAGTCTTTTGCAGTTAACATGCTATTGTCACCAGCTATGTAAGTGCAAAACAGTTAAACCAACAATCTTTTGGCAAGTAGATAACATAAAAACACTGCTAGTCATCTGCCAATCCTCTACTAATATAAGCAATGTTAGAATAGAGATATAAAATAATGCATGTCTGACCAGTTTCAGTCAACAAGGTAAACCTAACAACAATAGCAGATTGAAGAGAAGTAGTACATTCTCCTCATTTAGGGCTTTCAAGATTTACTGGAGAAATAATGTTTTTCAGTCTTAGTCACCTGGAGTATAAAAATAAATACACAGAACTGTATCCAGTCAGAGCAAGCACACTGACATTACCTTTTTTTTGAGAAGGTGAAAACTCATTAAATAAGGAAACCAACTAACACACAGTTCGCAATGCTATCCAAGATCAAAAGAAAAAGGTAATGAACTTAGTAGGCATCAAGAACTTCACCCAATGGTGCTGGACAAAGCTGTTTGGCTGTAATTTAGGGAAGATTAGTGTTCTGTTAGATGCACTAGAGTTTAAATAATACACTCCTTACAAACAGCCTATAATTTTCTTTACCTGCTTAGTAGGAAAATTCCTGTAACAGTTCTGATTTTATGGAGCCATTTTTCTTTCTATGTGAACAGCAAGGGACGAAATCTTGAACACTGGAGTAGTTCTGAGAAAGTTGTTCTTTCCTGTTTAATAAGGACAGTGAAACAATTCACAGATTGCTTTTGCTGGAAAGAAAAGCTATTTTGCAATAACTGCTTTGTAAAGTAATGAAACTAGGCAAAAACTGGAAGAACATGACAAAATACATTTGGTTGAATCATGTCTGGCAAATTTTGAAAGCCTTGAATAAAAATGTTTTACAGCTAGATCAATCAAATAGCAATATTTAAATGAAAGTTAAACTATATTCAAATATCATATATTAAAATGGAAATAATTATCATTTTCCAATCATGGAATGAATTAAAATATGCATTCTCTAGTAAAGCTATCTAAAAATCTATGAAAACCATACACAGAAAGCATGACAAAAAGGGAAAGTATTCATTTATCCAAAGTATTTGGGATTTGTAAAGTTTTCCAAATATCATAAATAGAAACAAAAGAAGATCCAAATATCCAGATAATTCTGAAAGTAATTTTAAATTCAGTAAGAAGTAGTTAGCACTTTTTGGCATATACAATATACAATAAAACAGCCAATGATGAACCAAGAGCAGTAAGTTTATAAGGACAGCAGTCTGACAACTGATAATTTAACTCATTGACTTTACAATGTAGTTTGCTGCAAGTCATTTTCTGTGTTTGTATTTACTGAAGGTGAACACAATTCCAAACTATTTATTCATGCGTTTAATCAAATAAGATTTCCATATACTGTGATTCCATTTCAATCACATCAAACGCCTTTCCCTGTTTGGTGCAGCTATAGAACTGTTGTTGATCCTTATTCCTACCAGCTTTGGTTTCAGACATATTCCTAGATGTGACGTTGACAATTGAATCTAAAGCTGTTTGTCTTCTATGATGAACTTTGATTAAAGACTTGCCAATGCTGACAGTTCATTGTTAGAATATTTGAATAAAATTTAGGTTTCTCAATATGTTGTAGAAAATGGCCTTCACAGACTGTATTATGCCAGCTGCAACATCTGACTGGGAAGATGACTATTCTAACCCAGTTATTTAAGAAATAGCTTAACGACCCAAGGAACACTTTAAATAAGGAAGAGATGGGAGAATGGGACACAGGGCTTAAAAGTGAACCCGAAAATATTTCTTCAGAAGTACTCTGTCACATAATGGAATGAGTGCCTCAAGTAGGAGATGTCAAGGGTGTAGCCATGAACTATTTCATTTTATGCTCAAAGAGAAAGTTGTAGGAAAAGTACTTAATGCAAAAAAGACCCTGAAAAAACATCATCAAGTATAAATGGAATATCAAAAAACTACACTAGAAAACAAGGCTGAGATTCATCCAGTTCAGAAGGTATTAGCATAACTCTCTCTCTTTCCTTCAAATGTGATGAAAGGAAAACTTTTCTGCTATGGTCTGTAGTGAAGCTGCCCTGTAACAGCAATTCTAAGAATTCAAGATACTGATTCTAAAACTGCCCCGCAAGTAAGAGGAACTAGGAAGAAACCTTTCAACATGCTACTTAGAAAAAAAAGTTGTCATGGAAGAAAGCCTTACCACCTGATTCCATAGACATCTTCCTTTTCTGCATTTCAGGTTTGCTACTAAAGCACATTATGTTTCAGCTTTACCTGTTTCTCCCACATTAGATTTAGCCAGGAAAGGAATAACTTCTCGAATCCGAGTGAATAAACAAATTGTTGAGACTACCTTTAAGTAGAATAAGAAAGCTAGGAGCACAAGTGCTCCATTGCAGAAGATGAAATTGTGTGAGGACAGTGGAAGCAATATTGTTCGACACCAACATGCATCAGACAGATTATGTGGGAAATGTTACTAGTGTTCCTTTTGGTACTACTTTAAGCAAATGACTGACATCTTTCTGGTGTGATAACAGGTCCTGGTCAAAGATGGAACTGATAATCTGTAAAACTGAGATAAAAGACTTAGAGATCTGGAAGCAATTTGCCCTCCTGACCATACAGCAAGACCTTACTTGCCATTCCATACTGAGGAATGACAGGTACAGCTTTTTTGTAAACAGACATACAAGGCACATGGTTAGCATGCCTAACGTCTTCAATGAAGCCTGCTGCTTCCCTGTGGATTCTAACCTGCAGTTATATTTTTTACTTTCTAGCATGACACTCTCATGGGCTGTGTGGCCCAATCTGGTGTCACTCCTAGACTCACATGGGCAGTAAGTTCACAGGTACAAGTATCAAGATTACATCTTGCTCTGCTCAGCAAGGCAAGCAAAACAAATGGTAAATCCATCCATAATCTAGTCCCCCAAATTTAGATTATGGATACAGATTTATGAAGATTTCTCATCCAAAGATACGGCCTCAATTTTGCAGCTTTTAGTTTTAAATTTAATCTCATTCCACTTATATAATTTGACACAGGAAGGTAAACATATGCTGATCATCTATCATCGTGTGCCTATTTACAGAAGCAAAGACAGGCCACAGGATACAAATATAATTTCTTCCATAGCTACCCACCTCCTCCTCCCCCCATATACTCACGTGCAATTTACAACCATTATTGTTTATTTCCCTCAAAATGATCTGATAAGGCAAAATGTCCGTGACCTTGGTGACTCACTGTTACTCAAACACTGGCTAGTAAGAGGAGTTCACGCCAGTACTATTTCTTTCCAAACAAATAGTTATAATTTGCCAAAAAGCCTTTAACAGCCCCACAATTACACAGGCATTGAGTCTGTAACTTCCTCTTAACATTTCTTAGGCAAACCAGCAAAATATAAAACCTTGCTGCTCCGCTGAAGAACAGTTAAGTATAGGCCAAGAGCAAAGAAATTGTTCTTTCAAGGCTGCACACAGTCCCCTCGTGTGCACTGCCTGCCACAGCCTGTCATCTCCTGGAGGTACGAGAAAGAGGAGCTCCATGGCAAAGAAAATAACGCAAGACAGCTACAACACACTGGTTTTTATCTAATAGATTAGGATATTCTATTTAAACTTGAACGGACCATGACAATGAGAACACATGTACACCTGTTAATGTTCACACATCGCTAATTTAATGCGCTTCAAAATCTCAAGAAAATATGCATTCATGATGGTTGACTATGAAGTCAGATCTTTTAACTTAAATAGTACAGGTCAAACAGCTTGATTTTAAAAGACTTTCTCATATTTCTAAAATAGTTTTTATTCCAAACCATTTTTTTGATCATAGACAGACACTTACAACAAACCCCTCTAATCTATTACCACATGGAAGATTTGAATATTTTACAATGTTGTCAGATTACTTGATTACAATACACACAGCAGACAGTAATGTAGCCTTAAATCTTAAATGGTATATGACTGACCTCCCTAAGAGACTCCCTATGGCCTTCAGACTTTCATTTTCATAACTCAAATACAGGCTAAACTGAAGATTAATCCTCAATTCTTTTCTGGGCAACAAAACAGAAAGGTATACTTCCCTTGACTCCACAGTAGCCAACTGAAGGATTTCTTACCAAGTCAATTAGCAATATAAATTCCACTCAGATGAATGTATTTAGGTGCATGGTGAGATTGTTAACCTTATTATGCCACCCTGCCTTATTTTCAAGCCTCCCACTAATCTGTTGCTAATAGATACAGGTGCCACAATCATTGCCTACAAAGGCTTTTCCCTATAAAGAAAATAATTTGTGCTGCTGCCATTTATCACTCAGGTTTCTAAGCTACCTCTTATGCTAACATGTGGAAGACGTTCCAAATACTTTGTACCACCACGGAGGGAAGTGCCAGTGCTTCTGGTTGCCTGCTTGTTCCCATCTGTGTACTCGCAGCCAGCCAGGTCGAGCTTGCTCATTTCAGAGCCCTGTTGTTTTGGTAATATCTTGTGACACAGTAGAGAATCCTGAATTTTGCCAAACTGTAGTTCAGCTACAGGTCTCATGGCCTCCTCCGGAGGAAATTCTCTTTCCTCCACACTGATTTACCAGCGCTATGTTTAAACACAGAACGTGCAGCCAGTGTGAAAGGCCCGAGTGCACAGCCCTGCGTGGAGGGACCTGGTAGCTGGTGGCATTATGCTACTGGGAGACTGGTGGGGAGGATATCTTCCGTGAATGACGTGGCTTCCAGTGCCAGCAGAGAATTGCTCCACTGAAGCACTTTGGGAGCCTGCACTCTCTGAAGGCAGTGCAAGTATCTTGCAATCCTGCCACTCAAGGCTGCTTTCCTTTGTCACAAGATGAAGTTTTCCGAAACTTCTCCCCTAAGGCACTCTCCCAGGGTAGCATCTTACTGCTCTCTCCCCTCAAAGCACAATCCGATACTAACTCATTAAGACCGGACACTTAATGTGGCCTTATGACTCACTATAACCCACTTTAATTAATTTGTTATTTTTATGTCCTTGATGGTTTTGGGACAAGCAGGCAGTATTCTCTGCATACATTCATTTCCTCAAGTCTTGCCACACATGTCTGTGAGCTATTTCTTTGTATTACTAATGAGTCTAAACAACACCTTGAGGCAAATCTTGATTAGCATGTTAATTAGGAAATTCCTAGCAGGCACTTAGGATGACAGCTTACTCCCAAACACCAACAATAAAACGTGTTCAGATTGAGACATCAAGTTAAATTATAAAGATGGACACACTGGAAATGCTAGTCAAACAAATCAATCTTCCCTCTCTATTCCCAGTCCCTCTTCCCAACTTCTGTAGTGCAAGACCTTAAAAAGCAAGTGCTTGCATGAAACGAGCCAGGCACTGGCTTCTCAAGCAGCCTCCTGTGACTCTGTTGGTCTTTCTCTGGCTTTTCTTTATTGCACACACAAACACAGATATGGGACTGAGAGCCACAGCGAGAGACCAGTCCACTGGTCTGAGCACCTCTGTGCTAGCTGAGACCTGATCCAGCCTGTGGCTCATCAGAAATATTTCCAAAGATTGTTGCAGGCTTTTAATAATGCCCAAAAGGTCAGCTCTTCTCCTGTACAAAACAACGTCCTTTCTGCATGCAACTCCCAGCTGACATAAAGCCTGTGTGAACCATCTTTCCCTGTATCTCACTGCACCGCATCAGTGACATACCTGCAGTGAAACATATCAGGAACAAACAGGTACAAAGCTCTGACCTCCCAACATTGGTTTAAATGAGCAAGGTGATCAGATACGACCTCTCACAAATATTCCTCTCCTTTCCCCTTCTTCTTCCAAAACAAACAAAGGGATAAAAATAAATCCAGGCCTGTAGCAGTTCAAGTTCTGTTTATTTAGCCTTAAAAACAAATCACAGAATCATAGAATGGTTTGGGTTGGAAAGGACCCTAAAGATTGCCTGGTTCCAAACCCCCCTGCCATGGTCTACTTTCCAGAAGACCAGGTTACTCAAAGCTCCATCCAGCCTGGCCTTGAACAACTCCAGGGATGGGGCATCCACAACCTCTCTGGGCAACCTGTTCCAGTGTCTCACCACCCTCACAGTAAAGAATTCCTTCCTGATACCTAACCCACTCATCACTGGTCTCCACTTGGACATTGAGCTATTGACCGCAACTCTTTTAGTGCAACTGTCCAGCCAATTACTTATCCACCCAACGGTCCATCCATCAAATCCCCATCTCTCCAATTTAGAGACCAGGATGTCATGTTGGGAGAGTGTCAAATGCTTTGCACAAGTCCAGGCGGGTGACAACAGTTGCTCTTCCCTCATCCACCAAAGCTGCAACCCCATCACAGAAGGCCACTGAATTTGTCAGACACTATTTGCCCCGAGTGAAAGGGGCGAGGGGGCCCTTAGTGACAGCTATCTGTCACTGATCACATCCTTATTTTCCATGTGCCTCAGCATAGTTTCCAGGAGGATCTGCTCCATGATCTTGCTGGGCAGAGAGGTGAGACCAACTGGCCTGTAGTTCCCCAAGTCTTCCCTTTTTAAAAATGGGGGTTATGTTTCCCCTTTCCAGTCACTGGGAACAGCATCAGACTGCCATGACTTCTCAAATATATGGATATATATATGGATAATGGATTAGCAACTTCATCCGCCAGTTCCTTCACGACTCGCATGTGTATTTCATCAGGTCCCATGGATATGCACGCCTTCAGGTTCCTCAGATGGTCTTGAACCTGACCTTCTCCTACAGTGGGCAGTTCATTCTCCCGGTCCCTGCCTCTGCCTTCTGCAACTTGGGCAGTGTGGCTAGAGCACTTGCTGGTGAAGACTAAGGCAGAAAGGTAATTCAGTACCCCAGCCTTTTCCATATTCCAGGTAACCAGGTCTCCAGTTTCCTTCTGAAGAGGGCCCTCATTATCCATAGTCTTCCTTATCACTGACATACCTGTAGAAGGTTTTCTTGTTGCCCTTGACAACCGTGGCCAGATTTCATTCTCTCAGGGCTCTAGCTTTCCTAACCTGAACCCTGGCTGCTCGGACAATTTCTCTGTATTCGTGCCAGTCTACCTGTCCTTGCTTCCACCCTTTGTAGGTTTCCTTTTTGTGTTTGAGTTTGTCCAAGAGCTCCTTGTTCATCCACGGAAGCACCCTGGTGTTTTTGCTTGACTTCCTCTTTGCTAGGATGCATTGCTCCTGAGCTTGGAGGAGGCGATCCCTAAACACTAACCAGCTTTCCTGGGCCCCTCTTCCCTCCAGGGCTTTATCGCACAGTACTCTACCAAGCAGATCCTTGAAGATCTGCTTGGTAGAGTACGATGGGATACCTCCGAAGGGTAGTGAACTAGCTGTGTGCCCTCCTCACTGCCCTAAGAATCTTGAACTCCACCATTTCACAGCCACTGTAGCCAAGGCTGCCCTTGAGTTTCAGGTTCCCCAGCAGCTCCTCCTTGTTGGTCAGAACGAAGTCCAGCATGGCACCTCTCCTCATTGGCTCCTCTGTCACTTGGAGATGGAAGTTATCATCATCACATTTCAGGAACTTCTGGATTGCTTATACCCTGCTGTGTTGTCCCTCCAACAGATATGAGGGTGGTTGAAGTCCCCCATGAGAACCAGGGCTTGCAACCGTGAGGCTGTTTCTACCTGTGTATAGAGGGCCTCATCTGCTCAGACTTCCCAGTCAGGCGGCCTGTAGCAGACATCCTCTGTAATGTCACCTGTCCCTGCCTTCCCTTTAATCCTGACCCATGAGCTCTTGGTTGGCTCCTTATCCATCCATGCACTCCAGCTGGTCTGTGACATAGGGGGTGACTCCAGTTGAGTCCTGCATGGGGTTGACTTACTGGCTGGAGTCACTGGAATTCCTTTGTGCTACACTCCAGGTGCACTCCTGCTGACCTTCTTCAGGCTCTGGGCATCTGTTGCTGGCACTGGCATCAAGCTGTTAGGAGTGGGATGGATTGAGGTTTCCCTCCCCCAGCAACTTTAGTTCAAAGCCCTCTTCACAAGTTTGGCAAGCCTATGATGCTCTTCCCCTTCTCTGACAGATGGACTCCAAGTGGTTTCTCAAAACAAGTCCCATGATCTAAGTAGCCAAACCCCTGTCTGTGGCACGAGTCCTGTAGCCATTTGTTGATTCACCAGATTCGACTGGCCTTTTTAAACCACCTCCCTTTGACCAGGAAGACTGATAAAAAAACTACCTGTGCTCCAGATGCCTTACAGCTGCTCCCAGCAAATCCACCTTGACTATTTCTCACATTGCTGTTGTGAAGCCAAGGTTCATTCAGCACACATCCACTACATGAGCAACAATGACAGAACACAGCTGCAATAAGAACCGGTCTCCAGCTAAGTGAAGAACACTAATTTTTTTATTGTACATGGGTTAGTGAGGAAGGGAAAATGCCCATCATTGGTCTCAGTTGAATTATTTTTCTTTTCAATAAGATTTTTTTTAATATGGATGAATTCTCAAAGTGTCCCAGTTCTCTCACATAATTTCCCACCAAGCAGTGCTTTAATCTGGTATTAGTCTCAGTATTTTCAGTGGGGTTACACAAAGTACAAGGACTTTTGCAGATAACTATGCATTAATATTGGGCAAAGGCTGAATTATACTATCCCAGGTGTCTACCCTAATCCATGGAGGAATATTTCTACCCTGGAAACAATGCCATAGTTGTTGATTGTATATTACCAAAAATATTTAACTAAACTGGGGCTGGAAGTTGTTTACTGGTGGCAGCTGAATAGAGAAACAGCACCCATCCTACCATTTCCAATCGAAGGATGGTAATCCCCAATAGGTAACTCTGTAAACATTGCCAAAATCTGAGCTTACTCACCAGAGCTCCAGAACATTACTCATCACCAGCTTCACAATGGGAGATACATCTCATCTATCCTAAGCTACCTGGAGTAGCAACAGCTCCTGCAAACTACTGGCCCTTCTATCTCCATCCCCCTCCGTGGGAGAGAGCTTGAATGGCCCGCTTTGACTAGACAGATAATGTGACTAACTTAAAGCAAGATCCTGTGCTTGGTGTGCCAGAATCCAGCTGGTTTTAGCAGAGAAGGGATGAAATCAGTAAAACCTCAGGTATTCTCTCATGGTTCAAAACCATTATTTTCACTGCCTGCCTTTTGATCACTTTTCCTTTCACTAACCTTGTTGTGGATTAGGTCAGCTTCAACACAAAATTAACGGTGTCAACTTTAACTCACCGTTGTATAGGACAGGAGCACATTCAGGCCTTGAAATCTCTTGCAGTAAAATGCTGCCACAAAAGGGTATTATTTGCTGGTGTCTAGCTCAGTCAATAATTTATTCTAGTGGCAATAACTTATTTGACACAAAGATAGTGGGACACATACAGACGCAGAAGATTTGTGTTCAGACAAGTGAGGTTATTAAAAAGCAGGCAAAGAAATGCTAATTTTCCATCTGAAGGTTTGAGATGGGAACTGGGGGAGCTACTGGTTCTGTCACCAACTCAAGTTCTCTGGTAAGTAAAAGCGTTGGCTAAGACCATTCATAAAACTTGGACTCTTCTTGTTTACGTTACTTGTGGTTGGAGAAGGCTGAAAATGTCATATTCTGGAGGGTTATTCCTAAGTTTGGAGACTTCATACTTTGATGGAAAAATAAAAGGAAAAATAAAAGGCATCAGTAAGAGGGGCACAATAAGGTAACAAAGGTGGGAGAGAGGGAGCGAATTCAGTGAACAGATATTTCACACTAGCCAAGACAAAGTGGAAAGGACAGAAAGAACATGGAGCTGTGAAGAAAGAAGTTCCATAATAGCTGCTTTGCCAAGTGTGAGCTATTAAGAAAAGCAAGGGTGAGTAGATGGAAAAGTTGATCCTGGGATTTACAGCAGAGTTCTCAACATCACAGAAAGATGTCATCACAAACCAAAAGCAGGCAATTCAAATAAATCAGAGGAACTGACTTTAAGAAACTGTAGTACTGCTGCTCATTTGTGTGTAGGTGTGGTATCCCTTACATGCATTCAATAAGGTATTTATCTGGAGAGACATAAAGTTTATGGAAAGTTTGGAAGTCTGGGAAAAAACACAAATCAAAATGCAACAGCTCCACCTCTACAGAGAAAAAGGAAGGAAATTGAATTATAAATATCTCTACATTAGTTATTTTTTTCTTTGAAAGTAACATTTAATTACTTTTTTAAGAGTGAAAAATGTAGTATGCATCATTTATGAAAAAAAAGTACTGCTGGGCAGGTTTATATAATAAATACCTATATGTTCTTTATTTTACAATAATGACAAATATATGCAATATTTAAGCAGAGCTGTTCTGCATATTAAGGCATTTACATTTACTGTTTGCCTGTAGACATTTGTAAAGTAAGAAAAAATAAGACAGTGGAAATACAAAACGTCAATATTATTGACTTTTTAGCAGAAAGGTATTTACATACTGCATCTCAGCCCTACCCCACATTGATAACATAGCACTTTAATGCAGATGCAGAAGAAAAGCATGTTTTGGAGAGGTAAAAACTGAAAAATGAATGTGGCATTCCTACATATTCATTGAAAAGTAGCTCTCGGGGATGTAGATATACAAAGAATACAGGCATTGGACCTGTATAGTGGTATAAATTCAAGATAGAAATCACATAATTTGAAATTCTAATTAATTTTAGAATGCATTTGGAAGAACTGAAGTGTAGCAGTAATATAATTTTCAACGTTGAGGATTCTTTTAGTACTCAAGTCAAACTATTTCACAAAAAAAAATCGTTTTTCCTCCCTCAGCAGCTCCCCAGATTTACTGACTTTCCTTATTTTTCCTCAGGGGAAAGAACAAAATAAACACAAAAGAACAGACACCTTCTCCTCTACCGCCAAAGCCCAACAAGCCTGCAGGATAAAATGAGAAGTATGTGTTTTGTCCTTAAAGTTTCTTAAGTGTTTTCTTGATCTCAGATCTCTTTACGAAACATGGGTAATGGGAAGAGTACTTTATTCATACTTATTACTTGCTTATTTCTTGCCTTACATAAACTTGATGGGAAACAATGAGAAAAAGACAGGTGGAATAATGGCTTTCTCCAAGTCAAGGGAAAAGAGCGGAACCTAAATTTCACACAGGCTGTTCATTCATTTCTATGTTGCAATTCTCAACAAAGTGTTTTTTCAAGTTGTGCTTCACATGCATTTAGTAAGACCAGCCTATTAGTGTCAAACAGGAATAGCATTAAACGAGGTGATGGGCGCATTCAGGCCTGGAAGCTAAGTATTTTTGAATTGCAGAAGAAATGTGTGTGTAGAACGAATCTTGCAGTCCCAACACATCTTGGTAATCATGATTTTATCTGTTCTGTTGTACCGTTCTACTAAAGAGAGAAAGGCAAGACAAAGTCCTTAGAGTGTATGACCCAGAATCACAAGGCATTTAGGCGACGACATCCCTGCCAATGAGATGTAGGCTTTTAATGTGTTTGTGCATTGAAAACAGCGTAAGTAAGGACACTATCTGGATATTGGTTTGATTTCCCAGAAAACATACAGTATATGCTGGTTTCAAAAGCTACTTGGGTCTAATCCAAAACCCACCAGAACAAGTAGAAAGTCTCCTGCTGGCTTCAATAGACTTTGTAAAGGGATAGCATTGCCTCCAGCCTGATTTCCCGTTGAGAGTGGAGTAGTGGATTATCTGGTAGTTTTTGATTCCTGAAGATTTCACCTTGTTTCAGTATTAGATTTAAAAAACAGAAACACGCAGATGAGAACGCTGCAGAGTGGGGATTATTATCCCTTACATTTTAAGAATCGTAGCACCAGTCTCCTTTCACCAACAAGGTTAAATACCCACATTCCACAAATTTCATACTTAAAAGATGCCAGTGAAAAAATTATGGTTGACACTTTAGATATACAGTAGCATACAGCTGCAGCATGCACAGTTCCTCATTTGCTTTTAATTAGTAGAGGGAGAAGGGGAAAATCCTGATTCCTTGATAGCATTAGATTATGCATAAAGTCACAACATATATTTATCAATTATAATCTGGATTAAAAAATGCAGACTTACTTAAAAGTTTAAGAATGTACTTGTTTTACCTGAACATTTCCCAGTGAATAGACAGCCTCGCTGAAATTCTGTAATGAAGGATATTATTTAATTATCACTGTAGCCATTAGTGGTCCTATATAATGAAATATGGGTGATGTCCTTGGCTATGTTCTGCAGATAATTTAAGAATTATCCTTTATGTCAGTGCAGACCAACTACAAAAGCATACTACTGAAGTTCTCTTCCTCCTTGGCATATGCTCTTTGTTCTGCTCTCTGTAATTACTATGTCCCTAGTACACAATTGAATACACTAGAGGCAAGCATAGAAAACATATTTCATACCGAAGCGTCAGCGTGAGTACTCACATATGGATATACATAAATCCCCTACTTATAAGAATGTAGGTACAGGTTTTTAATAAATTCAGACTGAGCACCCTACAGAAGAACCTTTCCTTGTTTCTTAGCAATGCTACAAGGACCATAAGCCAGAAGCCCCCATGAAATAAACAAACATTAATGTTACTTTCCAATTTCAACCACACCCACAGCAGACAGAGCAGAAAATCATACTTCCCACGTGGGGATCTCTTTCCTGCATTGAAAGGGAGCACAATATTCTAGCAAGCTTCAGGTAGCATTTGTCCCTTGGGATATTGTAAGCTCCTAACACCGTTTAAGAAGCTCCCAGCTACGTATAATCTATGCCAAGGCTGATGCAAAACCAGCCACCCATCCAGAGACAAAAATGGTGGTTTTGAGGCCCCAGTGTTTTTCTCTGCCCAGCAGATACTGAATGAACAGCTATTAATTACAGCACATATTTAGGCCAGTGTTCTTCCCAGTCAGAATACAATTCGGTGCATTTCTCTTTGCACAGAACACAACAGGTTTTAATAGACTAGAAGGAAAGATGCAGCAAGAAAGTGTAATTTACTTACCATTCCCCTCCTCCTTCTATTTGGAAAAGCATTCTCCGGAAAAAAAACGGTGATGTGCGTATATCCCAGCAGGCTCACGATGGACTGCTTCAGTCTTGCCAGCACAGAGGTACAAAGAAGCTGTTCTGCTACAATACCTACAAAAACCTACAAAAGACTTTGAAATGTCTCTTCTTACACTCCACCCCTTAGTGTTCCTTCCGGTCTGCCCTTTTCCCATTTGAGATTTGACACATATTGAATAGAAATAAAAATTACTCAGTATCTTTCCAGGAGGAACAAAAACACCACGATTTTCTGACATGTGTGGGGTTTTTCGATTGTGTTTGTTTCCTGCCTCCCTCTCTTCCCCCCCCCCTCCCCGCCCCAGCTTTTTCCACTACCATTTTGACCAAGCGACCACCCACAAACTACCCTGATACAAACACTCATCAAGCGTCACTGAACCCCAAAAATTCAAACATTCTTTTCCTCTACACTGCTCGGGCTTTTACACAAATGCACATTTAATCTGATTCCAAACCACTAAATTCTTTGTATTTTAGCGTTTTCAACCTTCTCTCGCTATAACCAAAGCCATGTTATGCTTTCTTTATCAGGAAAACAGACCCTTCCTCTCAGGCAAAGTTCCAATCCCCTGTCTCCAGCTCACACTCAAGCAGTTGCACTCAAACTCACGGCTCCTGTCATTCAAGCAATCTGGGGGGCAGAACATCCCTGATGGTGCTCTCTTGACCCTTGCAAAGCCAGCAGCGGTGTTACTCAGCTCAATAGATTAACCTGCTACTCGTGTCTTTCTTCCTCTGGCTGCATCTGACTTCTCGTCTCCAGTATGGAATAAATTAATCTGTAGTCACTGCAAAACCGTGTCAGTCAGCTGCCAGATTTTATCCTCTCCTCCCCCAGAAAGCAAGGTGGTTTGGATCTGGATTCATTTTTACCTGAATTACTGAAGACAAAGGGGACAAGCTTGGATATCCAACTTCATTCCCACCTAGGCATTCATTGCAATAAACTCAGCTTCCAAATCAACAACTTTGGCACTCCTGGGGAGAGAAATGAAGTGATCACAGCCACTGTCTGTACCGAGAGTGCAGTGACAATCACTCCCACACTGTGGAGTACAGGTGCATTTAGGTAGTAAATTGGGATGTTCTTCTCAAATTATCAGCAATATTGTAATGAAAATGTCGATAAATCTCTTGTCTAAGTTACGGTTGCCTTCAGTTGCAGGGACGTGACAGTAGAGAGAGCACTAATTAAGCAAGCATTGGTGGCATCTTTTACTGCCTCCCATGTTAACGCTTCATCAGCTACCCTGATACAAACACTCATCAAGCGTCACCAAACCCCAAAAAGTCAAATGTTCCTACCCCATGAAATTGTTCTCCTTCATGTTTGGCAGACTGGAGGGACTTATGTGCCATTTGTTCACAGAGATATGCAGATCAACCCTAGCCTGCATGGAAATATTTCTTGCAAGCTCTTGACCAGAACTGAATCCACATGTTTCACCTACAATTAAAATTCCCCACACTGAATATTGCCTGTTTTTTAATATTTACCATGAAAAGAAAAAAGCATTAATCTATCAACTGCTCCCTAAATATTTTGATTAGACTCTAAAAGTCAAGAAATTCTCACATAAGACACCAAAAGACCACAAAAAAGATCTGCATGTTCCACAGAGAACAGGTAACAAAGATTATTAAGGCTAAATCTTTGATAACCTGGCATTTTTCATATTCATTAAAAATAATATAGGCATATGCCTGCTATACCCCACACCAAGGCCACATAACAGTATGCATAATCTAGCAGCAAGATTAGCATTCACAAGACTGACACAAGACAAGCTTCTGAAATATCTTAGAACAAAAGAAAAATCCTGATCACGCACTGTTAATATAGGATAGATAAATGCTGAGCTCTCCTGTCATTTTTTCCACACGTAGTTCCCATTTCTTTCCTCACAGAAGGGAACGGTTTCCGATGCAGTATCATACCAGTGTATTTTTATACAGTTAGTAAATATATGCGAATGCCAGGATCTCTGCAGCAAAGAAGGGAAAATACTCAAATGAATGACAGGTCTCTAGCCATGAATACTCCCTATGTTCAGAGACACTTAATGCAGGAAGGGGGGCTGCCAAATCCAGAACCTCTGTAATCAGTGTTTGGCACCTTCTACAGTGCAAGGATGAGCTCTATCTGCAGAGACAGCCGCCATTCAGTCCTTCCTATGTTCCAGAGAGGGAATGTCATCAGGACAGATCTTCTCATTGACAGGTTTGAGGCTAGAGGATGTGGCCTGGAAGCTATTACTAAATGCAAATGTGAAGCTCAGGAGCTTGGATCACGCTTGCATGGATGTCAACAAAAATATAAGCAAAAAGGTCCATTTCTTTTCTCCTTTGATTGAAGGTACATGTTCAGCTTTCACCTTTCATGCTCTTAATGTCTCAACTAACCACCAAGACAGCCATCATTATACAGCACTTACACACTGAGGAAATGTGGCGATGTAAAGGCTCTCGGTTCCACCCATTCAGGCTAGTTGCACATTTGGCAGAGAAGCCTGAGCAGATCCTGCAGTGCATATGCTGTGCTGGTGATGAGGCGATGTGTTCCTCAACAAAGCAACCGGGAAGTTCGTATAGAAGAGCATACTTTCCATTCTTTAATACACTAGGCAGTACTTCTATTGCTTTTCATCCAAATTACAGCTGAGTGAAACAAACTGGACCCATATGCCAAGGACATTTATGTTCCTCTTTCACTGTACTACCCTGGACAAAGTACATATGGCAAAATAAGGCATGCGTGTTCACACATGGAGAAGCAGGATTGAAACACGTTTCAAACACATGTAGAGGGGACTTTTTACATACAGATCACAGACATTAATTGTTTGAGAGTCTAACAATTGAGTCTTTCTCAATGATAATAAAATTGGACGTTACTGCATTCCTTTTATATGAAGAGTACATATACAGAATCAGCATGTTCAAAATGGCATTCCTGTGTCTATAATATTAAGGGCATTTGAGAAAATGCGTAAGAAACTGTCTTCTGAATTGATAATGTCCACTCCCTACGGCATTACATGACAGAAAATAGGTTCTTAAAACTTACTGACTGTGAATGATTCACTTAAACTACTGCGGAGTCAAAAGTAACAAAGAGCAAATCACTTTCCAGCCAACATGCTACGGTATCATAGCTGGAGGAACTGAAACCAGCAGGAACGCTGCAAGGACAGAAAGGGTAGCAGCCTCATCCCTCCAAGCCCAGCTCTCCTACATGCCGGGAGACAGATATCGCTTTTGTTCTGCTCTCTGTGAAACCAAATTAGTGCTCTCTGGAGCTGAACTTGCTGGAAAAGGGAAGGCTACTCACTAAGTGACATATAGGAGCCGAATTGCTTACTGATGCAGGTGGTGCAGAAGGTTGTCTGAAGAAAGCTCTGAATCTCTGCTCTAATATTTCATTAGAACATAAACTAAACAAACTTCCAACACAGCAAAAGCTCTGACCTAGTAGCTCAGAGAGAAAAAGATAAAACCAGTCCCTCTGCTCATGTCCTCACTGGCAAAACCTTCTCGGGGCCAGCTCTTAGATCAAGCATCTTTCAGTGCCACCTCTGGATGCAACAGCTTTGCGCAATATCACAGGATCGCTATAAAAAGTCTCTTTCCTTCTTACCCTGAGGGGCCTGGCAGCATGTCTGCTTCTGACTCTTCTCAACTCTAACCTCATTTGCCCTTCTGCTAGGGTCGATGCTGAGTGAATCAGTCCAACACAAGCTGTGTTTATGCACCAGAGTATTTCCTATGTGGGATGCAGGTTGGTAGAAGACATCATCTTGAAGATGTGGCCTGAACCAGGGTGCTGGATAAGCCCAGGTGAGGCACACAGACAATCCTCCCTCTGCTGTCTTCTGCCTTAAAAACCAACTAACCAAACAAGTGAACAAACACAAAAACCCCTAGCACTAGAAACAAACAGAATGGATGGCGTCTGCCAGATCCGCTTATATCAATACTAACGGCCATTCAAGACCTTCGGATTTTTGGTGCTCTGTATTCTGTCTGGGCTCTTCTCTTGCCAGCATAGTAAGTCTAATTGGCACACTACTGCATGCCAGGGGCCATGCTGCTAATCCACAAGAATGCAGCAAAGACAAGAGAGTTAAGTTTTAACACTACAAGCAGTAGCTTTTATGTATTAGACGATTTACAGCCAACATTCCCTGAGTGAAGGCTCGTTCCTCGTAGACCTGCGGCACAGTCCTGTTGCAGCACAGAGCCAGCCATCCAACTGGATATAGTCACACACGATCAGAGCAGTGCGTGACTTAGTATAGACATACACAACCACTTATATACCAGACAGATCTTTAACACCGGGCAATAACATTACCCAGTTGTCTCTTACCACTGTTGTGAAATTCATCTGTAAAGACAGAGGCCCCTGTGGTAGTGGGAATCATGCCACACAGATGCTGCTCTATGCTGTTTCAATCCTTTTGTCAGTCTTTAATGTGCTTTTGTTCCTCCACATGCTGCAGAAGAGAAATGAACAGCTGGTGATTGTCTCCAAGTTTATATCTAGCTTTTATTTAAAAATTTCACAGTGCCTCCAATCTTCCCAGCAGACTGAAGCACAGAATGAAAAGCCTTACTTACAATATACATTCCTCCTTTGCTTCTGTACCTGGCATTCTGAACGCAGGTTGCTGGATTCCCTCTCTCCGACTTTATTCCCTAGTGTCCTTGCTTTCTTGCTAGATGCATTTAGAAAGCACCCAACTGGACCTCTAACAGATGGCCTGCTGTGACTTCAGGCACCTGTTGAGGCAGGTGTTGCCATATTGAAGCTATTAGAGATAATTCAATCCATGCTGTAACGCTTTTTGAGATGCTAACGATTGCTCTGATTTAAAGTACAGCAGCATGAAGTTTTTAAAAGTCATATGTTATCACTGTTATATGGATAAGGTCAACTATTCAGATTGGTGTAAACAGGCATCTCTCAAAGGAAACCAATAGAATAAGATTAGGGCATTAGTACAACCCATAGTCTTCAAGCAGATCTTTTACACTGCGATTTATTCCCGAAGAATAGAAAATTATTAACCTATGGAAGTGGCTGCCCGTATCTCCTGAAGTTTCATTTGACTACAAGAAGGAGCCCTCACCTATTAGACAACTCTCCATAAAATCTGCTCTGAGCAATTGCTAATATTGGATACACTGGATGGCACCAGAATGTATCACACAGACATCTGAGAGACCGCTGCCACTTCTGAGTGACCCAAGAAATATCAGCTTTATTCAGTGTGCCTGTGCCTTGTACGATAAAGAAAACATTCTAGCGAAGGGAAAGAAATCCTAGCTTTTCCCGTGTGGATTGTGACTAGCCCTCACATACAATGTCATTAGTAGCCTCCAATAAGCAAATTTCAGCATTTAGCAGATGCTGAATGTGAGGAAAGGGGATTGGAGAAGAGATCCTGCTGCCTATTCTTCCAGTCCTGCCCTGTACTTTTCCCTGAAAAGTTCCTGGAATTTACCAGCCCCAAGAGTCTGCAAGGTCATAGGGAAACAAAAAGTTTATTCATGTTGGACTTAGACTTTAGCAAGTACAGCTGGTGCTCCACAATAAAACATGACTAAGAATGAAGTAGGACATTCTCTGTAGTTTTCTTTGCCATTCAGATGCAGGCAAGTTTGCTTATAAACTGAATTATGTGCCACAAGGTTTGACAGTTGCATGAGATTTACATGAGAAGCTGTCTTAGGAACACAATGATGTGTTGCACCGCACACAGCGTTGCATGGTTTTCAGTTCCCTGAACATCATATCCAGCATTTAGATTCCCAGTACCATTTGGAAGCCAATGGAGATGCCTGGGGCCAGCAGCATCACCAGCAGGTGGTTTTAGCTAGCAGCCAGTGCTTCTAACTATACCATATCTGCACTACACCATTCAATGCCCCTATGTCAATGCATCAAACTACTTCATTACAAAGCAAAGGGGAGACACTGACCTAGCTGAGAAAACAAGGTATTTCAGTTGGTACTTGGTAGCCCCTGTCCTTGATGTTACTAAACACAGAAAATGTTATTATGTCATGGTGCAGAAGGCCAAAAATGGAAAAGAAAAACAATCCTCTAAATACATGATGAAAACAAGAATTTATGAAATTTCTCAGACAAAACATTCAGATTCCGGAGGATTAATGGGATCCACACCCGCTTGTTTTGCTTTTGCTGTGGGAATTTTGTTCATCAGTCCTGCCCCTCTCCCACATATGCAGAATATGACAAAGCAGCTTTTCCCAAGCAAGGACCCCTTCAGCCAGCTCTGCTTTGGCAGCCAGCAGCGTGTTACCAGGGTGGCCAGATTGTCACTACTGCCTCGGAGCGGGACTGACAGAGGCAGGGTCCACAGCACCTCTCCATCAATTTTACTCTGCCGTGACACAAAATGAAAACCTCCGTTCTCTCTCCCACACCTCTGTGTGTACCTCGCTCACTGTTCTGCTTGCTTTCAGTGGAACCTTCTGTTTAACTGAAGGTTTAGCCCTGGCACATTGTCCCACTTCCCATGCTTTTCAGGCAGAGAATACACTGAATCCACAGCGTCTAACAACCTCCCCTACCCATGTCCCATTCATCCGTTATGAGAACCCTGATCAGCCCCTTTAAGCCAGCCTTTGGCTCATTTAACAATACTGAAATCACATCAACTGAGCAGAGTCTGCACTGAAAATTTGGCCCTTTAAAAATATTAATTCAGTTAGAGAAAGGCAATCTTACAGAAAAATATTCCCAATTGTTAATTTTTGCTATAGCTGTGTTATGTTAGCTCATTGAAATTTAATTGCTAAAGGGTTATAAGAGCCTAGAAATAGACCTAGCATCTGTCTTTTTTTAATGTTTCAATTATCACCACAGTAATTTAATGGCACCGTGTGAGAGAATCACCATTGACATGCTAATGAATGGCACCATGTTCACTTACATTAGCTCCATTTTTAAGAGGTTATAGGTTGAAGACAGGCATTTTATGCTTCAGATATCACTAAGGCAAGCCGTATCACATTTATCTCATTTTGCTTTTACAACTGAAATTACGTATCTTAAAAATGTTCACTGAACAGTGAACTGCAAATGGGTTAAACTGTGGTCAATTACAATTATGTACTTGCTTCTTTAGATCAAGATAAGTAACGCAAATCCTTTCAACCCATTTATTACTTAATTTGTATGTCAGCATTTACTGTTGAAATTCTCTTCAGTTTGTTTTGTGGGCTTTTCCACGAACTGATATGTCCTTTAATATTAGCTTTTTAATTGAACAGCCTTGCTTTACTATAAATGTTTTACACTGTTCTTCTCATTTTGCTAAACCAAGCTTACCTATCAATATTTTTCATTCATTTATTCTGCAGAAACTCTGCTGCTAACTAAAAAGTCCCAAATCTATTACATCTAAATGATCACAGCAATTTCCATAATAAGAGATGCAATGATGTACACTGAGCTATTTATCTGCAAGCTTTTCAGCACATCGTATATGAATTTCTATAGACAAGTAATAAGGGATTGACTTCACAAACACAATAGAACAGCCTTCTGAGATCAGCTAAGTGCTAGTGTTATCATCAGAATTGATTTTGCATGGAAAGCTGCATCTGGACAATAATGTGAAAGGATTTCTCACCTCAACAAAATGAGCACAAGGCCAGAGAATGATCCTATAATATTTAATATGAACAAACATTTAAGAATCCTTTACAATGAATTTTATTCTATCATTGTGCATGTTTTCAGCAGTTCCATAGAGGCAATGCTGCAATGCTTTAGGTGTAGGAATCGACTAGGATGTCTCAGAACGTCTCTCAGCTCTCCTGGCTTTTCAGTCCCACTCATGTTGCCAGATACTCAGAAGAGTATGCTTGAAGTTGTATAATAAAAAATTAAGTTTTCTAAGTGTATTGTTGGCAACACAGTTGTTGCAGAGAGTGTTTCGTTACAACACATCTCGCAGAATAATCTCTCCTCTGTTTAACCTACATAGAGACAGGATGTAATTGCATCCTGGCGTCCTCAGCGCTTCAGACAGTGGTCATTGCACCCCCTGGTGTCCACATCTCCCACAGCAGCATCTAAAAATCTAAAAAATCTATTATCTCTGCAGCTTTCTCTGCTCTCCCTGCTCCTAGGTAATAAAACCAAAACCCAAAACACAACAACAACAAAAATCACAAAAGCCTCTAAATCCATGCACAGTTTTCAGGTTCTCTCCCATGTGATGTTTACTTCCTTTGTGCTGGGATTGTTACGCTCATCCCTGAGGGAGAAGGAGAGAATCCAAACCTGGGCTTCTCTGCAGCGTTAAGTCTACAGGGTATGGGACAGGCAGCCAAATGCTGCTTTTAATTTCTCTATATCCCATGATCTCTCACAGAAAAATATGACAATATGTGGCTCTAATCTTCTCCTGCCTGAGCTATTTCTCTGGCTACGGGCCAGGCGGTCCCTTTGTGGCTGGGCTGCAGTCTTTTTAGGAGAGCTGCCACTAATTAGCTTTGGAATCACAGTGAGGGAAGCAATGAAGGTGGAGAGAAAAAGTGGTCTTTCCATTAACTCCTTCTTCCCTGCAGCCACAGGAGCTTATAAATTGCCTCACAGTTACAATTATCAATTATCAAGCAGAATAAATTCCATCAGGCGAATTGTGACATCTATTTCAGATGCTTAGTTTATCTCCCTGTTTGCAGAAAAGCCTACAATCTGTCTGACCTTTGTCATTCTGACAAACTTATCCAAGAAGAACTCACAAGGGAATTGCGGCAGACATTTCCTCTCCTCTCTCACGCCCCATTTTTTAGTAAGGACATAATTTGCAGAATAAGTTACAAGTGAAAAATTAAGGGAAGGCTGCCTAGATGAGCTTTGGGCATAGCCTAGCAAATATTTTTTCCTTAGTACCCTGTTGATTGCTTGAAAGTGAGCTCATAATACACTCACTGGCTTATATTTGCTTATGTTACTCTTCATTAACCTACTACAAGTGTGAGGAGATTGATATCAATCATTAGAGGGATTGCAGCCATCCTCACACAATTTAAACCTGAAGGGTAAAACATGGTCCTTAAAAGACTAATTATCACAAGAGGAGTCCAATCTATCTGTAGGTATCTGTAACTGGAGACTTTGAGAGACAGTACAGAGAACAGCAATGAATTAAACCGTGATCTATGTAATGTTGATCTAAAAACTGATGGATGATATCGCTGGTCGCAACTTCTTTAAGGGTCTTCCCACTCATGTTTTACAGGGCTATATTTACATTGGTACTCATGAATATTCATGATGTTAAGCTTAACAGTGACCAGGTTAAAGGCCCTCATACTGATTAATTGATGTCAAAGTGCAGTTCTAGCTAGATAAGGAACCTTTCGCTTCTAGGTGACCGACTGGGATTTTACATAGGTCAGGAGGAACTGAAAATCAACAAGAACATTTCTATTTTGCATCAATAATCTCATGAGCAAGAGGTAAATCACTGTTGGATCACTGAACAGTGTCTTGACAAACAATGTCAAGAAAATAATCATACTTTATGTGAAATTAATTTTAAAAATTCCTTAATCTATAAAAGACACACAAGCGGTGCTTTATTAAATTACAGCTAGTTTTAAAATTTTCTAACTATATATTTCTAGAGTAGATTCTATATTTCATCTTCTATGTCAAAAAAGTTAATTCTGATATACAACCTCACACAACTATAAATTTCCTTTTAATTTTTGTAGCAAGCTGTTAATGTCTCTAGATCACAAAACCTGGATGAATTATATTTTCAAAGCAGTTGCTTTATGATTTTGTGTCTTATAACCAGGCACCACCAAAACACTTTCCAGAATGCTTGTCATAATATTGCTTTTGAGAAAGGAGAAGGACTCAGACGAGGTAGAAAAAAATAAATAAACAAAAAGAAAACAGCAACAAAGTATCTATATCTATTGGTGGCAAAAAAGAAATGTAATTTTTAGCTTTCTAAAGATGTTATATACTTAAAAGACAGAAAGAAATTATTCTAACATCACATTAAGGCGGAGTAAGGTCATTTCTGGAATACCATATATTTTCTACTGGTTTAGATTTGAATATTTCTCTTCAGTGGTGTTGTACCAGTGTACTCCAAAGATCTTACACCTGCTGTCTTCCACACTTTTCAGAGATGACAAATGCTTACCATTCTTTTCAATTTAGGGGCTGAGTACATATAGGATTAAAAAGAAAGATAGACTTCGAGTCTTGCACTTCCACATGCAAAACATACACTCTATTCAACTTAAATCTAGCCTGTCATAAACGTCAGCTTTCATGGCCAGAGCTCATTACTGATTGCATAATCAGATCTACTAAAAGAAGGTCTCCTCCTGTACGTGAGTATGTTCAGCTCCCACCAGCTCCAGCAGGAGTCCAGCACCCACGTTAGAAGTCCCAGGTATCTCAATTCATCTAAGTGTTGAAGTCCTGAATATCACATCAATGACTGGAAGCTTCAGTTCAACTCAACAATCACACTTTTCCCATTTCTTGCGTTTGAGAGAATATGTAGTGGTTGTAGTAGCGTGCGTTAGTAGGATTCATTCTGCAGCTTCTTGTATATTTAAGCATTTGTGCAAATTGTGTATTATGACTGTCTGTGAATGTAGACTGCACGTGTCTATGTTCTATAGTTAAATGAAAGTCCAAATCAAGCTCAAAAATATTTTCTCCCAAAAGGAAGAAGTACTATAGTGTGGCAAAGACAACCAGAGCAACAGTGGCCCAGCTGCGAGCTTGGAGGCAGGTATGTGCTCCGCACTGCTTCCGTTTGCCTCCGCAGCTGAGTGTGTTAGCAGTGCCTGCTGCTCCCCAGGACCAACGCTCCCACACTACAACCTGCTGCTGAGCAAAACCCTCTCCAGTTCTCTCAGTTAAAGAAAAGGCTCCTGCAAAACAGTTACACGTATCACACGTCATCAGTGCAGAACTCCTTGCCATTGACTCCTGGTCTCCAGCTCTGGCTCTGAGGATGTTAACTGTACAACTCCCCTAACTAGAGATGATTAATGCATATTTACTTTCATAGCATTTCTGAGAGCAATCTAGTGCCAAAGGGTGAATTTTCCTCATTGTGCAAGTGTTTTAATTAAAACAAGTCATGTAACATTCAAGCCTTTAAAAACAAATGCAGTGAACTGGAGGTTCAGTGGTGGGTGATTGCTGGACGAGACGATACAGGAGAGCTCTCAATGTCCATGAACATCCAAGCAGAGGAAACATAATTTTAGACCTTCATACATAAAAGGCTTCAAAAAACCAGAAAGGTTTGGGTTGTCTAATCTTCTGCACACCAAGGGCTTCTATTGATTTCGCTGACAGATTTCTATAAATAATTCAGACTTCTATAAGCAGGTACACAAAACAAACATATATTTCTTACTGCTGCTCTCCTGCCTTGTTGAAATGAACTGTGATAATTAAAATGGAATTTGGATCATGTAAAAACCAGAATGCAAACAGAGGTAATGAAGAGCACTACAAAGGAGAAACAATTATGCATGATAAACACCCTCATGTTTTAAGCAAAAGTTCCAGGAACTTAAAAAGATTAGATTAAATCCAGCTCATTTAGTCCAATAACTTAGGCAGTCAAATTTAATGATAAGAATAGTTATGTAATTTTCTGCACTTGTTTTGTTTAGTGTTGAATACATTTAAAGATTAGCAGGTTGCAAATTTAAACACTTCAATTAAACCACATTTTTTACAATGCCACCACAAAAAAAAAATGTGGGTAGTCTACACAGTGGGCTTTTGGACAGAGATTTGAATGCTTATGAAGAAAGCTCTCAGACTGCCTTGAAGAAAACTGTAATCAGTCGCTACTGTTTGACCAGTGGGCCTTGGAAGAGACAGTAAAGCCTGAAGGATGCCAATATTTATATCTGAGAAATTAAATTCTATTTGACAGTGACACTAATCACAAAGAAAGAACAAAACAAAACAAAACAAAACAAGCCAGCATATTTCAGTGGTTATTTTTTCTTTTCCCCTCTGTTGCAACTGCTCTATTAAATTTAATGAAGTTCTCCCTAAGCTTTTCAAAGCGGTGAGCTTTAAAGAAACGAAGAGGGGAAACAGCAATGCATAAGGAAAGATTTTCCTAAACAAGTCAGTGGGAAACATGTAAAATAATCCAGTGTAGACAAGTTAATGCGCAGCTACAGTCGTATAGAAAAACATACATTGTTCTGATCAGATGGTGTTTCTCCTGCAGTCCATCTGGTAGAACATTATATTTAGGTCCCTTGGGGTAATTCCAACACATGCTCTTTTCTGTGAGACGGTTTATTAATTTTTTCTTAATGTGTTTATTCCACAAGTTGCGTGGTAGCCCCTACTGGTAGATTTGTGAACGTCATGTCATCGTGTCCTTGATTCAATAAAGGCCTCTCTACAGCCATACTACGAAGTCAATCATTCTGCTTCACCACAGAATTAATCAGTTATTCCATGTGAGACTGGAATTACAGGCATTTTGCTCCTATATTTGACAGTTTCATGTTCCACATGAAAACTCTGTAACAGTCAGACTCCTGGCAGTGTGACGACGATAATTCATTTCTCCTGTGAAAAGCGGAGTTTTCCTTGAGAAAAAAATCTCCACAGTAATTTCTTGCAGATAAACAAGCAGTCTCTTTTTCTGTCCTTTCATTTAATGGTGATCTGTGTTCATGAACTATTTGACCTACATCTATTTTCTGTTTAATAAGGACGACTTGAGAAAAGCATGAAACTTTTTTAACACACATGAATTAAGAAAAAACAAATAATGACCAGCCCGTTCCGTGATCCATTCTCCAGAAACAAGCAAGTGTGGCTCAGACCTCCCACTGTCAAAATTTGTCAAAGATGTCATAGGAATCAGTGGAGTTAAACACGGTTGAACTTTCTCTAGTGACATCTCCTAGATAAGCTAAGTTTCTGGGGCATTGCTGTTTTGATAGCAGGTTTAGTTCACACCAATCCCACAGGTATCTAATACTATAAAGAATATTGCCCTATCAGTTCTCTTCCATTACGCCTATCTTTTCACCCACATAAAGTAATACAGTGACGTGATGTATGATCATCACTTGTCATTAGCAGACTTCACTCACGCTGTCAGATCATGTCAAAGTGGGTGCAGAATAAGGAAAGTGTGCAGACTCATTTCACGTAAATGATGTGCCAAGTCTCTATCAAAGGGGGATGCAAATTCAGGTGCTTGTGTTTCGTTTGTTTCTTGAAAACTTTTATAAAACATCAATGTTTCTATGACTGAATCTAGTGAATAGAAGTGTTGAACACAAAGTGAGTATAAGAACCCAACTGAACCCACCTGATGCAAATTAATTGGAATACCAACAGATTCAAGACAGAAGTACTCACTTAAATCTATACAACTGGCCATTATCTACAGATCAGAACGAAACTGCTTTATCTTTCACCAGGCAGTGGTGGAAAAAAGCAAAATTTCTGTGGGTTATGCTTAACTCATTCTGCAGCGTGAACTAGCAAATTCCACTGCCAGTATTCAAAATATATTTGTTTGGCTTACACAAAAAGGTTAGTACCTCAGACAGATGTATTTTAGGTGAAAACAGCTGATATTATGTTATATGAAGACTGGCTTATTCTGCACAAAAAATTTTGAATACTCATAAAATACAAGGATTACTTTCTCAATAAAATTAAATACAGTAACTTTGAGAAGTTTTATGAAACTGCAAGTTCTATTAACTTCTGCCATAATTTGTAATCACAAATTTTGTAATTTTTTGGACACCTGAATTATTGCCAGGTCTGAAGTATAAACAGCTATCGCAACTGATGAAAGGTTTATGTGCCAAAAGATGGCCAACCTTTTCAACCACATTACATGCTAATTTGTACCTTTATTTTCACCCCATTTATACGCTTAGATCATCATAAACAACTCTCCTGTTAGTAATTCATCTGTATATAGATCTGGCATCTCAGACATGTTACGGATAAGCAGCAGACTACTTAATGTATTTACATGGGTTTTCAGGATTATGCAGAACCTTTTTTTTTTTTTTTTTTTTTTTTTCCCTCTTGGAAGGGGGAGACAGAGGAAATAAGCATTTCCAATACATCGTGTTTAGAAGAAGAACCTTCCAAATGCAGACCAAGCATTGCTGATCTGGTACTGTCTTCCTCAGTTTGCCAAGAGACAAACAATGCAGACGAATGGATGTAGACAATCCCACGTTAGCTGTGCCAGTGCTCAATCTGGTGGATCATGACCCATCTTCAGTCTGGAAACTGTGCAGCCACATCAGCATGGCTCTCTGCCCACTGCATTTAGCACGGCTTATTAATTCAGACACAGCACTGTACTGTGCTATGCACAGCAGTTGGTGGGCTCCCAAATCAATGTTAACAAGCAGCATGAATACATGGCTGTCTATAACCATCTATGCAGTGACACCTGGAACATAACAACGTAACTGAGAGTAGTAGCACTAGGTCACAGCACAGTTTAATTTAGCTCAGTGCCTTCCCTTCAACAGTGACCGAGATTGCAAGGAAACAAGACAAGAATGGGGCAAGCATATATAACATTTCCTTTGTAAACTCTCACACCTGCAAGGACATGAACTCTTCTTTAACGCCTACTAATCCACCCACTAGTGACATTTCAAATGACTGATTTATTATTGCTCAGGTGGGACGCAGCAGTAGATACAAACTGGTGTCACTATGGAACACTGAATGTTCCTAAGCAGTTGTAAATGCATTAAGGTACTGAATGTACTAAAGGCAAGTGCCATATTTTTTCTGACAAAGAGACAAAGCTTGAAATAATTACACCTAGAACATACTTCCTGGTTGTATATTGACTTCAGACTTTTGTATGCAGGACTTCGTCTGTGGGGAGGAAAAAGTCTTCATAGGGTGTTCTGGCATCCTGGTCTTCATTAAGCCAGTACACACTCTTTCTAAAGGGCAGCACACGTCTGAGAAATGCAAAGCATTTATTCATTCAGCTCTGAGAAAGGCTCCCTCTCTAAGCTTCATTTCTAATTAAACTAGATCATTCCACATTATAGACAGAAATATCAAAAAATCTTTAAGCTGTGACCTATACATAATGAAAAAAATAATCAATGTGAAGTTGATGCTAAATTCAAGTTAAAAAATAAAAAGTAAATTACATTTTAAAATGTTAGCCATCAGAATAAAAAACCCCAAGCCCCAGAAATTAAGAAAAACAGTCTGTAGCTCAAATTGTAAAGTGTCATGTGTTTGCCATATTCCCAATACACAACACAACCTCTTATGTAGCTAAGTGTTTTTCAAAGCTCTTCAAAAGGAAAAGTTGGCATGTGCAAACTAAGACATGTGGGGGACATGAACTCTTAACTAAGTTCACCATGTGTATTGGAGACAGATCTTTGAACTGAATCCAAGTTTGCCCCACCATCCAAATCAGTGTTCTTTCCACAAAGTTACATTGCCTGCTGTCCATTACATTTTAAACAGAAAATACTGCATCAGTTCCTGGAAATTCATCAACGTTGCTTGTCCACTAAAAAGCACATTTCACAAAGGCTAGCTATTGTACACAGCTCAGAGAAGCTACCTTTGACTTCCACATTATTGCAACCAGGATACACTGGTTCACCTCCGCATGAAACTTGTAATGTGTTGCTTAAATGGAGTAGCGATTGCTCTATGAATAACAGCAAGGTCAGTCTCTTGCATCTCTCTAATTAGTGATAATTTCCGCACACTAATGGGTGAATGCCAGTAAAGACTCAGTGAGCCTGCTCTGGTAGACAGTCTCTGGTTTACAGTCAGTAAAAGTAATTCAGATGAAAACTGTATCTGTGCCTTTTTAAAATAATTTAAAATCTGTTTCCAGTAGGGTGATAAATGCTATCTTAATTTGTATTCACAGAGGTCTTCAATCTGTGAAACGCCCTAAGTCCCTGCTGCAATTGCTGAGTCTTTTACAAGGTCCAGGCCCTGATAATCTGAAGTACAGACGTGCATCAGCCTTGTTTCAGCTGCTGTCCAAAGGCAGCTTGCTAGAGTCACCGTGTCACCACTGTTGTATGGTTCCTAACAGGTAACGAGAGAAAATGCCTGCATGGCGTCTAAGGATACTGAATATCCAAAAGCCAAAATAAACCATCATAATTACCAGCAGCTGGGGGAACACAACAGACCAGTTCAGTAAACTCAGATTAGCAGAGTGAAAACTCCGCTATTTAGTACTCTTTTCGTACTGGTTACATTTCAACTTTATTCTTATTTGTGTGCAATGGGACAGAGAAAAGGATCACATCCAGATGTACAAATCAGCACATACAAAAAGCATCTAATGCTTTCAAGGTGTCTCTTTTCATAGCATGGAGCTGACATACACCCTGAATGCCTCTGCCTTTTCCTGTCTTCATGCAAACCCACCAAATGCCCCAAATGGAAAAGGAGGAGCAGCCCAGAAAGCAGTGATTTTACTCGTCTGTCATTGTCAGTGGTCTGGCAGAGACAGAGCCCAGATCCCTGCCCATTCATTCCCCCGTTCTTACACTATACCCCTGTGCTTCTGTGCCACTGGTTGGGCTCAAGGAAACAAATTCAGAGGAGTTCCTTGTCCCGTGACATGGATGCACAGTAACAGAAGTTCTCTATGAGAGGTAACAGCTGTTCTTTCTCGCCTGCTCCACAATAATGGCTTTCAGATAGCCCCAATAAACAGCGTTCTTTATTCTTGTTCATGCCAAAGCTCACACTGCACAAACATTAGTTGTATTGATGGGAACTGACATAACCATTCAAGTCAAACTACAATGGCAAATCTCTCGGTGCTTCTGGGTTCAGCAATTGGTAAGCATAAATCTAGAGCTTTTGGTGCAAATCTCTTTTAGCCATCTGTTCTTTAAGGGCAAACTCAAATTTATGGAGACATTCAAAGTGCATGTTGTGAAAACAAGGAAGTATAAGCATGACCTCACCACTTCATAAACGTCCACAAATCTTTTGAATTTTGCACTTCATATTTTTTGAGCTAAGACAAAAACTGTTGACTATGTCTGCTTCTCTGTTGGTTGCTTTCTTGATTTTGTTGTCTTTATCACACTTCAAAACTGAAAATAAACTCAATGTGCTTATCTTGTTGCCATTTAGAATATATCAGAGAAAACTTACATGATAGCAAGTTTACCAACCCTATAAACACTCTTTATATCTATCTGCAGGCTTAGCAGAAATAGTCTGAAGTAACAAAGACAACCAGCAGTCCCAGTACATTGGACTCCACAACGAATACTTCATTCAATATACCTTTTTCAGTTTATATTTTCTGCTTCTGTTTGTGCCTAGGAAACAATTTCCCTCCAAATATCTGGCATTTGTCCTTTTGTACAATATGTAAGTATCAATTTCCTTGGGTGGCTGGCAGCATTTCTTCCAGCATACCTTTGGATCCAAAACGGGGTCACACATACTCACCTTTACAAGCAGCCTCTTTTTACTCAGCTATACCTGCTATGCACAATTTATTTGAAAAAAATTCTTGGCTAAAGGTTTATTCCAGTTTTCACATACTTATGATCCTGCGTGTTATGCATTTTCTATACACTTACCTATCTTTTCTATTTTTGAGCATAAAAGCTCAAAGTTAAGGAATAAGCAGAAAGAAAACCAAATCTGCACACTTTTAAAAAACAGGAAAAAAAGCTTTGACTGTTCATACACAAAATCACATAGAGAACCAGGTGGTAAAATGATCCTAGTGAAAAGTCAAAGCAGGTAGTTACTACAGCAAGAACAAACAAAGTTTTTGCACCCACTGTGTAGCCATGAAAGCTGTGAGTTCAAAGTAGGGTATAAACTGCACTTTTCCTGAGATTTTGGTGAACAGAGGCCAGGCTCTGAGGCTGGATACTTGAGGTACCTTCTTCACATCAGAGAGAGGAGTAGTTCCCTTCTTTTGCACCATGGGGAGTGTCCTGGCTCTGGCTTTTATTTTGGTACCTTCAGAAGCTACATGCGATCTCTCAGTGGCACAGTGACACTTAAGTTCTGAGATTTCAAAGCTTTCTTTTTCGAAAAGGAAAGACATGAAGATATCTACTCTGCTCAGATTCTGCTCATTGAAGAAACAATGGCTCCTTCAACATGGATCTTTCAAAAAAGCAAAAAACCCTCAAACACAAATGCTCTTTGTAATTAATTAGAAAACAGAAATGTAGCTTTGTCAAATAATCCACGTTTTCTCGCTTCCAGGAATCCTGCTAAATTGACTTGTTTTATTGATGAATTTTTATATGCAAAATTGAGCTTCATCTTTGATACTTTCTTCTTAGTTGAAATTGTTCTTTTCTCCTGCATATCTTCATTTAAAAGTACTTGGAAAAAACCAGTATATCCTAGGAATTAAACCAGTATGCTTTTTGTGAGTGACTGTAGGGAACTGAAGGAGCATAATCTGTGTTAAAAAATGTTTAGCAAAAAAGCCTGGTAGCCTGCACACAACAATGAAACTTGACAGCAGCACTGACTGCAGCATGCACAGTAGGATACAGATACATTTTCTCTACCTTACCATGTGACAAGAAGTGAACTGGAACTCTGTTAGCTACTTCACAAAGTACATGAGCTAATCTGATCACTTGGAGAGGATGCTTTTGCTCTAATGCTTGTACGAGCAATTTCTAGACTTCACTACTCTTTTGCCCGAACTGCCTCTTGTAGGCAATATCTGGGGATGTGAACCTGCAAGCATCATATTTTAGACATGACAAACGTCTACCTTCCATCCTTTTGGGAAGGCCCTTTGACAAAAATCTCATTAAAACCAAACCCAAATAAGACAAAAGGAGTAAAGTTAAGAAATGATGGAGTTAAAAGACAAATGGTCATCCTTTGTGGACAAGTTACAATAGTAATACTATACATGGTATAAGCAACATCCGTTTGCCTGCAGAGGACTTAGATGCTTGCAAACAACCCGACACCAAATCCACAGGAATAAGGAGATTCATAATTGTTCATAGGAGTCCTTGGAGTTTGATTGGAAGTCCTCTGTATTTTTGTAAATTCACCATGTCTTTTGAAGCCAAAAGGTGTCAAAAAGTCTTTGTGCGAGGCCCAGAAAGAAAGAACAACCTTTAAAATACTAACCATTAAAAATAAAGTTTTGGCATGGTTGCCAGAAATAATCTGTATGTTTGCCCCTATTTTGTTTGACCCAGAATACCTATGTATTCCAATATATTGACAAAAATGCTATCCTGAATAATAAGTGTGAAGACAAAAAAAAAAAAAAAGACAAGCATGAAAGGGAATTCTGTCTACTTTAGGGTTTACATTAATAGCACATCAACATGGTGCTTGAGTGCTCCCCATATTAAAAAGGAAAATAAATCTCAGTGGGTTTCCCTGGATCTCTGAAATCTCAACCATAAGCATAGTCTTACAAAAGAAGGCAAGGAAGGACTCTGATGGGATTTGTGGTGATGGAACAGATTTCAGCAATGTGAAATGGCTGTTATGTGGGAAGTAAAATCTCGTTTCTAGAAAAGCAAAGGCTCTCTATCTCTAAAGCCATCTATTCGACCCTTTTACATGGCTTGGCCTTTATTCTGTAATAATACTAGCAGCAACGTTGTCCTGTTCCTAAAATAATAATTTAAAAATCCCTTATTCTTTTATAAAATGTTATGAACTTTTCATTTTAATTTCCAAATTCACCCTAGAGCACCAACTAAATGAAACTAAATTAATATGCGGGGGGAGAGAGAGAGAATGCATATGTATACACAAACATAGATGCAAAGACAGATGTACACACACTATTGAACTCCATTCAACCTAGAAAGAGATCAAGGTTCTAAAAATTACATTTTCTATATTTACATACAGCAATACATCACAAATAGAAATAACTGATTTATTCATTGTGAAATATAACTAACTTTTGAGGTTACAATTCAGGCAAGCATATATTCTACACCCTAAGCAGTATTGTTTAAAGTTTCCTGAGATGAGTCTATCTGAAAATTACCTTTTGTATTCTGCCCCTCAGCATGATAGCTTAGATTTCAGCAGAGCACAACTGGAGGACATCACAGTAGAAATTATTCTATTATGCCAGCTGCTAAAACAAATGGAAACACTGAATTACAGTATACAGTACTAAAAAGGAGCATTTTACTAGCATGGACTTGTCTAATAAAATTTTGTGAATGTCAAATCTTTAGCCACAAGGACATCCAAGACATAAAGGAATTAAACAGATGTTTTACATGCTGAGCAGTGAAACTCAGCAATGTTACATTCTTATCTGCTCCTCAGACAAATTATCTTTCCTATTTGGTCTTTTTATTCTGCCAGCTCCCATTTTCACATTGTCACAACCATATGAGTTAACTTGTACATATGTGGCTTATTAGGCTAGCTTGCAGAACTTGGTATCCCAATAGTCCTTTCAGCAGTATGTGATTGACAGATCACAAAGGGCACAGAGCTCAACTTCTACTAAAGTTAGTGAGAGTAGCTATATATATACCTTTGGAAGTCTGGGGCAAATGACTTCCAACCTTTTTGTAAGTTCCTCCACAAACAATGGTGATCTCATTCTGGAATGCCTCATTTGAGGCAAATGTGTCATTGGGTTTTGCACCGTTGACTATCTTGCTTTCAGTAGACAGGCTAGTTTTATACGTTCAGCCAAAAGCGCGATAATAAATTTAACAGCTTCTTTCTCTTGCCTCCACACACAGGTGGGATTACACTACTGCAACATGACCCAGCATGGTTGTTCAGTTTTGATGCATTTTCTTTCACAGATTTCCATCAGTTCTCCATTGCTTTCAACTTCAGCATAAAAAGCCCAAGGTACCTCTGTGTCAGAATCTTGACAGCACAAATGGGTGTACAAGGTGCAAGACTTGAAGACACAGAAGAGAGAATACAGAGAATCTCCTTTACTCAACTACTGCTGGAGCTCCAATGACTACAAAGCCTCACTCCACAGAACTGAAACATTCACGTGGATTAGTGTAACTATTGTCTCTCATCATCCCTTCTGTTGTAGAAGTCTAGAATGGATCATACTACCTGAGCATACACTTGCACCAGTGTCTCTCTGAATCTTTCTATATAGACTTATTAACAATATGGAAGAACATCCTCTGATTAATTTTCTGGTATCCGATGCAAAGATTGAAAGCAGATATTAAGCAAGATTTCAAAATTCTTGTGTTTTAATGAATCACAAATTGAGATAAAGTAGCCTTTTTCCAGACCTAAATCATACCTTGAGTTCTGCAGAAGTTTGACTATTAGGACATCCTATCCAATTAGTCAGAAATGTATAAGTGAAGATTAACAGAATTAAACCTCGATGAAGGGGAAATAAATGTGGTAAAATATCTCAAATTATCAGACAAACAGGTGTTTTCACTGGCCGACAGGAAACAGAACTCTAAGGAATGTGTTTCAGAGTTATTTTCAATGAAGTGATGAAATAGTTCTAAATATACAATACCATATAGACAGGTCAAAATGCTGTTTATTTAATGGAGGATGGCTAGCCACAAGGAAAGTCTGTCTGCACCGTATACCTCAGGCAGATAACAGCAAGCATTATCCATGTTTCAAAAAGACCATAGTTCCATTAACCCAACACTGAGATGATACATGCTGCATCTTAGCAGGCCTGAAGTTAAGGACCTGCATATAAAAGTCCAATCATATATCAGGTGAATTACAATTTAGGCAAAGAAACATCTGACTTCTTGTTACACATCCATTTTGCTAATGGATTATCAAAAGGAGTTTCCTGATCTGCTTTATTTTTCATAAACATCTAAGGCACCCTGAATCTTTGTTGTGGTTTAACCCTTGCCAGCAACTAAACACCACACAGCCATTCCCTCACTCCTCCCCCCTGTGGTGGGATGAGGAGGAGAATAAAAAACAGAAAAAAGGTAAAACTCTTGGGTTGAGATAAAGACAGTTTAACAGGATAGCAAAGGAAGAGGGGGGGAAAAATAAAAATGATAATAATAAAAGAATGTAAAAAATGAGTATTGCACAGTGCAATTGCTCACTACCTGCTGACTGATGCCCAGCCTGTCCGCAAGCAGCAATCCCAGGCCCCTGGCAACTCCCTCCAGTTTATATCCCAAGCATGACGTCATGTGGTATGGAATATCCCTTTGGCCGGTTTGGATCAGCTGTCCTGGCTATGCTCCTTCCCAGCTTCTTGTGCACCTTCTCACTGACAGAGCACGGGAAGCTGAAACGTCCTTGGCTTAGTATGAACACTACTTAGCAACAACTAAAGCATCAGTGTGTTATTAACATTATTCTCATACTAATCCAAAACACAGCACTATACCAGGTACTAGGAAGAAAATTAACTCTATCCCACCTGAAACCAGGACAATCTTTTAATCAAATAGATTTCCCTGACCATGAAAATATGAAGCTCTGACATGTAGCAAAGTAATTCTTAGTGCCTTCGTTTCACTGCACATAGGTTACCAGCTTCTAAGAGGTTCATGCATCTTTTCTAATGAAGTCAGCAATACAGTCCAGTTATCAGTCTCTAGTCCTTGCTAAGGCTTTGTTCACACAACAGTTAGTAAAGAGTCATCCTCTGAGATTAAGTTCTCTTGGCATGCATTTACCCATGTCACATAAAACAAACCCTGCATCCAAGATGGACAGCTGGATGCCTGCCCCCCATGAATGGGAAAGACCACTTAACTCTTACGGCTTATAGAAGGGGTAGATACAGAGCAAGAGCAGAGCTTTGTTCTTGCATCCATGTTGTGAAATCCACCAGAGAAAGCTGGGGCTAGAACCAACAGGGGACTAGTATGTACGGGTCATGTTAGCTCCTTGTAATTGTTAAGATCTGCATTATGTATGTAGCAATCTGACGTCTTTGCTAATAAAATTCCCACTTTACTAATTGCTGCAGGCCAGATCTAGTAATGGATTCAAGTCACCTGAGCTAGCTGCAGCTTTATGCCCTATGTAGGTGCTTAGACTAAGGTGCAGTTATTTCTATTAGGCACTGAGGTATCCTTTATGTGGTGAGTTAGACTCGGACAACATCCAAAATCCAAAAGTTGGAAGCTACTGGAATCTAGCAAATAAAGAAAGGCTCAACAGAAGTGATTGCACAGACAGTAAGAGACAGGAGAAGAAAGCCTTCACTCAGTGCTACAGGAAATCACACCTTCTCCTTGGAAGCTCTGCCTACCCAGCCCTACGGGCAGGAGCATACATTTTTGTTCCAAAACATCAAGCTAACCTTACTAAATATAGTTCTGTCCTGAGAAGCCATGGTTTTAAATCCTCCTGGCAGATGAGGAAAACAAACTCAAATCTCCCATTTCCTGGTCAAATCCTCTAGCCACTACACCTGTATATGGAAGAAGGGTAGCAGTTTTTCCTTAAGGGGGAAATTAAAGAATGAGCAGTTGGAGCTCAAGTCTACGATCCTTTGTGAGATGCCCTTTGAGCACCTCCACCAGGAAACCTCCATGGGGATATAAGTAGGGCACTGGCTGAGTTTCTGGCTAATCATCCCCAAGAAATGTGAAGTAGTTCTCGGAACAACTGTAGACATATTAAGAACCTAATGGGAAGGTGCTTTAGGCATCTGCAGTCAGTTATGCCATAGTGTACAGGATCGGGTCTTTGAAATTAAATACACTGATTCTGCCAAAGTCTCCTTGTGGCTCTGGCTTAGCTTCTGAGTCCCTCTTTCATGAAATAGGATGTATGTTGACATACTTTTGGCTTAGCCAGAGTACTGAAGTGGAACTTGCGTTTTAACTAACATTTTTATTCACAAAACTGGGACTCTTCATATGATAGTGTGTGATAAAACTGAATTTTAAAAAGTATCTAATTAATACCATTGGGTTAAATGTAATAATTAAAATAATTAGCATATTATTTACCATGACTGATTATAAACTTAATTATTTTCCACAATCCGTATCAGTGTTTCAGTTGCTCAAGAGACATAGTCAGGTAGGTTAATTTGACAACATCTTTGCTGTTTTGTTTCACTCATAGTAATTAACCTCTGAACATCTGTAGCTGTTTCCTCTTGTGTGGTTAATGCACATCTAAAGTGTCCAAGATGCACTATTTCCCCAAAGTGCTATGTTACTTCCACTTGGCCACAGGCTAACTTTTTAATATCCACCTTTAACTTTCTCTTAGCATTTCTGGTTGCTACTGCAAGAGAGCAAAGGTAGCAAGCAACTCCACCTGGGAGAACGAAAAAAAGTGTCATTGCATACATAGCCCACTTACGGATATTTGCAAAGGTGTTAAAAATAATAGAATTTTGAAAATTGTCCAGGGAAAATCTGACCTGGCAAAACCTCTGAAAACCTTGACCTTTGATGTTCTTTAGGAATTGCTATTAAGTTATTTTAGTTCTATCTTACATTCTATGCTGTAAAAAAGGGGCAGTCTGCTCATCAGATTAAATACTTAATTTCTCAAAAAAGGGTCTAATCCAAAAGCCACATCATGGCTAAAGGAAGCATTTTTAATTATTTCCCCAGTCTTTGGATCAAGTTCACTTACTTTCAGGAGGATTTAAAAATTGAAATGGATTATTCCTCTTTGCCCAGGGGTTAGGTTATATGAGGATGAAGCATGGCATGATAACTGATTACTAGAGCAGTCTAGGAGTGAAATATGAAGTGATAGCTGGATTAGTTGATGAGTTCTTTATTACTTCTTCTTTATGCGAAGGAAAAAAGATTTCTCTGTAAAATTATATCCGGTTAGGTTTTACAGATGATAATGGTGACGAAACTTTTCAGTGGTCTGGGATGCCTTAATCATTTCCTGATTAGTCAGGGAATATTTATGCTAAATAAAATAATCTAGCAATAAAAGAAATCAGACTTCCATTCCCCTCAGACTCTCTACTTCCTACCACATTAGCTTTGCTTCTGTGAAGCTCTACCAATCTTCAGAGTCAGGAGAGAAAGAAAGGGTCTACTGATTCTTCTAAAAGGTCAAGGGATTTCCTGTTCTGAAGTTTGAGAAGAGGACTCATGGAGTTACTACTGAAGCTATTACAAAGCAAAACAGTTTATAAACATTTGAACTGCAATTTAGTATTCTGATGAGGTTTCACTGAACAGAATCTCTTTCACCTCCCCGAATGTACCACAGCATCGTACCCCTCAGGATGATGCAATTTGACAGGCACCTCTATCAGCTATTTCCTAGACCAGTTGAACTTGGTTCACAATGATACACGAGAGGAAGAAAACCACCAGAAAACAGGATCTAAATCACTCCGCATTCCTGTCTGAGAATCAGTGTAGATGAATAACTACAAGGATGCACACAATAAGAAATGAGCTCCTAAACCCAACATTGACAAGTGGCATGCCTCACCTATGGACCACACACTGTCTTCAAAATGATGCCTAGACTCTTCCCAAATACAAGCAGTAACTGTAAAGAAACCCACATACAAATATACACACTTTAGACTTCAATTTAGCGTCAGTCCCACTGGCGCAAAGTTTGCATAAATTTAATTAGCACAGACCCATAAAGGACGAGATATCCACTACTAAAAATAAGCAAGTGAACAAGTGGCAGGTCGTATTAATAAAGTACCTGTTTCTTTGCTGTGAAACATATAAACTCTCAGAATACATCTAAAATTAAAAAAATTGACAGTCTAGGAAAAAAAGTGTGATTTTTACTGAAGATCTACAAAAGCCTAAATACCATCAGTTGCACAACTTTCCCGTTCATTCTGCACAAATTTGTCAATGGATTAACTTTCAGGGGCAGCGAGCATGGTAAACATTCATCAAACACTACACAGTGCTATAGATTTTAAGGAACTCATAAATTTAAGGCCACAGGGGACTGCTATAGTTAGTGTTTGACTTCCAACTTAACAGGCCATTTAATTTCACCTAGCCACCTCTGCATGGAAGAAAATTCTCTGCAATATAAAATTGAAGGTAGAGACCTTAAAAACTAAGACCAAGCCTCTCATGTTGAGATTTTCATATCAAGAAATGTGAAGGTTCCACATTTTTCAGCACGGTTTCATTTTTCATGCGGGAATAGATAAAACTCTAAATTTGAGAGGAAAATCTGCAAACCTACCCCTAGAGCAACAATTAAGAACAACCTTATGTTCTATTACATAGTAAAGGACAGAGATACCAGCAAAATACAATGCAGGGTTATAGCAAATAAGGATTCTCAGAAGCAATTTTAGATGAATCTAGGTCTTTTAGGCTTAGTTAATGAACTTATTTTGCATTATTTCTAATTGCTGTGAAAACGCTGCCCCGAGGTTGCCTTCCCTCCTTCTTGTTTCTCTTCCTCAAAGAGAACTTACAGGCATTTTTAAGGCAAAAATAAGAGATCCTGCAGATCTGCCATCCTGTTAAGTCCTCACAGGAACACATCTATATATCCTTCAGTATGTCACTAACTGTAAATCTGAGTAGCTGAAGATCAGGTTGCCATGACAGAATGCATTGAACAGGACATTTTTGTTGTACTTGCGTGTGTGTTTGTATGCATATACATAAATGTATAATAGGTATAGGTGTGTATACATATAGGTAGAGGTACAGGTATATACGTATATGAAGAGGTATGGGACCAAGATAGTTCTAGACATAAAACATTTATTCTCTGAGAAGGGATAAATTTGAGTATGACCTTTCATTTTCATTTGACCTTTAAAAAGACATGATTAAACTCTATCTTCTGGCATTGTAATTGATTTTCCCCAAAGGACCATTTATCAGAGAATAAACTGGGTTTGGAGCTTGAAGTGTATATTTTGTGGCTTTTACATACCAACTGGCATTTTAAAATAAGTCCTCCATTCCAAAAGCACTTCTGAGAATACCAGAAAAAAATATTAAAAAAAAATAACTCAGGCTTTTTGTCAATACATCATTTCAGCAAAGCTTGTCAGATGAAAGATTAACTTTTGAGAATAGCTAGAATCAGCTAATAAGCAGACTTAGATACAAGTTGTCTCGGCAAAGAAGGGACCCAAGAAGATCTTGTTTAAATCAGTGCACAAGGAGATAACAGTTCATGTAAAGTTTGGGTTTTAACAACCAAGGTACGAACCCTCTTTCCCCTCCATCAGAGCATGTGGAAGACACTTCACAGTATTCTACCAAGCTCACTGATGCACAGAAACCTTTTCTTTCCCTCAAATACACAGTAGCGTAACATAAAGGCATATACAGCCATATAATACCATAAAGATCAAATGTTTGGTTTTTCACTAATGCCTGGAGACTACCATACACACCAGCCTGGTCATGGAGACACGTATACCTGTTCTTAGCTCCAATGTGAGTAACTTCCCAAAACTGCTGTGAGATTCCTTGTGTTTAGAGTTATAGACATCCTGTTTAGGGACAGGCAAAAATGTTCATAGATTCCAACCGTGAGCCAGAATTCCTTAACTCTGAATGTTTTCATTCATTCCTTTTTTTAACATTTTTTTAAAACAGAGTACTTCCAGTAGAGGGAATCACATCATTTTCATAAGCAGTCCAATGCTAGAATGTACACAATCAGACACAGGATTCACTAGTCCTACAAACAAGACTTAGTACTCTAGATGCATTAAGAATAACTTCATCGTTGCAACTACAAAGGAATTTAAGTTAACCAGAAAGTAATTACCTGCGTGGTGCAGCAGAGGTAAAGTGATATCTAGATTTAACAGTAATGTTAATTGAATTATACATCTGCCGTGGGAAAAAATAACTCCCTTAAACTCAAATTATGTTCTCCCAAATGTGATTATACATAACACATTTCCGTATTCTCAGGCAGTCATAAAGCAAATACTATTTCATCAGAAGGTAGAGGTACTAGGAACATTTACTGTAATAAAATACAAGAACATACAGATAAACAAAAGATTGGATGACAAATGCTAACCCTCTGTACTGACCTTTACTTGCTTCCAAGACAAACATGAGGACTCAGAAAGTGAGCCAACACAACATTTGAGCACACCCTCAGCCCTCAGCTTATGAGTTGTCTCAGTGTCCTCATGTTTAAGAGTTTTGGCAGAGCCAGGCATTATACAAGCTGTAGATTCTCCACTGGAGATAAGCAGTAATCAGTGTATCAATTTGATAAACCACTCATTTAAGAAACTTTCAGGGCAATAATAAATACACCTTTGTATCTGATCCTGTCTTCTGGAGTGGGCTACTTAAGGCCATTGACTTCTGGGGAATACAAGAACCAGAGCTTCATGTCATGCCAGGACTCCAGATCAGCACTGATGGCCACCTCCCAGGAGCGACTTGGACCTTCTTGCACTCCTCTCAGATTCAGTGTCATGCATACAGTAGAACAAAATCAGAGTGTAGAAGGAAAGATATCATACAGATGGATTTGCGGAGCCGTGTAGCATGCCAGGTTAGGGAACATTCCACTGTTCAGTTTTCTTCAGGAGATCTTACAGCAGCATCAGCTTTGCCACTCTCATTAACAGAAGGAAGAGCCAAGTTGCTGGAGTACAAGTGGCCTGCTGATGGCCACCCAGCAGACTCGTGGCAAAGCCTGGAGGAGGGCCCGTGTAAGAGTGCTATAAACTATACTGGGTCTCTGACAAGCGCACTAAAGGGGGAAGGTTATAAACCAAGGAGAAAATCTCAAAAGACTCTACTTATGGAACAGCATTAGTTTGAGGCAGATTAGCTTTCAAACCACATAGCAACTGAGATGAAAAACACACTTTAAAACTTGCTTTGCTTTCCAAATGAATGATGGGTATAATTTACTGTTCAGATGCACAGGGGAAGGGATTACTTTATTGGGTACACTGGCCTGCCACTGTATGTGTTTCACTTGTAGGAGCCCTTAGGCACTGTGCAGAGTTTGGGACAGCTCTGATTTAGCAGTCATCGACTGGCAATAGGGACAGCTGCACCAGAGCTGATTCTCAAGCACAAACATTTGTGCCAATTAAGCTAATTGAGGTTAACTTCTTCTAACTCAATATGCAAAAAGCTCTATCTTGCCTAGCTTCAGCCAGGGGATATCATGGCAACAGCTACTCCAACAAGTTGGCACTAAAATCAAGCAAGAGAAATTAATTGGGTGGAAGACAGGATGACAAGATGATTTGATCCCTAGAGATGTACAAATAAATTTGGAAGAATCTTAAAAAAAATACTGATTTGAAGGGAATGTGTTTAAGGAGCCCCTTGTTCCAATAAATTCAAACCTTAACTCTGTTCCTCCATATGGCACAGTAATTTACAGGGTGATTTGAGAATTAATGTGCAGATTTCAGAGTGTTTAGAAAAGTCAACATTTCGACATAAGGGTTTTTCAACTAACTATAGCAGAACCAGATCTCTACCATAATTAAACATCCCCGATAAAAGGAAAACATAGAACACCATCTTCAAAGTCAGAGTGATAGAGGTTATCAGTAACATGCACCATACGTTTTTAGTTTGGATGAGAGCAGCAGTTTTGTCTAGGCACTCTGTGGCCTCTTACATAAAACAATCTGACATCAACCAGTTGACCAAACAAGGAAGTGCTCTTCAAACCATGCCTTCACAGACGTCACATCACTGTTCTCACTATGCACACCCACCAAAAGAGTATGAAATAACTCCTAGAAAATGAAAAATTACTACAGAAGTATGACAAAGGCACTGGCAAGATACTCATACTTGCAGTGCAGTAAGGAACCCAAAAGAAATAGGAGATAATCAGTAACAATTCTATATTATGACTGGATTATGAATGAATTGAGGTTGTTCATTCTAACAAGCATGCTAAATACAGTGAGTACAAGTGTGCAAAATTCCACTACTTCTTAGAGAAAAACTTAACCAAATTGCACATCTGATGGCAGAGAGTAATATCTAAAAAGGGAACAACATAATTCAGTTGGTTCAAGTTAGTAAAGCCCTGACAGTCAGTGCAGCTGCACTGATTTATACCAGCTGAGCATCAGTCTAGCCCATCACCCAAACCAGCACATTGGATCTTTGCAGAGAGCCACAAGCATTTCAGTAAGACTGATGACATGTTTTCCACACCTCAAAGCAGGGATCCGATCCGGAGAGTATAAGCACAAAGTGATACCAGAGACCTTGAAAATCAAGGCACAGGATGAAGACAAAGGCCTCCAGCAGCTAAATACAAATGGTCAATTACTAAAGGAATGTAACTTGGGAGTTGGCTAGAACTGGTTTTAGGGCATAACAAAGAGAAAAAAGGAGCGGTATCCAGCATATGTAAAATGACTCATATGGTAAAAACACAAAGGTGGTAACAAGAAGGTATAAATGTGAGTCACAACCTTCATAAGAAATAGTGAAGTATTCCAGCATCGTCCCCCAGGGTTAAGGACACCACAACCGATCAAAGCTGCTGCTTATCTGCAGAAGGTCCTGGCACAACTTCGGTGGAGAAAGTGCTGCTTTTTGATATTTTAGTCACCGTATTTTCCTATTTCAACTTTTCATATGTAATGTATTATATTTACTAAGTAATTGAGTAAATTAGAATTTTAGAGAGTGGTGTGTATATAGATATGTGGTTTTTGCTCCAACCATATCCGTATCACATGACAATGTGATTAATACCAGCACACCAAGTCAGAGTAAACCTTGTAAATATTTAATCTTTGTCCTTATAAATGCTTCTTATAAAGTAGCAGTAATAGGTGTAAGAATGCTGCAACATTCCACCTCTCTGCTATTATTACTTTAGATTTTTTTTGTAAAACCATGTATTGCATACAATTTTTTTTAGCACCTGTTGTAAAGAAAGCAAATGCTAGACAAAATCTGGGAAAATATAGAGCAACTAGCAGCAAACATATCATCTTGTAGGGTTCCCCTGCACCAAAGGGCAGGAATCTGTATGTGCAGACAATCTATTATAAAGTTAGAATTCTAGTTTAAAGTTCCCTTTTCCAAACCTCCACAGACTTTTATTTCCACTCTTAATTAGTATGCTGATGTTCTACATGTGAGCAAGGATTTTTAACTAGTGGGCTAAGGTGAGAACAGACTGCCATCGACAAAAGAACCCTGGATCACAGTGAGACAAATGTGGTTCGATAATTTAAGTGTAAAGACGTACAGCCAACATCTTCAGCAGCATTTTGACTTTTAGCTTCTTTTAGCTAAACTGGCTTCAAAGGGAGTTGTGGTTCTAAACACCTGTGTGAACCTGGGTCTTTCACTGAGGGCTGCAGTTGTCTCCACCAAGATCCCTTGGCTGGTCAGCAACCGAGGGAACTGGCGTAGACTCCCCAGATCAGTGAGCAGTAGTGAACCAACCTGTAAAACACAACCTTCTGTTCTTCTCCCTCATCCCAAAGAGAAACTGACAGAAAAACCTTCTTTCATTTTGCTTCCAAGCTGTGCACTGCAGCCATTCAGTACAGGAGAAAACCTGCTATCCTTTCAAACTTAAAAAAACACTACCTTTTCTTAGCCTATTATCGTTTGGCATATGTCACACTTCAGTGAAAATGGTTTAGTCTTATAGAGGCTAATAGGACATAGCGGGCCTGTGGATTACAATAGCAACATATCGATGACAGCAACACAAGCATGAATATCCCTAAAAGTTCTTTTGTGCTTGTTTTAGACATTAGCAAGTTAGCTGTTCACTGCAGCATCTTGGCATTTGATTTTTTAAAAAAAAAATATTCTCGTTCTGCATCAGACATTCTTCTCTTAGGAGAAACACACAGGGGAAAAAAAACCCTGCACACTTTGATATTAAGAAGTAGCAGGGAAGGTTCAGCTGTTCATACTGCTCACTTGGTTTCACATTTCCGAGCTCGCTCGCCTCCGAAGAGAGAGATTGTTCTGTGCTAGAGGATTTGATACATTGTTCTGCGCCGCTGCACTCTGGATAGGGAGGAATGCTTTAAAACTATCGACTAATGTCCATAGGCGGCTGGGGAGCCATCCTTCCCTTTACAGAATCTTTGCACACATATCCCGTTTGGGGAAGACGTGTGGCACAAGCCTCAAGGCTGCCAGTACGCATAACCCTCCTGTGACGTATAATCAAAGCACCAGTGTCCCTCAGCAAATATTATACGCTGCCTTAGTGTTCCAGGCTCTGAAATTCAGCTTTAACTCTGACATCTACTCTCCCCTGAGCTGGCTTGATACAGCACTTGAGTCATGCAGAGGCAGACAAAATGACCTTGTGAATAAGAATCTACTACACAAACTTTCTAGTTAGAAAAACTCCACTGCTGTTTGCCTTCCAACCCAAATATTACTCCATGATTTCCCATTGCAGCTGAACCTGCACTCAAAGCTCTTGCCCAGGAGGCAGATTGATTTGCTCAAAATTCGTGGGACTTAACCCATGTGGAGCAGGGAGGGGAATTGCCTTCAGGTGCTAATGGTTCCTCTGGCACCATAAAGCAGCCGACAAGGAGATTCTCCTTCTGACCTCGAGAATTTTGCTCCTCACCTTATCCTACCTTCATTCTGTCTGCCATATAATGACTACCCTTGATATTATGCTGAATCAAGAAATAATTGCAGTATGTGTAGTGACTATATTGTTATCCTGCAAAGTAAGAGTTAAATGTATTCATCCTAGCAATCATATGAATTTCTTATGATGTGAAAAGCAGGGAGGCATGTGATATTCAAAGCATTAGACACAACAAATAGTGCATTTTTAGAGGATTAAGTCTATTCTTCAGGTATGTTGTCACATGGGACTGAAGGTCAAGTACACAAACCACCTGATCAGTGAAATAATCCTCCAGAAGTACTTTGCCTGCAGAGACTTACTATTCTGAAACAGAAATTATTAAGGAGAAAAACAAAAAAAAAAAAAAAAAAANAAAATTCAGAGCCCTCACTTTTTCAGAGATTAATTCCATAAACATAACATCATTCAAAGCCAATCGGGAAAGTAAAATATTTCAGCTATTCTGAACATATTCTATTTCTGGATTTCAGATATTATTCCTATCAGTAGGGTAGCACTGTGGATTTGTTTCAGCTGATTACATTAAACCAATATTGCTTAAAAATTCAAAAGACTGTAAAAGCCTGCATGTGTCTGCTGCCTGCGTGAATAAGTTTGAGGTTGCTACCGTGGAATGACTGCTGAAGTTGACAGTTACGTCTAGAAACTGCAGATACTGTGCTGGGGTTCCTTGAGGAATACTGTGTAAAGCATACTTGATGTAAGTTAAGGAGATGAGGGATCGTTTTGTGTATGTGAATCTTGTTCTTGTGAGATCTCTTCTGCATGCCCAAGTTATTTTAGTGAAAAATTCTGCTTAAATCAACTTCTGCGGCACTGCAGCTGCACACATGATGGAACTGTCCTTCACGGCAGCTGCCAGTCCCAGCTGTCCTACAATACCAAGACTTGGCAGAGAAACAACTTCTAGTCACATGATAGGCAGACCCAAATCTATGGTGCAAGTACCAGTTAAATCAAAGAGGACACAATTCACATTGTCTGATACAAACATTCCTACAGAATTGCTGCCAGAGCCCCATCATTTTCTATTACATTGCTAAACCACCACCAAGATAAAAAGCACTGGAAAAATTGTGAAGGATGCAACATGCATCTCATAAATTTCTCTGCAGTTCTTATAAGGCTTTTTTTTTTTTTTTTCCTCAGAACACAAATCAAATAAAAGGGGCACTGGAGTTAAAAAAGAACATTCACTTTGTTTTCTGATTTCCCAAGAACAGCAATTGACAAGAAAAGTGGCTGCATCACCCTCTTTGAAACAGGACAATCAAAGGCCTGATCCAAACTCACTGAGTTCCTCCAGGGCTTAAAGAAGGGCCAAAGAGTATGGAGAAGAGGAAGCAAATGGAGATTCTGGATATTTGTGCAATTCTTTTCAGCAAATCCTAACTGCGTTTTTTCATGAAACTCTTTCAATTACCAGGAGCACAAGTACATCAGAACACATGGCAATATCTATTTAAAATGACACGTTGTAAGGCATAAACAAAGTGATTCAGGTTGAATGGGTTTACATCAACAAACAACTAGCACCAGCTGAGGATCAAGTTCAAAAAATGTCAAGTAGAGTCAGCTAAGAAATCAAATTGGAAATTACCATCATTTTATGAACAGTATTTAACACCTTCTCAAGTATGCCAAACAGCAATCCAATTTCCAGAAACACTATTTTTTGGATCCCTGTATTCCAGGAATATTGCACAGGCAACGCCTCCCATCACATCTGGCAACCACTTCAGATAAAAGACTTTGCCATAATTATAAACCACTCCCAATTCAGGGAGGCCTGACCTTTTAAAAGGGTACCTGCATGTCACCTCACTATTAAGTATTGTATCCATAATCTGCCCACCATTCTGCCATCTAAAAATATTGCCTAAGGCATTTGTTTTCTTTTCTATTCTCATAATTGCAGTCAATTTCTGCACCAGATTCTGACATTCTCTTGTTTGCTGGCTGAACTCATTCCGTCATGAAAGGTCAGAAAGCAAACTGCTTCAGAATGTCAATAGGTGTTCCAAGCACTCCACCTCTGCCTGAATTCCTCATGTGCTAAACTATCAAGTGTTGATTTAGAGGTCATTCACTTCAAAGGCCTTTTACAAATATAGTTCAGGATCATTATTTCCAGTAAGAAAGAAGAAGAAACTTGTCAAAAGCTGGCCAGCTTGCTAGTACTGAAGACAGGAACATTTCCAGTGCATGGGGTCAAATGGACTTGGTTGCCCAAGAGTCGATTAATGTTGACCAACAAGTGATGAATGTGTAACTGCAACGTGGTAGAAAACCAGTGAATTTGTGAGGAAATTACAAGACAAGGAAGAATTCATGGTTCTCAGAGCTACAACCATGTAGGATTTTGAATAAAAATTAGCTTCTGCAAATCACTCTTTATTTGATATAATAAAAATGAAGAGGAAAATTAATGTTAAATTTAGATCATAATTGAAACTTAATATTTATTAAACTTAACTCTGCATTACCCAAATTAAAAGTCTTTGTTGACCAAGCTTTTTGTTTGCATCGTACAGTAGGTTTCCTTTTTCCTTTAAAAGGAGAAGAACAATGAGAAACAATGTTATTTTTCTCATTGTTTTAGACTGGTTATAGTATTATTTTTAACTTTTCTTTGAAGTTCAATTATCTTTGATGGAATGGAGTTTTAAGAGCTCATTTTGAATCCACTCTATTCATCAGTATAGCTGCGCAAAATATACCAAGTAGCAGATCACCTATAAACCCCATACATTTAAACATTTAGTTTGAAAACAGAAACGTACCAGAAAAATCCCACTGAGAATATCATGAGAGAGTGGGGGAGCTGAATACATATTATTTTAAAGCTTGTGAGCTTTTTTGCTCTACAAATAGTGAGGTCTCTACATTTTTCTCTTCTTTTTTTCCAGTATGAATGAATAACAAAATGAAACATGTTTTCACGTTCTTAATCACTTAGTGCATGCTTGTTTTTAAACACTAGCTTCAAAAAGGCTAAATAAGACCCAGTTTTGCAGAAACAAACAAGCATCAAAATGTCATGATCAAATAGAGGAAATTTCAACTCAAGAGGACTTCTTGTTTGCGAAGTGAGGAGCAACTGAAAATGGAGTTTACAGTGAAGCTGCATTTCCAGTACAACTTTCTATTTGATAGATAAATGATAGATCTCTCAATGTACGCTGCAGTAGTTTAATTGAAAACAAACGAAAAAGCTAGCTAGTCTCTGGAAAACAAACCAGAGATTGAATAATGAAGTAATCTCTGAACACTGCTTCAGTTTGCTGTGCCGTGTCTGTTGCTTTTATCCAGCAGCATGCAATTTAAACGTTTTTGCTTATTTCCTGTTTCTTTTCTTTGTAAGAACAGATAGACAGAACTGACTATTAGCCTCCTTCTCTATTAGTATGCCATTCGCATGCTGTGCTCCAGCTGTCATGTTAAAAATGCATAAGGCTAAATTAAAAACTGCTGCAAAGACTTTTGGTGGTAATCAGATAACTCTCTATATAAAATATGATTTCAAATGATAATATTTTCCACACATTTCATATCAGTAATATAGCTGGAGGATAAAAGAATACTACATTTTGATAATTATCCTTTATGGACATTCTGTGTCATGCTATAAATGAACTGTATTTCTTAATAGCATTTAAAAGTGCAAGTACTGAGTCATAGCTTCAGCTGGTACAAACAGTAGTGAATCCAGCAATTTTCACCAGCTTGAGTGTCATGATCAAATGAGAACAGCTTTTCTCTTTGGAAGGAAAACAAACCCTCGAAAAATAGTTATCAGACTACTCAATAAATGCAGTGAACTGAACTATGATGTTCAGCCAAAATCAGACCAATTACCAAGTGGAAACAGTGGAGTAAAAGCCTCAGTAGTTTTCTGGAGATCACAATGCCAGGACAGATTGTTGCTTTGGTCACAAGAAGGGAGGAGCAAAAGGAAATGGAAGCTGGTAAATTTAGTGTACCTTGTACTTGATATGGCCAGAAAATTCTCAGTCCAAAAGTAGGATTTCTGGAAGGTAGTTGACCTCAGAGGGAAGACAAATCTTACAGCTGAGGCAGTATAACAAGACTCTTCCACATGCATTACGCTTCTTCAGGCGAATGCAGTTTAATTGGCTTAGTCACAACCTCGCTTACCCTTCTGTCTGCAACAGGGGGACAATGAAAGAAGCATGTCAAGATTGTTGGACTCCCTTTTTCCATATCTCCCCGATGTCCCACTGAGGGCACGCATGGTTGCCTCACTTCCTGCATGTGGCCTTGTCTCAAATATCCTAACCCTGTTTCTCAGCATCCCTAGCATGTTTAGTGAGAATGTCCTAGAAGCAGAGCTAGCGAGACTTGAGGTTTTTCTTTTCAGGTAACATAACAGCAGAAGTTGCATTATTCTTCCGCAGTCAGTAATGCAAGTTTTCAAAGCAGCACTACGCCGCACTACTGCAAAAGCAGGGAAGACGAACAGCAACAAGGATCAGAGCCTGTGCCCTCAGACCCACTGCTGGGCACAGCAAGGGGTCCGGCTCTTTCAGGTCTCTGTGGCTGGGTTTCACTGACTTCTTTCGGGCTTTGTGTTTAGTCATCTGCAGACACAAAATACCATTTTATTACTATTATTGGATCCCCGAAATCCAACATTGGACTTGGGACAACAGATCTTGTAAAATAGCACTCTGTGAGGGATTAATAGAACCCTTCCTTTTTACATAAGGAGACTATAACCTAATCCATCACCCCAGTCTGTCCTTGGCTCTGTTTTTACACGTGGGAAACAACCCCATCAAAACTACTGTTCAGCTGAACAGATTTTTTTTAAAGCAAAAAATGATTATTATGGACCATATGTATATCTGCACAGAGGTTAATAATTGTCAAGTCAGAAAATAATAGGCACATCTAGATAATAATTTTGATTTAAAAAAATCCTTGGACTACTGCATAGTAAAGTTTAAGAATTCTTCCCTCCAGCTACAGGAATTAAATTTCTAAATATATGATTATCCAATTTATTACAAGAAAAGATAAGTATTGTGGATCAACCAGCTATCAGAAATGGATTAGAATCAAGAAATTCCTGTGCTGTGCATAATGAAACATTATGTAATTTTAAAAAGACAGATGAAATTAATTTTATATTGAGTAATAGGGTAGCTTCATTATGCATTTTATAATAACAGATATTACAATATCTACCATGCCAACAAGCAGTAGTTTCAGAATCAAGAAAAAAGTCCACATCATCCTGAGAACCACACATACATAACACAAATAGAAACTAAAACATAAGTATTTTAAATATGTGAGTGTAATAAAGTAGTGTTAGAACATTAATAATTTCTGAGACGCAAATGCACCAGTAACTCAACGCGTAGCAAGTGAGTGACATTTCAACAATACAAGAGCTGTTTTCTATTGTCAGGGCATATCTAACCTAGGGTACAGCACTGGTCCAACAGAAGGAACTGAACAGTGCATTGCCAAGAAAAATCTATAAAATACCTCTGTTGTCCTTAATACTGCAGGAGTTCTTTATTATTGTTGTCTAATCCTTTAGATGCCACTATAAATAGTATGACCCCTAAACATATCCAATTTAAAACACGGGATACATTGACCCTTCTGCCTGTCTACTCTCCTCAGATAAGGGACAACAGAGTTAGATGAGCTTTTCCTTTTTGTATTGAACCCTATGATCAAGAACGAAATTTTAAACCCTTTTACTTAAATGTATTGAATCAATACATGGTGATAAGTTCCACAGTCTCGAGTTGAGCCTCCAGTGCCAAAGCAGATTGAATTCGTACTGTATGGGATGAATACCTGACATATCTGATTAATGTAGCTAGTGTACTGTGGAATTGCACAGCATATGCAGATATGGACAACATATATACTCAATGCCCATTTAGCAAAATTTTTTAAAAAATCACTGGCTCAGCACTGAAAGCAATAGACTACCTCACTACTGCTAAATCATTAAACACAGTGGGTTAATAAATCTGTAATGAAATAGGAGATCAGCAGTTTATATTAAACAGAAAGTATTTAAATTTCCCTTGAAAGCAACAGACACGAGTATGTGGGACAGAAAATGAGTACTTCACAGTAATTTTAACCCAAGCAATCGATCTGGACAAACACAACTCCAACATTCACACTTGAAAAATTCAGATTGGTCACACAGTCTTTTATTTCATCTAGTAGTTAAACTAATCTTGCTAAGTGTTTGGAGGAATCATTATGTGTCTATTATGTAGGGCAAACTTGCTTCTAAACTATGTTAAAAATAAGTATGTAATTTCCTTGACATGATTGACTTTGGCAGCTTTTTTCAGAGGAAAGACCAATTCAGGGAAGCCTCCTGAGCAAAGGAACACAGCTGCTTTTTGCCATAGGAACTCAGATGGAATAGGAACATGGCATCAATCCTATGAGCAAACCTGTCCCTTTCACATCAGTGACTGACACACCAATTTCTAGGTCTCGAGGGACCCCTATGATTTGCTCCCTTGTGCTCTAGTGGTATGTTTTGTTTTGTTTTGGGTTGTTTGGGGTTTTTTTGATGTTTCTATTCATCAGAAAATGAAATCAATTATTGCAATAATATGCTTCTCCTTTTCTTTTCACTGCATGCCCTGCTAGATTCCTTTCTCCAATATGTCCTAGAATCACCCTATCATTAGGAAATTACTTTCTTATTCACCTATGTAATATAACATGCAGCAAAACATAACCATCTACCTTATATGTCTTAAAGAGTACATTAGCTCTCAGTGGAATCTGAAACAGTCCAGGTAAATTTGCACCACTCTTTAGCCAGACCATAAACTTTATGCAGTCCTTCAGCTCTTTTTTCACATGGGAATGAAGTTCAGACCTGTTCTTTCAGATCCATCAAGGTTTCTTGCCTTGTTTCATTGCACAGAAGGGAAAACCTGAGAATTCTAGGAAAACATTCCTTTTCCTTCGCACCCAGGAATCTACATTTGGCAAGATGGCAAGAAAGAGCTGGCAGCTGCTGTGTACCTGGTGGTTAGTCAAATCACCCACAACATCACAAAAAGGGAGGAGTTCCTAGAACTTCAAACTGCTTTTCCTTATAGAGTGTAAACAGGAATTATCTCAACCAAACTATCAGCAGAAAGAAAAAGCTTCAGAACAAATCAATAAAATGAACAGTAACCATTTGCTTTTACTGATTCAGCAGTTCTGTCTATTTTCTCAACTCTCATGGATTCACTGAAGCTTGCTGCATATTGGGGCTACCTTTCATTTTAGTTCTCTTTCTACATCCAGGAACTCTTCTTTCTAATACAAACATCAGACCTTTTTCCTGTCTCCTATTATTACAGAACTACAGAATCGCAGAATGTTACAGACTGGAAGGGACCACTGGAAATCACCCGGTCCACCCCCCCTGCCAGAGCAGGTCCACCTACAGCAGGTTGCACAGGATGGCATCCAGGCAGGTTTTAAATGTCTCCAGTGTCAGAGACTCCACCACCTCTCTGGGCAGCCTGTTCCAGTGCTCTGCCACCCTCAAAGGAAAGAAGTTCCTCCTCAGGGTCAGATGGAACTTCCTATGTTCAAGTTTGTGCCCATTGCCTCTTGTCCTTCCACTGGGCACCACTGAAAAAAGACTGGCGCCCTCCTCCTGGCACCCTCCCTTTAAGTATTTGTTAACCGTTATGAGATCCCCCTCAGTCTTCTTTTCTCCAGACTAAGAAGACTCAACTCCCTCAGCCTTTCCTCATAAGAAAGATGTTCCAGTCACCTAATCATCTTTGTGGCCCTTTGCTGCACCCTCTTCAGCAGTTCCTTGTCTTTCTTAAACTGTGGAGCCCAGAACTGGACACAGTACTCAAATTGTGGTCTCACCAGGGCAGAGTAGAGGGGGAGGATGACCTCCCTCAACCTGCTGGCCACACTCCTCTTGATGCGCCCCAGGATGCCATTGGCCTTCTTGGCCACAAGGGCACATTGCTGGCTCATGGTCATCCTGTTGTCCACCAGGACTCCCATGTCCCTCTCTGCAGAGCTACTTTCCAGCAGGTCAGCCCCCAACCTGTACTGGTGCATGGGGTTATTCCTCCCCAGGTGCAGGACCTTACCCTTGCCTTTGTTCAATTTCATATGAATTTCATATATTCTCTCTGGTGCTCTATAACTTGTTTCATTCTCTAAAACTGCTTGTCATTTTCATCCTTCAATTAATCATATGACTAGTAGCAGAAACTATTTTATTTGTTTTGCTTGAAAAGACAAATCATGGAATATAATGATGCTGATTTATCTTTTTTAATTAAAAATAAGAAGCTTGGGAAACAGTGCCTAGCCATAGTAGTGCAGTATTGAAAATTCTAAGTAATTTAATTTTTCCTCCTGTTTGTTCTACTGCTGCTACATAAGTGTTCTTTCCAGCCATCAGCTCTCATATCTAAATTCTAATTCCAGTGGTATAATTAGAAGCCAGAGAAATGCAGCTGAATTACTTCATCTCTAGGAAAAGATAAGTAATATGATTACATTGTATGTGTGTAAGATTATTAAGCAAATAGTTGTATGGTGTAAGACCAAGAACCATAAAATTACCCAAAGTATCTCATTACACAGTATGATTTCTCCAGATGCCCCATTCAAAGTCCATAAAATGTTGTCCATTTTCTAGGTCTTATAGAATATGCATCATATACAGATTGTTATTCATTGAATAAACAAGTTTAGCTGTGTGTCTTTATCATCTTTTCAATTTTATATGCAAACTTATGAAAATACTGCCTTCAATTCTATTTTTAAAACTTGTGCTTTGTTAAATGACGACTCATTCTGCAGATTTTTATTTCATCTTGTTTCCTTGCAATACGTCAGAGGATTGCAAGTAAACCAGTAGCTCTATTGCTTTCTTAAAACTTGGAAAACACACAAAAATAAAATCTTTGCAGTTCAATAGAACTTGATGAAGTAACATTTCTAAAAGATCTGACTGGCACAGTTTTATGCAAGAACCCACAAAAAATGATATATGGATCACATAAGTAACAGGAAATAGAGGAAAATCATTGCATAGGCTGCAGAGAAATTAAAATATATATTCTACATAGCTTACAATGGAAACTATGACAGACAAATAAATACTTTGTTTCATCTCACAGAACCCTCCAGTTACAGGGATCTCTGTATTTATTAAATCCATAAAAAATCAACAAATATATACCCTATTATTTAAGAAAAAAATTGTTTTATAGCAAGTACAGGGCCTATTGAAAAAAAAAAAAAGAAAATATAAAAGACAAATTACAACAAAGACAACAAAAAAGAAAGTTTTAACACTTCTACAAAGACATTTCAAGCCAATAACTTGCTCTTCCCAAGACAGCACCAACTATGTCACATTTTTAGCAAGTTCTTAATGGAAAGTTTTTTTCCAGGATGGAAGATAACCAAAAATAGCATTAACAGAACTTCATCCTGGTGTCTAACTCATGACCTCCAGCCCCAAACCATACACTGCAAGATACTCAGGTTTGAGCAAAAGTAGTTCCATTAAGATTAATAATTTCTTGTATAAGAGACTAATGCCAAAGTTAGGGAATATTTCTGGCTCTTCCTGCTAACGTCATCAAATGACTTCAAATCAGAGCAATGCATGGATTTTTGGAACAAGTACTAGATCCCTGGTTTCAGTAAATCACATCTTATTCCACTAAGTAAAAACATTAGGAACTATAAAGATACAACCTCTGTCACAGTGAGACCACAGTACAAGATGATCCATTTCCAAACAGGAGACCATACAGCAAATAAATGTATGTAGCTCTGATGAAGGTATATCTATTTTCCAATATTGTGCATAGTTGTATCAACTATTATTAATCATCTGACATTCTCCTTAATCATCGGCTTATTCCTTATGAGCATTTTGCAGGAATGTTTGGGGGGGGGGGGGGGGAAGTTCAAAATAGGGGTCTCCTATGCACATCACATCCTTTGTATTGGGGAGTTGCACAGGGAATAGCATAGTAATTAATAAACAGGAAAGGATATTTTTAAAATTAGCATCATCAAACATTAGATATGGAACAAAGTGTTTGATTTTGAGGTTGTACTTTATAGGATTCTTCATAAAAACAAAAATACATGACAGACTGTAAAATACTCATCAAGTACTTAAATTTCTCAAAGCCAAAAAGATGTGAAACTGAACAGTTGTGTACACATCAATAACCATAGTATCCATGAGATACTGTTGAGCATATATAATGTTAAAGATTATGTGTTTCAAATTTGTTGGTAGTGAATTAATTACATTAATTGCAACTAATGTATCTTACTAATTCATAACTTGGGCAAAGATTTCTTTATTGAATTCATGAATTTGGCTGTTCTGACATAAAGGTAACTCAAACAAAATACAGAAATAAAACCAACCAACTGGAACACATAAATAAATTTGGCGGGGGAAGAATTTTCATCATTTTCCAGCATGCTTGAGTTACAGCTTGGGTGCTCAGCATGTGACATTGAAATATGAGATTTAACAATTCACTGAGATAAAAGGGCAATTCACAGTTGCCAGAATTACCTCCCTTATAAAACACCACCCCCCTACTTATTTGTGAACATAATCTCTTCTTAAGGTTTGCCACCAACATGATAGGTATTTATGCCCTCCTGTAGATAGATAATACTCAACTGACAAAAGGGTGAAGTATTACTGAGAATTTCCTCATAAACAGCTATAATTCTGGTAAATAGGTCTTATGGGTGTTGTGGACGGACCAATAATTCTAATAATTTTCCTATTACCAGCTGCTCCTTGCCTTCGCACTACCCGGATCACTAACATTCATTTTCAGTCTTCTGAAGTGACAAAGAAGTGGAAAGACTATATTGACAAATGACAGAAATGACTATGATAATAAACGTAAATTAATCTATTAGATAAAACAAGAGCACTGCTGTTATTGATATGATACATTTTGTTAGTTTAAATAAGAAGACAGATACCAGCCTGAGAATACTCTGAGCATCCAGAACATTAATAAGTATAGACAGGAAGTTGCAGGTTCTGACATTTTCATTTATAATCACATTTCATGGGCTGACATTAGGATTTGGTTACACTCATTCAGAATCTTATTTGAAAACAGTCTTATTTTCAAGGAAGAGCAGGATAATCTACAAGACAGAAGCGGTGTCGTGGTTTAACCCCAGCCGGCAGCTACAGTCACACAGCCGCTTGCTCACTCCCCCCAGTTACGATGGGGGAGGGAATCGTGAGAGTAAAAGTAAGAGAACTTGTGAGTTGAGGTAAAGACAGTTTAATAGGTAGAGCAAAAGCCACACAAGCTAGCAAAGCAAAAGGAATTAATTCACCACTTCCCATCAGCAGGCAGGTGTTCAGCCATTTCCAGGAAAGCAGAGCTCTACACACGTAACTGTTACTTGGGAAGACAAACCACCATTGCTCCAAACGTCCTCCCCCCCTTCTTTTTCCACCAGCTTTGTATAGTGCACATGACATCACTTGGTATTTGGTCAGTTGGGGTCAGCTGTATCGGCTGTCTCCTCCCAGATCCTTGTGCACCCCCAGCCCACTTGCAGGCATGGCGATGTGAGGAGCAGAAAAGGCCTCAATAGCTTAGCAACAATCAAAACCGTCAGTGCCCTATCACACTATTCTCATCCCAAATCCAAAACGTAGCACTACACCAGCTGCTAGCAAAAAGTTAACGCCAATCCAGCTGAAACCATGAGAAGTGGAAACTGTGGGATATGGGATTTGAATTGATCTTGAACAAACCTTGGGATGTTGGATATACCAATTGCTTTGGCCTATTAAATGCTAAGCCTAAAGTTGATTTAAGCCAAAAAACCCCATAGAGTCTGTGAGTATACAGACAGCATTCCAACACAGACAGAGGAAACAAGAAAAGCTTACAACCATCTTTTAGAGACCTGCTGGCAATTTGTGAGTATAGTACTAAATAAAAAAGAGTCAGTAGATGAGGAATTGCTTCATACAGGCAGGAATTTTAGATGGGACATATTGGAAACACAGCTAAGAGGAAAATCAGGGCCTGGAAACTGTCCCCAGTAGATGAAAAGAGGACACTAAAATCAGTTCTCCTCATTGCTATTAGAAGTGTGGGAACCTCTGTTATCTTTTCCTCATCTATAGTAGTCTGTTGTGTATCTTAAATGACAGAAAATATTTCTTTAATGAGGCCCCATCCATAACCTAGCGATGCCAGAAAATTTCCAGTTAACTTCAACAGGCTTAAGACCCAGCCCTATCTGTAGAAATGTTCATTCTGAACTCAGAGTTCCAAAATACACTGAGACTCATTGTGATTATTCTTCATTTTGTCAAGGCTTCAGATTTCCTATAATGGGCTCAAGCAGGTCTTGAAGACAACTTTCACAGGCCAAATCCCCTTCCAATTTAGAACAGTAAAAAAAAAAGGCACAAACAGACACAGCTGGTTTGCACCTCTCATCCTATTGATAGTAATAATTTCAACTGCTGAGAGATCTTTTCTCTTCCTCATGTCATGCTGCTACTTAGGGCACATGCATAATGTTTTCTTTTATTTTGGTTAATGCTTATTACTAATGTATGTAACATGTGGTAGCCTGTTATAAATTCAATTAAATGTTAATGTAAACATCTGCTCAAGTTCATTTGTATACTGATGTATCAGGCCAAGAACTAAAATTGTTACCCTATGAGTTGCTTTTCTACTATGCGCCCCTCCAAGGAGAAAGACAAGTGAAAGGAACCTGTTAAATTGACATCGGGCAGCTAAAAACTTCTCTAAATCATTGACGCTATAAAAGATACCTGTATCAAAGCAATTGACATTAAAGGTACAACAGTTAAAACATTTCTTGCATGGCTCAGGAGTACCAATGATTATCAAAAGCATAAATAATAACCTCAAAGAGAGTGCAGTGGGAAGTATCACAGTATGTGGAAAGGTGGGAGTGAAGCCACTTGTACAGGCAGGAATGGCTGCACTCACTGGACATGTTCAGCTTGTCAAAAAATGACACAATTCTCAGATACCATCACAGGTCACTCATAGAAGAGTTGCCCTCAGGAAGCAGCTTCTGGGAAAGGCCCATAAATAATAGTTTCAGCTGTTACAGCACATATAAGCAGAGACAGAGATGGCCAAACAAACAACAGCAATCTTGGATTGTGAAGCATTTTTTAAATATTTCCCTCAAATTGAGAGAAGCTATGAATCATTAGAAAAAATGCGCTGTGTTCCACCATACACCAAAGCAATTATAATCTTCCTCTGAATGTAATTTCAACACTTGAGTTCAGCCAAACCATCTAAAAATTAAATGGAATTTTAGAAAGTAGAAAAATATTCAGCTGGACTAGTCACAGAGGGATGATAAGAACATCATTAGTCACATCAAACACAAGAGCCATCCACAACTACCTGGCCTGATGGAAAACAAGGAGGGTTTCCACTACACAGTGTAGTCTGTGAAAGCAACAAGTTGAACATTAAATTACTGACAGATGCTGACAGATGCATACACACTGGCTGGCTTACATGATTAATGTAGCACTATAGCTGCCATGGGGGCACCACCCTTCTGTTAGGTGAGCAGCTGTAGGACACGGACATAGAGGGATCTCTAACAGTCCGAGACTGCACAGTGTTCCTGCAGAGTTCCTCATGCTAGCTCAGAGGCAGCTGAATACCTACATGACACTATAAAGAATCATTAAGGCACTCCAGAAGCATTATATCCACGTGTATTGTAACACTGTGTTGAACTCCAAAGCTCCAAAAGTCTTGATATCAAAAAGGTATGTGTGGGAGGTTTGTTTCTCCTAGCTACTTGACTGAGTGGCTGGAAGGTCTGACAGCGAGTCAGCTCTGAGGCTCAATCCTATTCTTCCCTCTTTCTCCAGTACTGTGCCCTTGATTGGCAGTCTCAGAAGTGGTGCCACACAGCTCTACTAATTATTGCTTTGCCTAATTCTTGTTAAGTCTGAGGCAAGTTAAGATTGGAGAGAAGCTGGTGAATCAAAGAACCTGTGGGTTGTCAGGGTATCTTCTGACCTGTTGTCACTGTGGCACGTAGACTAACAAGACGGAACGGGTCAGGACAGATAGTAAAGTAATGGTAATGGACTGCAAACTAATATAAGCATTTTAGGTTTCATGGAGAATAACATTTAGAACACTCATAACTGTACTAATTGTCTCACTCTTGCAAAGCTAAAATGGAGCATCAGTGGTCTCTAATGGCAATGCTATAGAGGTTGGTGAACATGTTGGTGGAATGTCTTGAGGACTTTTAAACTAATTGGATTAGTGCTTCTATAATTAATAGGGTTACTCTGCAAATTAATAGGATTTTTCCTTATCAATTCTAAGCTTAAACGGTGTGAAACTGCATGTGTATACCTCCCCCAAGAGCTGCATGAATCATGGCAGTACCCAGACTCATAATCGCAAAGTGGTGTTTCTGAAACTCCTTTCTGAATATATTTATCCAGTGTTTTGCAACATCCTTTAAATAAAAAATATATGTTCAAAGTTACAATTGTTTTCCAATGTCTTATGTACACCTTCACCCATTCTAAACTGAATTTTCCAACCACATACATACTTTACTGAAACTGGGCTTTCACTGAACACATAACACCAAGTTCTCTCCAAGGCTGCATTTAACATTACTCAACATTTTTTGCCCTTCAACCAATTTCCAATCCATTAACCTGCTCTACTTTTCTCTTTTCTGCAACTATTTAACTTGGACATTAACCTTTGTGGCTGGCCACAATCTCTTAAGTGCATTTCTTTGCAATATACTTTCCAAGGTTGTCAGAAACATTTTTCTTTGAGAAATATGGAGGGGAAACTAATAAGCCTTAGTATGGTATCTTTGTTGCCATTTTTAGCTTTTGACCTGCCATGAAGTTCTCATATGAAATCTCTGATAAAATAAAAAAATATTTTAGAGAAAGTACATTATTAAATCAATGGAAATAAATGCACACCAGTGGATGACTTAATTTACAGCATCCATTTTTATATGGACCAAGCAGACCATCACACACACCCTTGACATGGTACAGAAACTCTCCTCTATTTTCTCAGTGGAACGATCACCAAAGTCTATTGAGAGGATATCTCCTATGTCCCATAGCACCTATGTCCTCTTCTAGTGCATCCATGGACAAAGCAAAACCATCAGTATCAGGCTACTCTTTTTATACCAGATAGTAGTCTTCGCTCCTCATCCACTCCTCATTCTGCCTAGAATCTTCTAGAGACTCTTTCAGAACCTCCTTTAGAAACACTTGCTATGGACCAACCAGGTCTGCTCTTCTTTTCAGTCAGCCCAGACCCAAGCAGCACTTTCTGATTCTATCTTCATTATAAAGATGCATGATTTACTACGGGAGCTCAAAACTTGAAAATGAATTAACACACAGATTGTGCAAAACCTTTAAAAGTTAAGAAAGGATGAACATCACACAAATCCTTTGAAATAGAGGGTGTTCTTTTTTTTTTTTTTTCCAAAAAAAACAAAGCCAAAACCAATTACTGAAATATCCTGTTACATCTTCTTGATCATAACTGTGGAGGAGAAAACAATTGTTCCAAAATGTCAAAGGCAGTTTGATTCAACCTATGTGCTTTTTGTCTTTCTTTTTTGTTACCATAAATCACACGATTTATTCACACTTTGTTAATTCTGCACACTCTTCCCATAGTCTAAATCACTAATAATGGACTTTCAGGCAATATCACCTTAATTAATGTCATGGCTGTTACTAATAATTCAGATTTTTCACGTAGAATTGTTCTCTGCTATAAGTTTCATACGTTGCATATTCCTCTGCATAGAAAAAAACCCAACAATCTGTAGCCAGGTAAGCTATCTTACACCAAGAACACGATCAACCAAACGTAGTAGATGCCAGGTTACATAGATCATTCTGTCTCCAGTACGCTGAAGTGTTTCAGTCAGTTTATGTTACTCTGCAGCCTTGCACTTTTCACTGACAGCTAACGTGGTGTCCACACTTTCAGTAATTTTGAAATCCTACCACTGGTGGTCAAATACAACTCCATGGATGAATTTGAGGCTTCTGTCTCCCCCAAATTCAGTACATACAAAAAGTGAATGTGTTAATATTTATAAGAAGGTAAATTTCACTTACAGTGATGAAAACAGTTGTGCAAATGTTGAATTGCAAGCAAATGAGTAGTTTAGAAGTTCAGGTTAGCTTGCTGGCAGAGCTGAGTGGCACGGGACAATATTTGCTATGTTTTGGTTGTGGCCTTAAAAGCAAAAAGAATGTGACCCAACCATTCAAATTACATAAACAGCAGCTGAAGTTTGTTTGATATGTTCTCATTTGGAATTAATTAGGCTCCAAAGCTCATAATTTATGCTGTAGTTAAGATCCAAAATGAACTGCTATGAACATTTGATGTGAAACTAATGAATGAATAGGCAAAATCCCAACCCCAAGCTTTCAGAACAGCACACTCCCTGGAGTTTGTCTTTATTAAGCACCAATGGAGTATAAATCTCAACATAAGTTTTTTTCTGTGCTTTTCATGTTGCTTGGGTTTCTCTACAGTATAATTTAAGACTTGAGTAAACAGCATGTGGAAAGGTTTAAAGGCTGCTACTCAGATTAGCAAAGGTTGAGCAGGTGCCCAGATTCAATTCAGTAGAGGGTGTTTGTGGGAAAATACTGGAAGATTGGCAAGGAGGATTGTAAACACACTCAAGTGACTTGCAGTTGAGGTGTCAAAAAACACATGCATCACACTAATCATTCTTTAGTCTTGTGTGCTTCACAAGTACAACTCCGTGCTTAGATAACACAGGTCAGTTATAGACCCAGCGGCAACCCAGTGAACATGCTTGAGATTCCTGCCCTGCTGTCGGAAAGACCAAAGCCCAGTGGAAAACTACACTTGCATGAATCCCTGATACACAGGTGACAACAGCACATTCAACAAACACTCTCTAGCAAGGACCGAGCTCTGCAGTGGCTGCCTTCCTGCTTGCGTGCCTCTGCCTGGATGCTGCTTTGGAGATCCCCCAGTTTGCGAGATATGAAGATTAAATTAAATCCTTGCATTTCAACCATGGCCCCCAGCCCCATCACCAACTCCAGCGCCCACCCTCCGCCTTGCCTGCCACCTCAATGCAAGACACTACCTGGCAACAAAGGCAACATCCTTTGCAAGGATTGTATCAGGGATACACAGTCCCTCCATTTGTCACCTTATGATAGCGGCTGATGTAGCACTATGGTCAGGCAGCATTACTGTTTACCATTATATTGATGATCTATCGATTATGGAAGAGGCACAACAATAAATTGAAGCAGCTGCCAAATTGCTGAAAGCGCATTTACAGGACTTAGGCTGGGCAATTAATCCAAAGAAAATACAGCGCCCTAGTACTAGTATACAATTTCTGGGAATAGTTTGGCATGGACAGATTAGAGAAATACCAAGTAAGACAGAGCAAACAGTCCAGCAATTTTCTGTACCAACTACAGTAAAACAGTTACAGACCTTTTAGGGACTTTTAGGGTACCGAAGAACTTTCATCCCACATCTGGTGATACTAATGTGGTCTCTGCAGAAATTAACTAGGAAGAAAGTTGTTTGGCAGTGGACCAAGCAACAACAAGAATCCTTTGATGCCTGCAAAAATGCTTTGATTGAGAATGCACAATTATACGCTCCTAAGTGAGGATATCCTTTTCAATTAGAAGTAATAATTCTAGATGATACAGTCTCATGGGGATCATGGCAGATGACTGGGCTGAAAAATCAGAAAGAACCTGTAGGATTTTGGTCCAAGGCATTACAAGGCTCCGCTTTACATTATATCCCAACTTATATCCTCTTATTTTTCATCCTTTGTTAATATCAGATTCTTGAGTTCTTGTATTTCAGGTATCTTTGACGAATAACTGTGCTTTATCTAGAGGAGATAGCATTGCAAGAACGTTATTGGTGTTGCAAACCCAACATTGAATTGAAGTTCAATCTGAAAAAAGACAAGCCTTAGCTCTCTAATCTGTGTGGGCAATTAGCCCACATCAGGTTATCAAACCCACAGTAATAGTAGCTGAAGGAGCTGGAGCAACACATCTGTATTGCTAGAAGGGGGTAATACTCCTGTTTTCCTTCCCTATGACAAGTAGACTTGTCGTGCTTTGTAGTCTAGTACTACAAGCATATGCCCTGGATACATTTCCACAAGATCAATATGTAAATACTTAGATTTGGTTAGCCTCTACTGTAACTAACTCATATGCGTTTTATATCAAGGGAAAATTAACAGCTGTAGATCTTCTGACGTGTTTAATTGCTGTGTCAATTCCAGTAGCTGTAGTACAGATTTATACTATGCTAAGGGATTTTGATATTAATGCTTCTCATTGTTATTCTTTCTGAGTAGGTGACTGCTGTATGCCAATGAACATTACAAAATTGATTAACGGTAGACTATTTCCTCCTTCAATGTCATAAACGTTGCTTTGATTTTGAAGGCATGTGTTGCTTCAACATAACTGATGAATCAGCCAGAACAGAGGACGACATTCAACATCTCCAGGACTTAATGCATCAAATGAAACAATCTACTGGTGGTGCCTGGCTGTCTGAGTGGTTTAATTCCCTGACAGGAGGAATGGGACACCGGATTCAAAGCATTACTGTAAAGATATATGAATACCTTTTTCTATATGTGTTCATTGCGTTCCTCTGTAAATTACTCTGCGCTACACGCTGCAAGGCTATATGGACACCTCCAGGTTTACCAGCTCCAGCAGAAGCAGTCTCTTGAGTGAGGGGGTGGAATGTGGGAAAATACTGGAAGATTGGCAAGGAGGATTGTAAACACACTCAAGTGACTTGCAGTTGAGGTGTCAAAAAACACATGCATCACACTAATCATTCTTTAGTCTTGTGTGCTTCACAAGTACAACTCCGTGCTTAGATAACACAGGTCAGTTATAGACCCAGCGGCAACCCAGTGAACATGCTTGAGATTCCTGCCCTGCTGTCGGAAAGACCAAAGCCCAGTGGAAAACTACACTTGCATGAATCCCTGATACACAGGTGACAACAGCACATTCAACAAACACTCTCTAGCAAGGACCGAGCTCTGCAGTGGCTGCCTTCCTGCTTGCGTGCCTCTGCCTGGATGCTGCTTTGGAGATCCCCCAGTTTGCGAGATATGAAGATTAAATTAAATCCTTGCATTTCAACCATGACTTTGTGGTTGTTTTTAAGCCCTGCCTGCATCAGGTCACACAGTGTCTATATGCCTTTCACTGGAAGACGCTCTCTTCTTCATTACAGAGTATCTGAACTAGTCACAAGAATTACTATTTGGAAAAACTGCCCCACTGGAAGGGATGAAGGAAAAAGGAAATACTTTGTTTCAGTGCAGGAAGATGAGGAAACTACCCAAAAACTCAAAAAGAAAAAACAATCAACTTCAGGGAGAAATTTTACCAACTCGTTCCTTGCAAACCATGTTCCCTGGTCGCTGCTGCTTTGTTTTAGCCAGCTGTTCACACAGGTTAGAGAGTTGGAAATTTATTGAAAGTAAACAATTAGTGACTCTGGCTTTTATTTAGCTCAGGGTTCCAGCCTGCTCCTCCACTTCCTAGACAGTTCATAGTGACTATATATTGGGTATAAACACACGCAAGGCAACAAGATCTCTAGTCAGAAAGCTGAGGCTCACTGAGACTCCCTTACATCCAATTTCCACTGCTAAGGCCAGACAGGGGCACCTGGCTGTAGCACCTTGGCTCTGTGAATACAAACCAGCAGTTGAGCAGTTACCAAAGGCAACACAGTCACAACCTCCGAGGCAGAACGGGCTGCCAGGAACCAGAGCTGACAAGTCTGTTTGTCTGATCTGTAAGAAACAAGGTTTTGGTTCAAACAATATATCAATCCTCTCGATTCAGCATGCTCTTCAGGACGCTACAGAGAAAAAGTCTTGATCAGCTTCAGCTCTTAATGTTCACTATTCGGAAGCGTAACAGTCTTCTTGTTAGGAACAGCATTCCGATGAGCAGGTTTACAGCATATAGACATTACAATGAAGCAAATGCCTGAATTGCACCTCCTATGACTTAGAGACCAACAAATACTGCCCAGTGAAATCCATAAAGGACCCAGTTTTGAAATTAACCTGTACCATTCACTGGCAGGGCAAAGCCCTTTTTAGAGTCTGCTCCTGTCTTCCAGCCAGCCTACATTTCTCAGTGAGTGAAAAAAGGCACATTCTAGCGAAGCAAAATAGTTCAGTGTGATGCACTGTAAGTTAAAGTGCCTGTGGGAAGAGGCTTACACTATTCCTACTGTCATAGTTTTAGCTGGGATAGAGTTAATTTTCTTCCTAGTAGATGCTGTGTTTTGGATTTAGTATTAGAATAATGTTGATAACACATATTATTTTAGTTGTTGCTAAGTAATGCTTATATTAAGTCAAGGTCTTTTTCAGCTTCCCATAGGAGCTGAGAGGGAGCGTAGACAGGACAGCTGACCCAAACTGGCCAAAGGAATATTCCATACCATAGATGTCATGTTCAACGTACAAATGGGTGTTTGCTGGCGAGCAGGAATCCGCAATCTCTACTTGGCACAGGCTGGGCAATTGATCACTGGGTGGTAAGCAATTGAATTACATCACTCATATTTTATATTCCTTTGTCATTATTGTTATTATTATCTTCTCTTCCATTACTGTTCTATTAAATTGCCTTTATCTCAACCCTGAGAGGCTTTCTTTTTTCCTGATTCTCCTCCCGTATCCCACTTGGGCTAGGGGAACTGCTTGGTCCTGGTGGCTGCTTGGGGTTAAACCACAACACCTATCCGTACAATCAACTTCTTATCTCAAATTTTCTCATAATTCTACAGCCAAGGTAAAAGTAATTTTTCCAGGCAACACTGTACAAAGGGTGCATTCCAAGACAGGCATGAAGAACATATTCTTATTTACAAGAGAAGGCAAAGACAGCTCCATGCAACTTCCCTGTATTTGCCCCTTAGATTTTTTGTTTTCCCAATGTGCATTTCAACTCTTTAGCTCTATCGTAGCCACAGACAAAACCTACCCTGCTTGCATGTGCTTGGTTAAAAAAAAAAAAAGCAGCCAAATGCATTATTGGCACTTTAGAAGTTTTTCCTTTTGATGTATATTTTATCATATCTCTGTAAATAAAGGCATTTTTAAACTCATTTATTGTTCTTCTCGTGTTTCTGATTGCAAACTCTCACTTGAAAATTGAGTTTTCCAGTTTATTTTTAAGTAGATACAAAGCAAATCGCTGTTGTTTCATGCATTTTGTCTGCTGAGAAACTGAATTGAATTGAGCAGAAACACATTAAAAAATAACAACAGAAGAAAAAAGAAAAAATGGTGTGATAATTATCACAGATATATATTGACCCTATTATCAATTTTTGATGCTACTCACAAGACTGAGTAGCAAGTTTATTAGCAAAAACATAACCTTATTTTTATTTGTAACAATTATTTTGCACTTGTTTGCAGCAAAGGCATGACAAAGTAACATGGATTTTGCACATCTATTTTATGGTTTAGGTAATTAAATACTGAGAAGGCACGAAGGCCCTAAGCACAGATGGATTACAAACAGTTATAAAAGTACATCTTTGATCTTGGATTAAAGTGGAAGTTCTCCTCAAATGAGAGAAGTTGAACCTCAAATGCTAATTACATATTTCATCTCACTATGGGCCGGAAACAAAACATCATCATCTGGAAAAAATCCATGACTTGTTAAGTTGGCATAATATTCTGGTTTCGTTTCTCTTACTTCTGGTGCTGCTTCACAGATAAAGGTAACAATGTTTAGTAATAGCAGCAAAGTCTTTGGAAAAAACTATCCCAACAATCATATCTCAATTCATTTCCTCTCGTTCCCTATCCTGGCAGAATTCAGTGATCTCATTAATTTTGAAAATGCAAGTACCTGTGTCCTTTGTAGTTAATATTTCCACTGAAGCACTGAACCATCCAAAAGCACAAACCATTTGAGAATTTCACCAAATAACACGTTTGATTAACAAGAGAAAACAATATATGAAATTCAATATAGAAATTACTTGTTTGAAACTAGTTGTAAAACATCTAGTTCCTTGGGCACTCCCTAAGGCAAATTCAGTGCACTGTTTAAACATCTCCACTACTGACTGTTATATAGATTTCAACATACATCTTGTAAGTGCCACGAGTCAGTGCTATGGTCACAATTTCTATTTTAAATAATCATATTAAATCCTACCGCTTAGACTAACAAGTTTGGTTAATCTGTACTATCTGCAGGTATAAGAGACTCATAGATCCACAATGCTATCTATGCTGAAAAATAGGCATGAAAACATTATCACTGAATCACTAGCAAGCAGATGACTCTCTTCAATTGACAGCAACTTATTTCAAGAAAAGCATAATGAAAGTAAACTGTTTATCCCGGACTGAAGATCTTGTGATGTTCTAGGAACATCACCCAGTGATACATCCTACACTCGGGATGAAAAAAAAATTTTATACATTATTAACTTGAAAAAAAAAATCCTATAATTGAGGTGAATCACTTTATAAAATTTAAATGAATCCAATTCTCTGAGTTTCTCTGTTATCCAGTTCCTGATACTAGATCTGTGCAGTAAAGAACCATATTGAAGTGTTTTGATGTTCCAAATTGGCATGACAATGACAGAGCAGCAATATTGTAGAAATAAATAAATGCAATAAAAATATAAAATGTGTACAGATATATATAGTAACCTCTTCATTCCTCATATATTGAGAAAATCCAGACATTTTTACATGGCAATGTGGCACATGGTAAAAAAAAAAAAAAGCGAAAACTTTTTTGAAACTAGACTTCTACAAAATAACAGAGAGAGCCTGCAACATACAGGCTTCATTTTTCTCCCTTAGATTCTACACAACAGTGTATTTTTGGCATAGTGCCATCACTTAAAATCAAATACACAACATGTAGACTTAATGCTTTTAAAAACATTTCTAAAAGAGCACAAATAAAAAGATTCCACATCTTCTGTTCTGTACAAATGAAAAGATTTCACAATACAGCAGAGCAGGGTCAAAAGTAACACAAGGACACTGCTGGAGCTATAAGCAATAATAATAATAATACGTGCAGTATAACCATCCCATAGATAAATTTGTTTACATACAGCAGAAAAGAAAGCTGCTAGAAAAATCCTTTAATATTCCTAGGTCCTTTTCTTAACCAGCTCTCACTTGGTTTTGATCATGTTCAAACATCTACCCTTGGCATGGAGTAGCTGATGATAATTTGAAACTCTATCATATAAAATAAGTTTATCATAGTAAAACCCAAATTAGTCTTTTTTAGTTTTTAACTGTCAATTTGCCCTCAGGCCTCAAGGACCATGTTACTCTAAGCTTTTAACACATGGTCTCATATTACTTTTTTCTTTTGATTAAATTCAACAACATTTTAATTATCTTCTCAGAACATAACACTTTTTAAAATGCTACTTACTTTCCTAGCTGGTCATTCATACTTTAATAATGAACTGTCAGGTATGATACATTTTTGCTAACTTTTATTATTTTATGCTTTTATTAAATAATTAAAATGTCTTTCAAAATTACAATTGCTGTATTTTAATTCAACTTGCAGAAAATATTGATGTAAATTTTGCTTCATGCTGAAGATACTTTCTGTGACTACCAGCAAATGCAAAGAGAAAGAAAGCTCTTCAAAGAGAAAAATAATTGCACATACAGATTGTGTTCTGCCTCTCCAAAAATCCCTGGATAGGCTATCTCAGGAGACATGTCTTTACTCATTTCCTTTAGTCCCCATCCTGGAAGAATACAGTGACCTCACTTATATAGACAATGCAAGTTTCTGTGGCACTTACAAACCAAGTTTCTTTTGGAGCACTGAAGGCCTGTTATCAGCTAGATTCAATGTCATGTAATCAATTTGTTACGTATTACATTACAAAATTGCATAACAGAGGACAAGACCCCACCTGCTCTGTCCCAGGTTTGATTTTGTATCCTTGCATGGAAGTTTTTTCTCTTCATGTGTACACTTTGCCATAGGCTGATTAGCCAGTCAGATTTCAAATGCAGTAGATATCACCATGGCTGAAAATGAAAAATAGCCACCATTCCTTCTCCAAATCTCAAGACACAAAACATGGTAAAAACTTTTCTGTCCTAGAATCCTCATGATGAAGGCCAACCTTCAAGCAACCTTCTAACTCACCTGATGTGGTGGAATATAAATTTAGCATAAGATACTCGTGTTGTATTCAGTGTTGAATACTTCGGAATGACCCCAGGAATGCATGAGCAGAGAATGTAAGACAAAGAACACTACTGTGATGTATGAGTGGCTCTGGAAAAGGAAACCATAACACACTCTCAGCTTCAACAAGCTGTAACTGCTGAGAGGCCATGAGAACCACTTCCAGCTAAACCACAGTGCAACAGTATAGGCTTCAGAAGAGGAATGAGGTGGCAGCTGTTGTTACATCTCCACCTACTATGAATGAATTCAATATCCCAGCTAAGGCTAAGAAAACCATGGGTTTCAATTTCTATAACCCGCAAACTCAAAAGATGTGATTAAGTCTTTTAATTTACAGTGATTATCTGTGACAGTTGCACCATTTGTTCTTGCAATGGTTCTAAGATTTTGAGCAGCACACTGCTTACTAGGAAATCCAGGTATATTTCAGACAAAATTGTCTTGTTTTACGAGCTCTAGGACATATATCCAGTGCTACTCCTTGGCATTTTTACCTACAGAGCCAAATTTTCTTAATTTTCTTAAATTGTCTTTTAACCTAGATATTCCGCAAACTATGTATGAACACCTGAGTTTACAAGTGCAGAACTATAGCTTGAGGATTTGTGGTATATTTACCTCATCATAGGATAATGCTGCCAATTGAGCCAGTAGATTCAGTACAATCTATTCAAGGAGAACAACACCAAAGCAAGTAAAAACTAGTATTCATCAAAAAACAGAATGTGTGTTGACTCTGGCCAAAATCATCTCTGTGTACACCTATGCCACCTAAGTTCCCTTTCTTTATCCTGACAATCAACTCAGTTGTATCTACCAAGTGCTGTAGTAAACCATAAAGATCTGGCTCCAGACTCGCTTCTCAAGGCTCTTGGACATCCACTATCTTTAAGAGTGCGTCTATTATTAAATCCAAAGGCATAATGACAATTTATGTAGACATACTGATGCTGGCTTTAAATAAGCTAACTTTACTGCAGATGGGAGGGTTGCTATGGCAGCATTATAGTCAATGCAGGCCACAAAACCTGCCCAAGTTCAGGGATCTAGTGGCCACTAAACTGCTTATTGCCATGGCTGCACTACTATAACTACTAGCTAATTTATCAAATTATAATGTGACTCTATGCATTGCAATCCGTTTTTTAAATTGCTCTATAAGCTTATTCTGAGATTGTGAGGACAAATTCTAGGAAATAGTTCTGCCTACCATTCCCCAATCTTCCTAAATGAGATGCTGGTTGGAAAACAAGATCAAAGTGGTGTGATCTCCCAAAAAATAAAACAAATGTCATTCATACAACTAACACACTTACATGTTTAGCTTATTTCTTAATAGAAGCACTATTGAAGTGTTCAAGGCCAGGCTGGATGGGGCTTTGAGCAACCCAGTCCAGTGGAAGGTGACCCTGCCCATGGCAGAGGGGTTGGTACTAGATGATCTTTAAGGTCCTTTCCAAGTCTAACCATTCTATGGTTCTATGATTCTGTATTTAGAAAAGGACACTGATGTTTACTTCCCTCCATCCGCATTCCATCCAGGTTCAAGCAGTCACCATGACAATTGGTATTATCACGTCTCCTGACCAGTGCCTAAACTCGGCTGATTTCAGTGAAATCAAGATTTAGTGTGTAGGAAAAGGGAAAAGTTTTCTTTGCTTTAAATATCCAAATAACGCTAGTGAAGTCAAAAACAAGATATGCCCCATTCCACAGGATCCGAGAATGAAATAAGGCTAAACTCTGAAAAAGATTTTTGGGTTTCTTTGTTTTTAGATGGAAAACCTCAAACTCAACATACTCCCTAAGATATGGAATTTGCTATCAAGTTCAGTAAATTATCAAAACATCGAGACTGATACAAAGCAGACAAGATCTGTAGTTTTTCAGACTGTAGGCTACAGGAAAAAGGGGGAAAAATGTCAAGATTCTTCCCTGCCAGAAGATGATGATAATATTCTCCAGATAAGATTCAGATGCATTACAAGACAGAAGAGCATCAAATTCAGTTAACCTTCCCCCAGTTTCTACTTCCCACTTGTTCACAGCACCACTGTCACTATTAGTAGTATTAGTCACTCCTGAGTGTGCTGAGTGACTTTGGTTTTTCAGTGACACAGGAATAGTATTTTCTTTGATACCTTCTAGAAAAGTTTCGGATGCAACACACTGTGCTTATACAGTTCTGTATCTGTTTAGGGAGTTAAACAATGGCTCTGCTGCTAGAAAAATCCTCATGAATAATGGGAGTCTCAGTCTTTCTGATTGATGAGATTTGAGTTTGAGATTAAATTACTTTCCTTAAATACTCAAAATGACTGCACTAAAAATAGTTTGTAACCAAAACTTTTATCCCTTTGTCTACTTTCACTTTCCTCTCCCTAAAATCTGAGGAAAATCATCCCTGATCTAAATGTTTACAACATATTATTTGCTTGAAAACAATGTGCAATTATTTTTAAACATTTCCTTTTTATGAATATCAAGATAACCAACTTTAAAATACATGCATTCCTAGCATTACCTACGCTGTAGGGAATACAAACTCCTCATAAATTTTCTCTTCTTGCTAAAGGTCAGTCAAAAATTCTGCATGACAAATCACTGCAGAACTGCCACTTCCATTTCTAAGTGAAAATGCAGTGTAAAGGGAAAGTGAGGTTAATTCTTTTAGAAGAGAGATGGTCGGTATTTGCTGTTCATGTCATAAATGCACTTGTTTCCATTAATTATGCTTCCTCCCTTGCTTAAGCATCATGACTATAACTTTGCTATACATAGTATGCTTGACAAGCATGAAATGTCTTGTAGGGCACCATGAAGGTCGCTTCTCCACTTGTACAGTTCACTATGCACTTAGATGAAATATAACTCACATACGGTAGCTTCTGAAGTCATAGTCTTCTATGAAAAAGAAAACCTCATATTTGACCCAGACTTCCTCTTTGCATTTGGTATAATTATACCTTCTCTTTTTAAAAACTACCTTTCTGATGCCTCTCATTTACTAGACCATATACTATGTCAGAATTTCATTTGTGTTGGACAAGGAAACAATCTCAGCTTCTTTGCTCTAGGACTGAAGCTCAAAATCAAGAAAATGCATTCACTGCTGTCTACATTTATAACCTAATGCTGCAGATTATAACCATGGAACACTAAAACAAATGCAGCATTATAAAACACATCAGTTTATCCTTCCCACTAAACAATCTGAGATGTCTTTTTCTTTACCAACACTGGCAGGTAGAAAATTTACTTAGATGGAACATTCTTTGATGTATCCACAGAGGCCAAAGCGACTGCACAGTTTTTGCTTAACTTAAAATCATTATGGAAAAATATACCAGTGTTTGAAAATAAGAGATATAAAGGTTTTCTAACTTCAAGTTTGAGGTATGAAAATTTGGAGGCTGGTTCAAGAGGAGCTGAGAATACAGATATCCATATCTTAATTCTTATTCTGCTACTGCTTGAAAAGTAGTAAGAGAAGGCTGACTTTTCCTGTGTTTCTCTATTTTCCTGAATGTAATTTTCCCCACTTTCAAAGCTACGTCCAAGCTACTGACTTCCTCCACAAAGCCTTAGGCTACCTAATAACAAAACCTGTTGTATTAAAACAAGGTTTCATCATTAAGAATTTCCTAGAATGACCACTAGGAGCTTCCTACTTCTTATGCAAATAAATATATATTGGAGTTAATATGACTACCACTAATCTAAGTGTATCTAACACATAGACACTGAATGCAGCTAACAAAGAATAATCTCTGAATGTATCTGCTTCTGAAGTAGAAAGGCTTATTCTGAGGACAGCAGGAAAGCCTAGGCAAGAGAGGCAGTGGCAGAGTGAATGCAAAGGTAAACTGGAACTCAGCAACAACATTTCACTCTATAAATGTAACCACTGTTAAAAAACAACGTTCCCTAAGTTATTTTCAAAAAGTCCATTATAAGCTTACAAGACACAGGAACACTAGCCAGAATTAAATTAGTGTAGGACTATATGCAGGCTCAGAACTATAAAAATGTATTATATCTTTTTTCTATTTCAGAACTTATATTGCTAAGTTGAGTCAGACTTTCTACCCCAATTTATTGATTTCACCTTAAATTGGCTAAGTTACAATAATAGATACATGAAAAAAAGAAAGACAGCTCTCCTCTTGCTTCATGCCAGGGGAATAGTTAAGCACCAGTGTATAAAAACACGTGCTTGCTTCTGACACATTTGCTTTCGGTTGTCCTTACATTAATGACTAAAAGAAAGTAGGTGGTAACAGTCCTTCTGTCCATTTGTAAAATTAGAAGGAAGCCCACATTTGTTAATTCTTCTCTTAAAGAGAGCTGTTAGGTCTCCCACATCAGACCTAGTGAAATCTGGCCCAGCAAAGTTTTCCTGATTTCCATCTGTTGGAGAATTTTGTGCCTCACAAAAAATCGCTTCCCAACAGGGTGGTTTGATGGTATATTGAAGGTCTCTGAAGTCCAGCTTTCAAGCAAGTGCCTGATGAGAAAGCCCAGGATACAGAAAGTAAGGAAAAAAAATCCTGACTACTGTACTAACGTCGCTGCCTCTGCTCCTGATTCACCACTGAACTGTTGATAGAGGGTGTTTCGCATTATACCATGTGCCTTCCTGGTGGGTACAGTCCCCTGCTGTGCTCAGCAGGGATGAAGACCGGTTTGGCATGCACCCTGCCCTTTAGGGCTCTGGGGATCTTTCTTATTTACTCACCCAGTATAAAACCTGTCCTTCTGCTGGGAATGGAAAATGGCAGGAATACAGCCATCCTTATCCTCTTCTCTGAAGTCAATCTATCGCATTCCTAGTGGTGGCCAAGGGATCTCATTAAAATGAGATCTCTGCAGCTACTTTACTGTATTTTTCACACGCAAATCCAGTAACCAAAAGCTGCATATAAAACAATGAGGTGTAAAATGTAAATATTATGTGATATAAATAAATTATAACAACATAATGGGCAATATTGATCATATCCTCACCTCACAAGGATTGTGATTGTGCCACTTTCCAGGGAATATTGCTCACCCAAACCATGTGGAAAATAGGATGCGGTTTATAAAATGAAACTGAGTATTTTCCTGACAGTGACATGTGAGAGGCCCTACCATTTGGTGTGACTTTTCAAGTTTGCACTTATTATCTAGCTACATATTCTCTGTACAGAGGAAAAGTCTTTCCTCTTTAGAAGTGACAAGGATAGAGGAGGAAATCTATAAATCAATGAGGTACAAGACTTATCTCAATCCAGTCATGTATGGATTAAATAGGACTACTAGAACAAAGATTGTCTCATTTTCAAGGTCTTTTCTTATAGTAAATCTAAGCAAACATGAATTAGATTTCCCCAAAGTAAAGCTGCAAGCAGAGATATATGCTTTTTCACACTCTTTCCTTTGTTCCTTCAAAGCATACCTGGATTTTATTATTTAACAGAGTATTGAAGATAACCCAATGAAAAGCTAATGTCATTATTTTGCTGGTTTTATTCTTTGTGGTAAAGCTTCTGATGCATATTGTATTGTACATATTCCTAAATTTCTTTTGAAGAGTTGCAGTATGTAATTACCACGACACAAGGGACTGATGTCTCCATTACAGGTTACTGGCTCTGCCATAGGTAATCTGGCAAAGCAAAATCACATAAAGGAGCCTTAGCTGGCCCGCCTAACTTCCTCTATGGGACAGCAATTTCAAATCCTTGCTGAAAGTAGCTCTTTGCAGTCAGATTCAGTGAGTACTCTAAATACTGCACTCGTAACAGTACGACAAAATGTGTAAATGGAGCAAACTCTTTGAAAAAGGATATAAAATAAAGCAGCAAAGTCTTATTGTCTAGCCTTATTTGTCATGATAGCCCATTCTTTCACCTCCTTGCCAAATTAGCAGGATCTATTTATACTAGTTTATGGAAATGTCATATACCTGGCTATGAATATCTTTTCCTAATTACATCACTGTAGTTCTTTCTCTCAAGATGCATTGTTCTCTTCTTTTGGGACCCAGAACAAAGGTTACCTAAGATAAATGAAAAGATTGTCACAGATGTCAATACGTTTTCTGTCAGGACTTTGGTAACGCCACCTTTTTGGGAAAATGGGAAAACAAATGTATCCTTTTTCCTCTATTTGTATCTGTTGTTAAGCATTATGTAAGTACTTGCATCAACACTGTGCAAATGAAAATGAAGGGGAAGACAGATGTGAAAAATCGTACTTTGGGAACAATCATACCTCCTTCTATCCCAAGAGCTGAGGCATGTTGTAGGTCACATTTAAATTTAATTGAAGAAAGAACTGTTAATGGTGATGGATGTTGATGTTCATGCACTTTATCTAGCAGAAAGAAAGAAAAGAAAAAAAAGTAAATTTTAGTTTTGAAGGGAGGCAATCAATATAGTGAGAGAGTCACAATTACAAAGCACACTGTGCCCCCTACAATGGTGCAGAGGAGTGCAAACCTTGCCTGTAAATTCAAATGAGCAGGGATCAACTCTGGGTTTATAAAGAGCTTAGTAAAGGGACCTCTGTATGTGAAGAAACTCCTAGGGTCTCTCATGATAGAAACAATTAGCTGTAGGTGATGGAAATGGAAAGCAGCAGCCACAGATAGCACACGGCCTTCTACACATAATAGCAGAAATTGGGCAGACTATGTTAGGCAAACAGTAGATTTATGCCCAGCAGCAGTGAAGTTTGCCTGCTCTCTGCACAGATTCATTACAGACTCTGTATTGCTGGCATGGCCAACTCGGGAACCAGAGTGTGTCTCATAGTGTCACAGTGCAATCCCATGCCTGTTACTGCTGAGTCACTGACTGGCATCAATCCGTTCTTCTCTGCCAGCCAAGTATGGGAGTTTACAAACAGATAGCTAAGGCTCACAGGTGGAGCTTTGAGAATACCATGTTGAGGTGCTGTAGCATCAAGGAACCTTACTACTCCTTCCTGAAAGATAAAAACAAACTAAATGAGGATCTTGCACTTCGAAAACTTCCTAGAGGGCAGTGAAACGTATATAGGCACAAAACAGCGAACATTTTGCGGAGTTAAAAAGCTATCTGAATTGGATATCATTCACCAGTTCACTGATGATGTTTCCTCTTTTACATTTTCATGTGATAATACCTAAGGATTAAAGCTATCTTGCACTATCTTGCAGAAAGATGTTAATTCTAGTTGCTTTTACCTTTTTTTTGAGATTATTATTCTAATTCTTCATAAACTGGCACGTAGCTTGCAAACAAACCTCTCCCATTTTGCCAGAAAACGGCACAATGCTCATCACCATTGCCTTTCACTTGCATAAATGTTTCTTCCCTAGTATGCAGCCTTCTGTTAGACTAGTACACTGGTCAAAAGCCATATAAAGAAATCCATAGGTGCAGGCATGTTTAAACCAAAGTAAGAGAGCTAATTATGACAAATTTTACAATTTATTACCTCAAAAACAACCCCCCAAACTACTGTGGTGGAACTGCTCCCCTAAATTATCTCTGTGTTTGGTCAGACAAAAGTAGTTTTCATCAAAAACACCTTATCTAAGCTATCTAAAGGAAATCTTGATCGTTTTAAAAAAAATCAGCAGCAAATTCGACCAACCAAACAACAATGAAACTTACGGATAAATAAAAAAAATTAAAAGATTAAAACAAAAATATGGTTTGATTTTCAGCACTGACACCTCTGGCTTAATTTCTTCCAGCTTCTCAGCTGGAAGCTGAGCCAGCTTCTCAGGTGGTATGAAGTATCTTCATCAGCTGCCAGACAGCAATAACAACCATTAGGCAAATGAAGAGCTTTTCTGAGAGTATCAGCCCTTATGAAAGACCATCCATTTCTCCATCATTCACTCCTATGGCAATCGTCATACCACTCTGCTCAGCTACAACTTCATCTTTCCACTTTATCTCATATGCCTTCCAAATGTCTTTCCTGGCAACATCTTTGTGTTATATTAACCGTAAAATAAAGACTGGAAAAGTGACTATAGTGGTTTCTGGACTCCATCATATGAGATGCCTGCATGTTTCCTTACAATAAGATGCATTTCTAAAGAAGTGAAGGAAACTTTTAATGAATAGCAATACCGTGGCCTCTTTGTTTTTGTGATTTCACAGATATAATTACTGTAGGTTAGCACTGTTAGCAAGTAGTAAATTGGATGTTGATTCTGTAAATAGGAAAAAAAAATGGCTTTACAGTCTCCAGGAACTTGGAACTTTTATCTTTAGTTTTAATGACAGTTTCATCTGTACCACAAGTGATACAGCGCTTGGGTATGTGGGTGTGTATGTTGTAGGGTTCTTACTCAAACCCTGGCACCAGTGGGAGACACTTGCGCCATGACAAAGCTACGTCTTGTCCATTTTGCTCAGGCTCTCCTGTTGCATGTTATGCACTATGAAACACACATTTTCAAATGACCAGCTATTATGTAGACAAAAATGGGTCAAGATGTAGCTTTCTCACTGCTGTCTCTCAGTAATATATTACTGTTAACTACAGACTTTATCAATATTTAATCCCAGTGGTAGCAAGTTTTCCTCTAGAAGGGGAGGTTATTCATTAACTGTATCTAAAAATTAATGCAGACATCATTAGGAAAAAAATAATGTTGGCTGTTGATTTCCGCAAGAGACTGCATACAGCATGGCTTATAAACTATCTCCATAAGAACATATAGCATGAAGAATATTTCACCAATACCGCACAAATTCTGAAATACTCATGCAAGATTGACTAGCTATCCCTCCCAAAAATAAAGAGCACAAAGTTGTGACCAATTCTTCGTTGTTGCAGTGTTGGCTTTTCCATTGAGGAATTCCATTTTGCCAAAACACTCTAAATATTTTGCTAGTGTTCAAAATTCAGGAAGCCAACTACAGAATGGTTCTCTCCTGCTAAACAATTTTAAATCAATAATGCGCATTTGAGCATAAACTACACATTTCATGATTTATTTACTGACAAATGAAACTTCCCAGTTATGCATTACTCAGCGAGGAGAAGAGTAGCAGAAAGATGCTTTAGCAGTGCAAACTCATCACGATTGTTCTGCCTTAAGGAAAAGTCTAACATTTGACTTCAAATTATGGTCAGGATGCTTTCTTGCCCGAAAAATGGACACAGAAATGACTGGATTGTAAAGATTCTTGATGGGATATGATGTGAAACCTCTCTCTCTCAAAAGGAAAAACATCATTGCACATCTAAATGCTGGTATTTGCTTTGAGATAAAGGTCTCCTTTGAGGACTTTTAACAGAGTATTTTGTCTTTTGCTGCTCCCGTAACACAGGCATAATCTGCTTCCCACCTTAAATGGAGATGTAGCAAGTTCCTCTTTAAAGAGAACCTTTCATCTAGGTAATTCTCATCCCAAGTTTCTTGGTAACAAAGTCAGGTTAACCAAAGCAGGATTAGCCTTGGGTGGACATTTTATACCTTGCCGCATGTTCTAGGTCTGTTTGCCTCTACGTTTATCTTTCTGGAAAAATAAAATATATACTGTACTACCAGTGTACAGAAGATACGGCTTGGTGACTGATACTCCACAGCATTCAGTTATTGTATGATGTATACTGTCCTCTGCTGAAGAAAGAAGCTCTTCCATCAGAGAGCAGCAGCACATAACTTCCATGTTTGACTTTGTGGAAACACTTCAGTTTTAGTACCTGTATGGATGACTGTAAAAATGTTTTGGCAACAATGAGGTATGTTTCCAAACCTTGAAAAAGTAAAAATGAACTTTTCTCATGAACTTTTTGAAAATTCTTGTTCCTCCTCTCAGACTTTCAGGTTATTAGCTTCTACTGCTACCTGTGCTGATGTAACCCCAACATTCTGGATTCATCAAGACCCTGAACCTGAAGACAAATGAGAACGAAAACGATCTAATTGCAAAACAATTGTTGTAGGTCAAAACTACTTCAGTTATGATTCCGATTCACTGTAACAGACAAGTATATCTCCATCAGCTTTCTCTTCAGGATTCCAACAGGATGTTTAGCTTCATGCATGACCTGTTGCCGATATGTGGTATTTTAGGGAAGTAAGCATAGCGAGATACAGCAAGTCACATTTGACTTCTGGTAGACTTGTCCTTTTATCACAGAATCACAGTCACAGAATGTTAGGGATTGGAAGGGACCTTTGGAGATCATCTGGTCCAACCCTCCTGCCAAAGCAGGTCCACCTAGAGCAGGCTGCACAGGGTGGCGTCCAGGTGGGTTTTGAATGTCTCCAGTGCCAGAGGCTCCACCACCTCTCTGGGCAGCCTGTTCCAGTGCTCTGCCACCCTCAAAAGAAAGAAGTTCCTCCTCGTGTTCAGATGGAACTTCCTATATTCAATTTTGTGCCCATTGCCTCTTGTCCTAATCATTTCTCCTTATTCCACCAATGAAATTTCTTGTCACAGTTTACAATAAAAAATTCAGACCTCAGATGGACACAGATTCTTGAGGTGCTTTACTGAAGAATGATTAATATGCAACTATCTTTGTAGAAACGCAAATATAGGTTGTATCTGCTGCCTCCTGTAAGAAAACTGTTTGTCTACAAGAGCATCCAGTGACAGGGCATTTGCTTTTCAGGTATCATATTTCAACAAAAGTTTTTTATATATTCTACACCATTGCCAAGGAATATCTCGAAGTTCAGTGCATCAGCAACACAATAAGATGTTCTTTTTATTTATAGGTATGCAATTGTATACTTTAATTCCAGATATGATCAATCTCACTGTAAAGGAAGTACACTATGTTTTATTAAGGACTTCTGGAGAACATAATTCTCATAGTAAGCGAAAGTATAAATAAATATTCTTGCAAGTGATACATAAATCATTCTAAGTGAGCAGCAGCATGTCAGTCAAGGTTGATCAGATTCTTTATAACATAGCCTTATGAAAAGAAAAATGTTAGATTTGGGTCCAAATATGGAAATTTTCATGACTGATATTTGTGGCACTTTGGGGATCAATGAACCTTTTGTCAAAACCTGAAGCAAAGTTTTTACTGCAGGACAGGGAACTTTTTTTTGGAAATTCAGGTTTGTTCATGTTATCAATCTGAATTATATTAGCACCCAGAGAGCCCAACTGAAATCAGTCCTCCAGCTGCTATATTTATACACAGCAAGACATGCACAACTCCAGTATCTTACTCTCAAAATTCTCCAAGTGCTAAAGAGAGGAAAAGAGGCAAATGGCAGTCAGGGTCATGTATTATTCCAGGCTCAGATGCCGACTTGACATCTGGTTAACTTCTCTTCCTCTGCTGTGCTCGACCCTCTGGCAGCTAAATCCACTTAAAGAAAAACGGCATCAAGAAGAAAATTTATACAAGTGTATGTTTTTCCAGGACAGTCTTCTAACTTCAGAACAAAACCCCACACATTACCCTAACAGCAAGCTCAACAATATAGGGTCTTCAAAGCATGAAATAGTAAGGAAACAGAATGCTTCCAATTCTCATCAAGATATAATTAAAAGTATATACAGAGTATATATATGAAACACAGCAGTAAAGAGTATCTGAATACTGCAAGAAAATTACCTGATGATTCATTCTCCATTCTTCTCAGATCTAGCAAAACATTTTCTTAAAGAAACAGGCAGACACTACTGCCTATATTTTTAGGGAAAGTTAGGAGTCTGTACATTTTCAAAAACATTCTTGGAGAAAGTTTGTTTCCAGTTATAACAATTTAAATTCACAGAAACTGAACTAGTATCTATACAGATGTCACTAAGAAGAACTGGTTTAACAGTGTTCTTCTGTAAAGTACAGTATAGATAACTACCAGTATTTCAGGGACACTCTGGTATATTATTCTGTATGGCAATTCCATCTAACTTGAAATGAAGTAATTAAGTATGCTCTCCCATGTTGCTCCAAAATTGATCACCACTTTCTTGTGAATAGCTATGCATTTATATATAAAGATGAATGTTCCTTTCTAGAAATGGATCATTTCCTAATTAATGGGTAAATTACTGTTCCTTGGAAATTAATACAACTAGGTCTACTTCTGCAGCAACTTAAATATTCACAAATGAAATTGAAATGCTTTTGTCTTTTCTTTGCCCACTGCCTTCTCACTCTGGTCTTGACTCAACCATGCTGGTCTCTTGCCCTCCCTTCCTGATTTCTTACATCTGGAGATTGAGAGCTGTTGCACTCTATGGAAAGCGTCCTTACAGATCTGCTAGCTCTCTTGTGCTCCCCTGTCTCTCAGGGCAGTTTCCCAGGGGGCACTGTTGACTAACTCCTTGAAGAGCTGGAAGTCTGCTTTCCTAAAATTCAAGGTCCTGACTTTATTCTTTGCCTGACCCATATCCCTCAGGACTGCGAACTCCACCAGTGCATGAGCACTGCAGCCCAGGCTGCCTCCAATTTTGATGTCACCGATTAGCTCACTTGCATTGGTGACCAACAGGTCCAGTATCACATCCCCTCTGGTGGGGCTGTCTATTACCTGCCTTACGAAGTTATCCTCAAAGCCCCCCAGGAGTCTCCTGGATTGCCTTGGCTGTGCTACTTTTCCAACAGATGTTGAGGTGGCTGAAGTGCCCCAGCGGAATGAGAGCCTATGAGCACAATGCCTTCTGTAGCTGGCGTAAAGAGGCTTTGTCAATAGGCTGCCCTTGATCGGGTGGCCTGTAGTAGACACCAACTGCAAGGTTCCCTTTCTTGCCTTGGTCTTGAATTCTTACCCGTAAGCTTTCAACCTGCTTGTGCCTATTTTTCCGAGACAGTTATTCACAATCTATCCATTTCCTGATGTAGAGGGCAACCCCTCTGCCCCTCCTTCCTTGCCTGTCCCTTCTGAACTGCCTGTAGCCATCAATAGCTGCCATCCAGTCACGGGATTCATCCTACCAAGTTTCAGTAATGGCAACTAGGTTGTAGCTTTCTAGCAGCACAGTGGCTTCTAACTCCTCCCGTTTGCTGCCCATGCGGTGTGCATTGGTGTAGAGACCCTTCAGCTGGGCTGTGAGCCTTGTCACCTTTGCAGAGGAACAACACATCTTAATTCCTTTGAGGTGTTTCACTGGTGTTTCCCTGTTAGCTTCTTCTACCTCAGGAGCCCCTGGCTCATCCGCATAGTGTGCTGCAGTGTATCCAGCATGTCTCAGAGCAACAGGCTGAGGGTCCTCCCTGGCACCATGTCCCTCTAACCCTGGCGTGTCAAGCCACAGCTTGTCATGGGCAAGCATGACATTATCCCCTTGCCCCTTCAAGCCTAGTTTAAAGCTCTGCCAATGAGCCCGAAGCTCGTGAGGAAACACCCTCTTTGAGAAAGGTTAATCCCATCTGACACCAGCAGATCTGGTGCCGGGTAGACCATCCCACCATTGAAACACCCAAAACTGTGGTGGTGACATCAGCCACAGTGCCATGTATTAATAGACTGGGTCCATCTGTTTCTTCCAATGTCACTGCCTGCAACTGGAAGGATAGAGAAGAAAATAACCCATGCTCCAGATTCCCTTACCAACCATCCCAAGGCCGAGATTTCCCCTGGATACGTGTGGTTCACAGCAATAAATATGAGCAAATTTGTTTAGATTTATTACAGAAAGAAGCACTTCACCTTACTATTGTCAGTGCAAGTTAAGATTCTTAAATAGAGTGGGTAGCAAATATTTTTGTTTTTCAATTATCCAATTTTGAATCAAAATTACTACAAGTTTCTATAAAGCAAATTGGTTGCAAGTTTCAGGGTTGGACTTACTAGAGGAGAACTGGGATACTGGGATACAGTAGCCCTTAGGTGTATGCACACTTGTACTCTCCTTCCCGAACTCCTTTGATTTCTTATATGCCTGGGATGTGCAGGACCAGTCTTAGGACTTGTTTTCACAAGAAAACTGAACATGACATGAATCTGAAACATAACAATTAACCTTGTGTTAGCTGGTGTTGCAAGAACGTTTACTCTGGCAAAAATCACCTCTCCTATTTAGTGTAACCAGTGACAGTGATTCCAAAACCAGAGAACTGACATGACAAATTAATCAGGAATAGGTATTTTGTAATTACTCACTGTCTCTGCAAGTCTTGACATCCACTGATGGCTCAATGTGCCCCAGAAGCGATGTCAGAAACTTCAGCATAGCTTTTCCAAAGCAGGGAATTAGCATGAAAAAAGAGCACCTGTATGACAAACCAGTCTAGAACCACCATGTCAAAACAGCTTTCAAGATTTCAAGATCTTTTCTTGCAGACTTTCTTAGGTTTCTGTATTTTTCCACAGAGACCAGAATCGTCTCCAATGCTTGCCAGAATGCATGTGATTACAGAGGCTTGAACATTCGATAAATCAACTGAGAAAGAATATGACATTTAATAAAATTACAGTGGCCAGATAACGTATATGGTATGACAGAATGTTTGGTCTTAATAATAAAATGTTCATGCAAGGTATGATTCTCCTTTGCATGGAGGATTTGTTTAAATTTTAAGAAATTGCTGATATAGATGATGGTTAATAAAAATTTCATTTTAAGTAAGTAAAAAAGATTTCTAAAAATATAGCTGAAATCAGTTCCCTGCATTAAATAATTTATATAGCATGAGGATTTACTATATTATTACCAGTCTACTTCCATCCACATTGGGGTATTTGCAACAAATTCATTATGTTACACATTTGCTACACTGCACTACTAACAATTTAGTGCAGACAAAGACTAATGTCACCTTCTACTGCTTTGATAGTAGGAAGGTGATCTGAATGTAATTTATCCCATCTCTAAGACAAGAAAAGTTTGATACATTAGACTAAATAAGATCAGCCTACTCAGCCTTAAAAAAGAAAATTCAAAAAAGGGCGGTCTGAAGAATTTGCACTTTGCACACAAGAAGAAAAAATCATCTTTAATATGGTATGTTTTTTCCCAAGATCACATCAATAATCTTAATAAGAAATTTAGAAGTCAGTCTTTGAAATAATAAAAGCAATAGGTGTTTTTTTGGAATTAATGAGTTTCCAAAAAGTATATTTTTGAAATTCAGTGTTGGGAAGGCTAATATGTCCTGAGTCATCAACTAATGCCACATTTATTTAAAAAGACTAAGAACTACAAATCTCTTTTACAAAGAGCTATACAAGCTATAGAATCCAAACCATTCCAAATAAAATGGCAACATTCATCAACTAAATTAAAAACCAATAATTAGTCAGGTCTTAGTTAGAAGATGTGTTTATTACTCTCCCCTCCTCATTTTCTGTATTATTCTGCAATTGCTTTGTCATCTGAGCTTTCAATGTAGATAGATACTATTTAAATTAATAGAGCTCACATTATTCCTATACTTTCATTTTTCATAATATAAAGAACTTATGGAGAACACATACAAATTTAAAACTGCCAACAAAGGTGCACCACTTTGCTTTCATAAAAGACCTTTAGAGTGCAATATAACTAATGAGGTATTGCTCTGAAATATAATGCAGGTTACCATGTAGCAGATTGATTTTGCTGCAATTTCCCACTAACTGCAAAGTGCCTACTAATTAAAGCAAGGCAGAGCTCAGTCTTGCCTCCAGCACCTACAGCACAGTTTACCAATTCTGAGAACCAATAAAACTCAGAGGTTTTTCCTGTAACCTCAAGTTAAGAAAAACATTTGAACAGGTCCTGACTTAGTGTGGAGTAAGTGAATGAATGAAGGCTGGGATCCAGTGCCGCTCTCTTTTGCATTGACAGTGGCAAAAACTATAGGTTATACAACCGATTTTCAACTTTCAGATTAGATGAAAAGACCGAACTTCTGGTGGAGTTTGTGGAACAAAAACATATTTGCTTTCATTTTTGCTTTTGGTGAGCTCTATGCTTGCACCAGTACAACTTTTGCAATGCAAAATGCAATGGCTTATTGTATCTCTATTTAATGCACGTGAATTGAAAATTTAAAAAAGAAAGAGAACTCCCCAAGAATTCCTCAAGAATTTTCTTCCTTCTCTTCTCAAACTAAAAGTTGATAAGAATCAAGTATTGCGCAGAGAAATCAACTGACACAAAGGCTTTTAGTGAGCTGCCATGTGACAAGACTTCCCAGAATAAAAAAATTAAACCATGGCAAAGGAAGACATTCTCTTTCTGAACAGAGATATTCAAATACTGCCTGAAAATATGTGCACTTCCTTTAATTTGGAAAACACTGAATTGGGGTCAGAGCAACCAACTCCTGTGAAAGCAAAGCCTTCTCTGACTGACTTGCACACTGAGTTCAGGAAAAGGGTATTAACCAAAAAGGAACACAACACATCTGTTTCAGTTCCTAATTTTTATGAACTTCCTCCACCGACTCTATTACACACATTTGAGATAAGTCCTGCTGCTTCTGAATTTTGCCTGTAACTCCAAATTTTAGTTTTTAGGCAGTCTTTCTCAAAGAAGGTAAGATCTATACAGCCATACCCAGTGCATCTGACTGCGTCTGCTTACCAGCTTCCCACCCACCATCTATAATGACTTTCAAATCCGTCCACCAATCCGTTCCCCTAAGGAAAATGGTGCAGCGTACTTTGATCTGTATTGTACACCAGAGAATCAACACAGGACAGATGTATTATGAAGTCTTCAAGTTCAGAAAGAGCATTGATAAGGAGTTATACCACACGAGAAATGGGGAAAAAGGTCAAGAAAAATTAAGTGCAATCTTTTCTGTCACTCATGAATGGCCTGGCTTTTTTGTTTGTTAGTTTGTGGTATTCTGTTTGTTTTCAGTTTCTCTTTCTAAGTATTTTTCTGTGTTTCCAAAAGGTTTATGAAATAGCTCTACAATTTTAGGAGACACACTGTTTATCAAAGACAGAAAGAAAGCCTTTGTGGTAAGTATGTTACTGATGTACCACAGAACTGACAAGTTTTTAAGTAGAAATCTTTAAATAGAGATTGCTTTAAACAAAAGCTCTCCTTAAATGTACATTATAGTGTGCTATGGGAAAATATGAAGAAAGGAGTGTTATCCTTTATTCTTCCCTCTCCCGATACAAAGCAACGACATTACAGCCAAAGCTCTTCAAAAGAGGCAGAAGCTTCCTCACCTCGTAATTTGTAACACAGTACAGTGTTTCCTGAAGCCTCAACCAAAAGCAAATCTTACTCCAGACATCTTTATTTGGGCCGTCTGTCCAGGCTCTGCGAAAACCTACCCTGTGCAATGAGAGATGTGCTGAACCTTTGACATTTCCACAGATATACATCAGTGCCTTAGAGATTAATGCGAACATTTCCATTCCACTGGAGTAAACAAATAATTCTTATTGATTTTAACTTATCTAAATGAAGATTGAAAACACTAACTTCATAATGTCTCGTTTAATGGTTGGCTAGGTGATCTTATGAACCACACTTACAGTCCCCCAGCAACAAATCTAATCCTCTAAAATGCACGAAACTTTCAAGAAATAAAATGAAACTTATTAGCAACTTCCAACTCAAATATATCCCTCCCCAGCAAACTTCTTGAAGTGCAGATTTCAGAAAAAGCAGAAGAAACTACTCAAGAGAATACTGGTTCATTTTGACTAATCCCTTGAATTCTCATGTTTAAAAAAAATCACGAAAGGAGTAAACCATAGAAATCATGAATGACTGAAATATCAAAGCTCACAAAGGCAAAACCAATACATTTCACATAACAAAACAGGATACAGATTTCACTATTCTTACAAATGAACGATAATTCAAGTTGCTTTTTTATCCCCCCGATTTTACTAGTTGAGAATTTTTAAGGCATGGAATGATCCAACAGAAGCATAATCAATACTTTCCAAAGTTCAGTACTTGAAAGAATACTCAGTGAGGGAAAAGGCTAACACAGCTACAGACTTTGCCATCTAGTGCTGTTCCCAGTCGAATGCACGCAAAATAGCAGCAACAACAATTCACCCTAATAAACTTTGTGTGAGAAGGATGGTTGATGGTTTTAAAGTAGCCTTCATTTAAGGCTTTCAGGCAAATCTCCTATGAGAGTGTTCTGTGATGCCTAAGGCACAAGGTCACAATGAGTTGCTCTACCATTTCCATCCAGAAGAACTACATCCTGTTTGACTCTACTGAATTTTTGGCACCTCCTATGATGCCTAAAATAGAGCACAGTTCTCCTTTAGTCCTCATTAAGTTAGGAGAGAAAAAGAATAATCTCTGAGAAGTAATTAAAAAAATTTCCGACTTGAATGGTGGGCTTTAAACTGAATAACTGGGAGGGTGGGGTTCAAAATGGCAATGCTCATACCATCACATCCAACTGGGGAGTAAGCCAGGCCAACCAGAGCAGTGACAAATGTTCCTTTGTTGCCTCCCAAGATGAGAACCAGAAGGCCAACCACCTCAAGGGTGTGAACGGCTATGGTGGATCCTCTTGCACCCCTGCCAGGGAAACCTGCATGCTTGATTACCTTTCTGAACTGCCTGTACACCAACCCACACAGCATGGGGAATAAGCAGGAAGAACTAGAGATCTGCGTGCGGTTGCAGGGCCATGATCTTATTGCAAATACAGAGACGTGGTGGGATAGCTCGCATGACTGGAATGCTATCATGGATGGCTACGTACTTTTTAGGAAAGAGGCCAGCGGGGCAAGGGGGTGGAGTTGCTCTTTATCTGAGACAGCAACTGGACTGTATCGAGCTCTGCCTAAGGGTGGATGAAGAATGAGTTGAAAGCTTATGGGCAAGAATTAAGGGCCAGGTTAATATGAGTGAAACTGTTGTGGGTGTTTACTACAGGCCACCTGATCAGGAAGAGGAAGTTGATGAGGCCTTCTATAGACAGCTGAAAGGAGCCTCAGGATCCCAGACCTTGGTTCTCATGGGGGACTTCAACCACCCTGATATTTGCTGGAAAGGCATCATAGCCAGGCACACACAGTCCAGGAGGTTTCTGCAGACCACTGATGATAACTTTTTGACACAGGTGATGGAGGATCCAGTGAGGAGAGCTGTGCTGCTGGACCTTGTACTAACAAACAAAGAACTGGTTGCGGATGTGAAGGCTGGGGGCAGCCTTGGCTGCAGTGACCATGCAATGGTGGAGTTCAGGATCCTGCATGAAAGAAGAAGGGCAATAAATAGGATTAAAACCCTGGACTTCAGGTGAGCTAACTTTGGTCTCTTCAAAGACCTACTTGGAGGAATCCTATGGGTTAGGGCTCTAGAAGGTAGAGAGGTGCAAGAGAGCTGGTTAGTATTCAAGCACCACTTCCTCCAAGCTCAAGACTGGTGCATCCCTATGAGTAAGAAATCAAGCAAAGGAGGCAGCAGACCTGCGTGGATGAGCAAGGAGCTTCTGGGAAAACTCAAATGGAGGAAGGTAGTTTACAAAACCTGGAAAAAAGAACTGGCCACTTGGGAGGAATATAGGAACGTTGTCAAGAGTATGCAGAGATGTAATGAGGAAGGCTAAGGCCCACTTGGAATTAAATCTGGCAAGGGATGTCAAGGACAACAAGAAGCGCTTCTTCAAGTACATCATTAGTAAAAGGAAATCTAGGGAAAATACAGGCCCACTGCTGAATGAGGTGAGTGCCCTGGTGATGGAGGATACCGAGAAGGTGGAGTTACTGAATGCATCCTTTGCTTCAATCTTTCTCCTAAGGCTGGCCCTCAGGAATCTCAGACCCTGGAGACAAAAGAAAAAGTCTGGAGAAAGGAAGACTTTCCCTTGGTGGAGGAGGTTCGGGTTAGAGATCATTTAGGCAAACTCGACACCCACCATGCGCCCCGATAGGATGCACCCACAAGTGCTGAGGGATTTGGCAGATGTTACTCCTAAGCCACTCTCCATAATTTTTTAAAGGTCCTGGAGAACAGGCAAGGTGCCAGAAGGCTGGAGGAAAGCCAGTCTCACTCCAGTCTTCAAAAAGGGCAAGAAGGAAGACCTAGCTAACTCTAAAAACACCCATTGACAGTCAATACAGTATGGCTGGAGACCCTGCCTAAGACATTTCTTGATAAGCTTTGGGTAATCTGGCAAATTTACTCAAACTCTTGTGAACTGACTCTTGTAAACTGACTTGTGATCTGGGCTCTAAGGAAAACTACAAGAAAAGTTAAAATATTTATCATTTCAAGCATCTTAATCACCAATACATCATATGAAAGAACAGTATGTCAAATGTTTTCTCTATATAGTGAATCTGGCTTGGAAAGTAAGTGGTGATAGGTTTGCCACTGTTTTTATAGCATTGTGCTTACAGAGGTCAAAAACCTCAGCAGAGGCAAGTATGTTGCACACAGCTTCTTTAACAGTGCAACAGGGATCTTTCATTAACTATGCTGCTATTAATCCTACCAAAATTTTACAGGAATCATACCATCTACAATGGAGATGGAGTGACTCCAAGGGCCCTGTCCAATTACAGCTCCATTTAGACTTAGATGAGATAGATGTGCAAATTAGGTAGCTGCCTGTTCTACTGGACATTCTGGTATGCAAAAATGTCACTTCAGGAATTGTCAGGGTCTCCTTGGCTTGCAATTTTGCATGTTTTGCTTTTCCGTATTTCACAGAAGAGGAAATTCCTTAACTTGGCAGCCAGGAACACAGGAATGAGAGGACAATAATTCTGTAATTACTTCAGAAACAGAATAGGGAGGTTTGCTGCCCTTGTGTGTCTTCAACATCTAGTCAGAAAGCTTAGCACACAGAAATAACATCCTCCGTTTAGAAGCCAAAATAGGGTACAAAGCAGTAACACCACAGATCATAACTGGAGAGGTAACTGCAGGACTTATAGAAACTAATAACAGCATCCATGTTATCCGTAGTATAATGCAAGCAAATTCTCTGTTATCCAGAAAGAAATGTCAGCCAAGAACCCAAAATAAAAAGGTAAATGCTAAGTATGAAAAATGGAGAAGCAGCTTACATATGGAAATCATCCCCTCAGAAACAGGACCTTATACCAGATGGATGTAAGACATTTGTGGAGAAGGATGCAATAAAATGATGACAAGAAGCCCTGGTGAAATCTCCCATCATTTAAGGACTCTGAGCTCTTGGCTTTATACGTGAGATTTAAATGTACACTGAAACCCAGAGGACATACAATGCTATCTAGCTCATCTCACTGCTGAAATGCCCTTGTATTACTAGGGTTGTGTCAGTAGACAAGAGAATTAAAAGAAAGGGGGAAAAGGGATATATTAAATGGAAAAGTGATGATGATAATTTGGTTCCAAATCCTAAATTTTACTATACAGCAGCATGATTATAACAAGTAAGGGCAAACACAAGAATTTTCCTATTAAATTGTATTTAACTGAAGAAGACACATGTAGAAGTAATAATAGTAATGAAGAAAGAGAATTTGTTAGTCCAGTATATTATTTCCAACAGAAGCAATGCCATCAGCTTCAGAAGGAATTAGAAAGTGAAATCATTAGTATGGAAAAGAAACATGAATAAAAAAAGCTTCTTTTTAGCTTCAGAGGTTGGCTTATGCCTTGGAGTATGAGGAGTTTGACTTCCTACCCTTTCTGAAATTGTTTCCTCCTTCATAAAATAACTGTAAATATATGCTAGACACAGAAATTTGTAATCTATTCTGTACATTTACTCAAAATTACTTTGATCACAAAATCATAGAAGCACAAGGCTGACAGAAACTTCCTGAGATTCAGCTACATGTACTCCTTTCACTGAGGATGAATATATGACGATGAGTATAAAGAAACCATTCTCAAACAGTCTTTAACTTGTCAAGTTTAACGTTTTAAAGTTTTAACTTGACAGTTTTCCACAAAGCCCCTAATGGTCCAACGGTTCTCTACTCAAATTTTTTCCTAATGTCTAAAAAAAAATAATGTTTGCTGCAAATTAAGATCGCTTCTTCCTTTTCTTCTGCTATGAACTATGCTTACTTAATTACCTTATGAAGATTTCTTTCCCTCAAAAGCATCAACTAGAAACTCAATATAAAAATCAAATTACTAACAACCAATTCTACCGTGACACTTTTACCCCTTGACATAGCGGTTTGATTTAGCTTTCTCTAATAAGGGGTATTTATAATTGGCTATTAAATTACTGTGATTGATCTAGATTGTGTATATGCTTGCTATGTACTTGTGAACAGTTTTGCTGACTCATTTGGTTAACTTTGTACACCAAATGAAGAAAACGACAATAATTCTAAGCAAAGTTGGACTCAAATCAGCATAACGGTACTTCTATATCTAAGTACTTTAAAGAACGGCATCAGAGAAAATTAGCAGTAGTTGGTTTCCGTGAAGGAAAGTATTATTTTATTTTGCCATGAAATATACCTAAGAATTCTGTTCTACTACAGTGTTCTTTCTTTATGTTCAAGAGTTACCAAAAAGCGTTATTTCAATGCTCTGGAAATTTTAAAGTAATGTTACTAATTTTCTGACTATGTTGTATTAAATACTGATTTAAGTAATTAGTATGGGCATACAAGTGTCTGATTGCTTAGCAGTTAATATTTCGGAGTGAACACCTCACTATTTTAGCCTAGGAAACCCAGAAGTCAATTTGTGAATGAGTTACAGAATGGTAATCTCTACTTGGATCCAACAGCTGGACACATAACTCATTTTCCCATCTCCAAAAAAGAAAGAGATTTTATATTTAATAGAAATTTATAGGATTTTTTTATTCTATGGTGTAAGAAACATAAGATACATGAAGGCAATCTCTTTGCCTTAATTACAGAAAGCAAGTCATATATATTTCTTCGTTTATTCAAAATTCTTTTCGAACTTGTGATATCTATTAAGGCCGATGCTGTAGAAAGATAACAAGTGCGATAAATTTGATGAGGAGCAACATTTCATTTGAACAAAATAAAGAGGTATATCATAATGTAATCTTCTCATAATTTATACAAATGTATGACAAGTTAGAAATAATTGCCCTTAAGTTACTATGATGATTTTCTAATCAAAATGTAACTAGGTTCTTTTCAAATTTAGACTATGGCTATCCATAATGTGAGAGGAAAACACTGGTGCATTATAAAAAAGAAAAATGTTACACCTGCTACACTGGAAAAGTCTGAGAACCTCTTCCCTCTTAATTACTGCATGTATAGCTTCTGCTTTTATATTGCCTTAATAGCATGCTAATTCACTATCTACATTGCATCTCAATGAAGAGTGGCTTTCTTGATTGTAGATAGGCATGTTGTAGGCTTTCTTCCAGAAACTCCAAACTTCTAAAAGATCGCCACCACAATTTCACAAGCTTTTTCCCCTCTGACATTCCTGTCAGCTATTAGGTCCTTCATTACATTTTATATAACCACAGACATCTTTGCTTCCTTTCACATAGTGCTAAAGCCATGCACAAGAATGCTCACATAAATTCACTTGTCATAAGACATTTTTTAAACTGACTCAGAAGAGCCTCATAACACCTACAGAGACAAAGCAGAACAGCAGCAATGAACGTGTAGTCAGCAAGCTCAATAGCATTCCAAGTCTTAAAAACCAGATAAGGTGTTGCACAGACCAAACGTCTGTGATTCTCCATGCAGCTAGTCACTACACTTACACACATTTTGTCGTCCTCTCCTTCCAATATTAAGCTGAAAGATCTCTTTGAAAAACCTTTAAAAGAACCAGCAGAACTTTTTCCAGACTCATTAATCTTTTTTATTCCCAGTTTTCCAGAAACCTTTTCAAAGGTTTGTAGTTGAAAAAACCCACTTAATTTGTTAGGCACTGTTAATGATGGACATGATCACTCACTCACACCTTTTCATTATATCGTCTGTTCTACACAAAACCAGCCCACACCTTGCTTGTCTTAATGTCAGCAACTGTTCAAGCTTACATTGCATCTTTAGAATAAGGCTCTTCCCTGTACTTGACTTTCCAGTTGCATTCATTTCATAGTCTCTCACGGGTATATCCTTTAAACCTCGTCTGCTGCAAGATGTATTTGGCATGGCAAGCAGATTGCACCCTACTGTGCTGTGTAAAATACTAAATCTCAGTGATACTCTTCAGTGGAATCTCTGCAGTGTGGCAACTAGCAGAGGTCCATAAGCAAAAAGGATAAAATCATTTTCATTCCGTATTTCAAAGCAGTGGGTTTCTTTTTAGGCAAGCTACTTTATTTTTAATAATGCAGTATAGAAATACAATGCAAACTTGAAATGAAATGAAATGAAAAGACAAGCAAAAAGAGAATTGCTAATGAAAATCAGGTTAAGCATTAGTGTGGCACATTAACAAATCTGGTTTTTAACTAAAAACGTACCTTCCTGTTAGCACTGGTTTCTTAGAACACCTCATGAGATATACATAGAAACTTAAAGGATGGATTGCTCAACATATCCAGAACTCACTATGCAACAAGGGGTGTAGACTGAGATTCCTGGACGGAACTATGTTATAATTATATTGTAATTAAAAACTATGTTGTTGTTTAAGTGTTGCCTAAAATCTCAGCAGGATACAGGTTCACAAGTCTTCCATTAACTATTTGAAGGATCCTTCCAACAGGATTTCAAATCTGAAAAAATTCCACTAGATGTTGTTTAGTTTATAGTAATGCCTAGAGACATTAGTATAATTATTCCTGACTACTGCACAATATAAAAGCCAGTCCCTTTGCTAAAGACCTCTTTAACTAGAGAAGCTAAACTGCTGGGAAAGAAACACAGATGACAAAGGAGATAACTCTCTTGAGGTTACAAGGCAATCTCGTGGCAAAAATCTCAAAATATGACTTGGGCCCCATGAATCCCTATCCACTGCTCTATCCACTGGGTACATGCTAGCCACACTCATGGTATCACAGCTTTTTGTCTTTTTTTCCTTTTATTTTTCTTCCCATAATCCAGACATTATATGAATTTCATTTAATTTCTTTACAGAGAGGGTGGTCAAACACTGGAACAGGCTTCTGAGAAAGGTGGTCCATGCCCTGAGCCTGTCAGTGTTTAAGGGGCATTTGGAGAATGCCCTTAGTAACATCTTTAACTTGGTCAGCCCTGAACTGTTCAGGCAGTTGGACTAGATGATTGTTGCAGGTCCCTTCTAACGGAAATAGTCTATTCTATTCTATATCACGTAACACATTTTGTAAGAAAAGTGCCACAGCACTAAGAAAGGAAATCAAAGTCTTGCCTTAATTTACTATTCTACAATGTACAAATTCTCTACGCCCACTATTTTCCCTTTGCTTCCCTGTTCAGAGCTCTTCTGTGCTCTACAGGAAGTTCTGTACCGTTCATTGAAACTGAATAAGTACATTCTGGGGGAGAAAAAAACCCTGCCATAATTGTGAACCAAGCAATGCACAATTTAGCGCTCGCTTTTACAAAAGCACAAAAGACTAGTAACATGGGAGATCAACAAAGATGCTGCTAAGAACTGACAGAACGATCATCTATTTACTTATAGCCACTGACAGATCTGACTGGTACAATTTCCTGCAGCTCTTATCTTTATTGCAAGAACAGAAATCAGAGGAAACACTTTCTCCCAACTCGCCCCAACTCTTGGACACACTCCTCTTGATGAATGCTGTGTGAAGCAACGATAGATAAGGACACTAAGAGAACAAGCAGAAAAAAAAAAAGACCAACCCAAAAAACCAAGACTTACCGTTCCTACAAAACTAGGTTCTTATTGGTTATAACAAAATCTTTTTGCTGCCCAGGTGATACTGATTTATAATACAGACAATATTTACAGAACTCAAAAGATAAAACCATTTGTCAAGAAATCATTACCAATAGAAAGATTCCAAGTAGCCCACTGAATGGCTTTGAAATGCCATTATTATCCACCTCAGTTTCCAATTGCGAATCTCCATCTTCCAGGCTCTTCCAACATTAACACCCCCACCTCCAAGTCACTGATGCTAAGGCACTTTCTTTTGGTGAGTCCAAAGACAGTATTTTTCCTTTGCTTACACACACCAGCATACATGCATACACACACAAAGGCAACATGGTCATATATATGCCATATTTCTGTGGGATACTTCAGCCTGGCTTGGGAGAGCTTCCCAGGCGGCCATGCATATTTTGAGTAAAGATTATTCTTTCTCTTGCTAACACCAAGAATGTTTTCTAATTATTGAATGACATGGAAGGAGAAAAAAACACCAGAAGAATTCTGTCTTGTACTTCCTGGTAACAGGAAACAAGTAGACAGAAGCAAAATAGCTTGGTATTAGGCCAACATGAAGACCTTGGGGTCAAAGAAAACACTGACTTTCTCTTTGTAAGACAATAGAAGCCACTGCTGACGTGACAGAATCCAAACACTCTCTGTCACACACTGTTGTTAGGAGATTCAGTTCCCTTATGCATGGATATTTTAAGCTTGGTACTGTGCTGGCATTGCTGGAACATGAATCTTTTGCTTAGCAACACCTTCTGGAAACTCTCCTTCCAGCAGCCCTTGCGCTTCTCTCTGCGGTCTTTCTGTTTCAGCCTATCTTTCACCATAATTCTACCAAAGGTTTGAGTTTTCTGCTTTGACTTTGCAAGCAGGTTGATAAATATGGTTCAACATGATGTTGACGTTCATTGTTTAGCCTAGAGAAGCGAAGGCTCTGGAGAGACCTCACAGCAGCCTTACAGTACTTACAGTACTTAAAGGGAGCCTACAGGAAAGATGGGGAGGGACTCCATCAGGGACTGTAGCGACAGGATGAGGGGTAACAGTTTGAAACTGAAAGAGGGTAGGTTAGATATCAGGAAAGAATTCTTTACAATGAGGATGGTGAGACACTGGAACAGGTTTTCCAGGGAAGTGGCAGATGCCCCATCCCTGAGATATTCAAAGCCAGATTGGATGGGGCTGCGAGTAACCTGGTCTAGTGGGAGGTGTCCCTTCCCATGGCAGGGGGGTTGGAACTAGATGATCTTTAAGGTCCCTTCCAATCCAAACCATTCTATGTACTGTGCTATATGGAACTTTGATTTGTCCTCATGTGGCAGTTTGTACATATAATCAAAATAATTGATTTTTTCTTACAAGATAAAATCCCTAAGAATACCTCCTGCTACAGAAGGACATAACTTCATTTCACCTGTTTTAATATTTTCTGTGTACTTGCTTCATGCTCTCCCTATGTGATTCAAGGAAACATGCCATTAGCCCTACCTACTCCATTTTTTCCTCTCTTTAAGAAAAAAGCAAAAAGATCACTGTTTTATTTTCTGTCTCTCCTCTCAGTTCAGGCAAGTAATCAACTGTTCTAAGATTAAATGAGAGTAGGACATGAATGCATTCTAATGGTACAAATTATCTTGACTCTGACAAGACAAGAGCTAATCCGACAGTCTTTTATGAACATATACAGACAGCAATTTTCATAATAGCGAAGATTATTCAAAAGCTATATAGACAAATTATACAAATATCACAGTCAGTTTCCAGTATTAAAAAAATATACTTCCACTTTCATCTCCCAGTGCATCCTATTAAGAAATTCAAACCAGAGAATTACCTTTTATTTTGCAGGTAAATAGTAAGTAGATGTCAAGAAGCATCCTCCAAATTCATTAGAAGTATGAAACGTTCTGTTCAAGGAAGTAATTTTTATTTAGTCTCTAAAAATAATAGCATTTCAATTATATTAAAGAGTACTATCACATTACATTTTGGATCAAAGTCATAATAAACACAAAATCATTAAAAATGGAAAAAAAATAAAAATAAGGTTTTGAAAAGGTATCTGGGGAACAATTCACACAGGTAGGACAGGGAGTTTTGCTTTGTTGTTACCAAATTGTACCCATTTCTGTGAGTTCGTAAGAGTGACCGTACCTAAAGTAAAAACATTTTGAACGTTCTGTTCAATGCTGATGACTCTAATGCATTTATTAGAAAAATCCTAAAAATATCCTGGCTTCCAGGATTGAAACAATCAGGCAAACCAGGTGGCAAACAGTTCCATCCAAGAGCTTTAAATTTAGTGGATGAACAGCTGAAGTATATTAATTAGACAAATGCAAACTAAGTAAACAATGTTCATCGTTTATCCTAGCCATTTCTAGGTAACAGAAATCTATAAGGTATCTTTCAATGTACTGATGGGAACACCTGAAATATGTTCTGTACAGTTACAAGTAATCCACCAAGTTAATTTTCAAAAGAGGTACTACAGATGATTTAATATTTATTTATTCTTTAATATACATCTGGTACAATTAACATTTGCTTTGTGCACAGCTAGCACAAGTACCATTCTCAGCACACGCTCTCCAGGAAACTCTCCAGAAAACTCACCTTAATCATATTCCCCAGATCTACAGAAGGAAGACTGTCTGGAATAGCTATATCAGACATAGCAGCAGGGAGGGATGCACACAGACAAAAGCAAAAGATGGAAACTGAGTCAGAAAATAATTTTTGAGAAGTTAAAAACATCATAATTACTAAAAGAGGATTAATTAGATAATGTTTTGTAAAATTTTATCTAATGTAACTATACCATTTTGACCCAAGTATAAGGTTTTCTTATTCTTTTTGATGAATAAAGCAACAATTGCAAATAGCAATTCTTTTAAGGCATTAAATTTATTTTATAAAACCAAATTTAATTAAAATGCAGTGTGTAAATGTAATAAGACATTCCTGATGAGTTACTGCAGTATTGATATCATGTACTGACACCAGTGCTGCTCCTGTAATTGATTTTGCAACTGTCTTCAGTAAGTTCCTCCATCCCCTAATACACAAACACCTTCAGGTCTGAAGAACATTTGTTTGTACTTTCAGGCGGCTGTAATTCTGTTATCTGTTATTTCCACACACGGATGATGGTATGGAGTCAATTGGGGATCAACTGGATCAGCAACTGGGGGAATTCAAAGGCCGACTGTAGCAGATCTTATGCAAAATACTACACAAAGAGATGTGCCAATTTATAATCCATCCTTAGCCAAACCCTGCTCTACCGTCCCCGTATGTCTTTGTCAAAGGAGTTGCATGGCAAATTAAAGCATTGCTTAATGTGCTTAATGTGTGTTTTGCTAAAAGCAAAAATTACATTGTAACAGAGTTTGTTCCATTCACCTGTTGAATTTGTTGAGGACAGAAAGCCTACTAATGACACCAGAGGATTATGAGAGTCTGATATCAATTATGGAGTTAATATATGTAAGTGGCAACTGAGAGTATGTTTCTTTGCAACTGCACCTTATCCACAGGTTCACCTACCCCATGTGGCAATTATCCGGCTGCCATATGTTCTGACTGTTACTTCAGTATCACTATAGGCACCCCTGGTAAGTGGGCATCTACGTAAACCGACGTGAAATGATGCTAGCTGTTTCCTGTGAACATGCAGATGAATTAACTTTTCTTCAAACTTGACCTGAGGTTCTTCTATATTACACTTACTACAGGGGCAATCGGAGGACGAAAAGAGGAAAAGAGAAGAGACAATAAAAGATTAAAGCCTTTAACCTCTTTTTACTTCTTTTTCCAAATTCACAACTGCTTTCCCATTTCTATTCCATTCTCCTGATTGCCAGCCCTTGGCAGCCTTGGTACCTATATCCTCACATACCCTTTTCTATTTGCAGTCTTCCCATCCTTATGCCTTCACGAACATAACCTGTTCCACAACTGTGCCCAGATCTCTGCCTTTATGAGAGGTACAACAAGACAGAGTTCGTAGCTCATCAAAGTCACAATTGCAGAGAAAGGAGGTCATTGTTACCCCAATATAAGCTGCCTGATTGACTAGGACAAAGTGACTGTCCCCAGTCAAGCAACAGCCCACCAGCAGTCAGAAATAAAAGCCAGTGCTCTCAAGGCCAGAGCTTTATCCAGTCACAATCTAAGTCACATTTACATAATTTCTTCTGGTTTTTTTTTTTAATTCTCTACCATATGAATCTACAATTAAAGAACGCTTAAGTATTTCAGGCAATTAAACATGAACCTTATTTTTAATAGCAGTCGATAGACAGGCAGATGTGATGCTCAAACATAATTTTAATGTCTGGAGTACAATAAGCAAGTCAGACCCAATCTGCCATAATAAGTAACTTTATTGCTGCCTAAAGGCTTTTGGGATCTTAATATGGAGCAGATGTTGAGGACTTCCCTGGTAATTATGGGAAAAACGAATTCTGTCCTCCCCCACAGATATGCTTTATGTGATCTGCTTTATTGCATTTGTGGTTACTTGACCTATTTATCCACACTTTCCACAAATTTGCCACATTCACAACCTTTTAAAGTAAACATTATACATACAACATTTAATTTATATTTTACCTATATTGATAAACAGGTGCCTAAAGTTAAGCACCAGTGGAAGAACAGAAGAATTAGTTGTTTACCCTAATCTCTTCTAACAAATAAATAAAATTAAAATGCCAACAAAAATGATAAGTTTGCTTACATTGACCTTCCCACCTAGAGTACACAGACTCACCACCTAGGAAAGCAAAGGAACACGGAAAGGGAACTGACAACAGAGTAAAGACGTGTGAAGATGTCTCAGCTGAGGATGCGGATTTATTAGGGACATGAGGCTGTCTTAAAGAGACACATAAAACACCAAGAGACAGTGAAAGCAGCAGTGTGGCAAATGACAACCAGCCGATATCAGCCAAATTAACACAGAAAATTCAAAATCTGCCCAGTAAGCCCCATTTGAGAGCTAATGGGTGGGCACAATCCTCAGCAAGAACAAAAACAGTTTTAGGCAAAAAATGAGAGTTACTGTCATATCTCTTCAATATCAAATATCCGCAGTGTAGACAGCCTGCCAAACTTAAACCAACTGCACTATTAACAAGAAGAAAATAGGATTGTGGACAGGATCATTGGATTGTTATGGACTTGGAAACACACCTACATCCACGTCAGACATTTGCAAGAAAAAGCATAAAAAATAGAAAAATCTAGTGTCTTTTTAGCTAAATCTCTGGGACAATTTACCTAATAATTTCTATTTTTGTCAGAGTACCTTACTTGGAATGAAAGTTATTAATATTCTAGATGAAAACAATGCATAGGAAATAGGTCCTGAGCTTTGTAACAATGCCACTAGTGTTACCTCCTTAAAAGAAAATTTTCTGATGATTTTAATGTGTGTGGATCTCAAGTTAGTTTATATAATCAGATGAAGTAGCACATCCTTTAGAGAGGCCTGACACTCATAAGTTATAGGATGTCAGCAGACAGAGGCACACCCTGGTTCCTTAATGACAACAATCATTACCAACTACTGGCACTTTTAACAAGAGCCTGATACAGAATTCCATTTACCCTTATCTGCCATAAATGAAAACAAAGGCATTAGCTGCAGACAATAAGTAGTGAAAGGCTAATAATATATTAATCTTTTGTAAGCTTTCAATAGCAAATATTTAAAATATATAAACTTAAATTGATTGCTTCTGTCATATTTGGAAAATGTATATATATTCTAGACTAAGGAAGAGAACTGTAGCTTTAGAATTTCCATCTGAGCCAGGGTTTAATAAAACTGTTATCTCTACTATATGCACAGACTCATTTATTTGTTGTCACTGTGAATGATTATTTTATATAAAATTTTTATATAAAATTTCATGTGAGACAACTGCCCACCATCCAACAGCACTTTCAGTGTTTGCAATGAAGCATTACAACCAGCTCATTTCCAACAGGTATCGGAAGCAATGAATAGTAGTATAATCTAACAGCAAGATAATACTCATTACAGACTTAGTATCTTTGATGTAATTCTTGAAAGAAAACCACCTATAGTAAAAATGGCACTCAATGCCACTCACATACACTGATGACTAGTGTCACCTCCAATTTTCTGCTGTGAAATTGTGAGACACACCAGCTTACAAGATATAACCACAACAGTCCCCATTAGCTTTGTTCACATTGCAAAATTTCTCTTACACAAGTACGGTTGCAGAGTTCATATGAAAAGCACATCTTGTTACTGTTAAGTCCAAATCAATTATTTACTCTAGTGCCCAAAATAAGAATTAAATATTTTAAAATTTTTTATCACTGACCTCACTGAAACTCTATTCCATAAGGATCTCCTCAATGGACAAATATATACAGCTACTTCCATTACTTGATCTCAAGTCATTCTTGACCCTGAAAGGCCTTTGCTGCTAGCCTCCTACCAGTATTGTAGTCATCCCTTTCTGTGAAACAATCCAAAATGATTTTGGGGCGTTTTCCATTTTGCTGTCTCTGCAATCAAACAACAAAATGTGCCATTTCACCAAATTCAGCATGGTTTTTTTTTAGCTTAGCACAAACATTTGATAAAGCTCTTTACCAACATCAACCCGGCAGGCATGCAAGAGCTACCTGAGATCTGAAACCCGCCCTGTCTGGGCAGCAGTCTTTGCTTGCTGCTACGTGGCAAGAGAATGCTGTACTCCAGTTGGAGTACTCCAGCTGACAGACATGTAGCTCCATGTGGTGTTATCACACCACACATCTATTACTCTGGCTGCCGGTGCTGAATGACATGGATCTGCTGTGTCTCTCCTATTAACTGCTTCATCTCTATCTCGTGGTCAAAGCTCTCCCGAACTCTGAAGTGTACAGATATCTTTACTTTCCTCTGACCTACTTTGCTGCTGTAACCTACCACAAAAATGAATGAATCCCTTTTCCTGTTGTCCTGTCATTCAGCAGCCAAATCCATCATGCTGTTTCTAGGTGCTTCTCAGTTCCACACTGGAATGAAGGGCAATGCTACCAGATACAGGTAAGGTTGTTTTTTCAAACAACCAAAGCATCAGATGCGGCCAGACGCATTATTCAGAATATGAACTGGATTTATTGTGAATGCTTTAGCTTGGCAAAATCTGCAAATGATAGTATACTATCAGTTACTCTGATCATGTTTGAGATCAAAAGCAGCCACTTTAGCAATGTTTTATACTGTCATTATAAGGGAAGCGAGTTCTTAGTCTGTATGCTGCTTGAAGACATAAAAATACATTAAGGCAATTTTATTAGTCATGTAGGGCAGAAAATCCAAAATTGTAACACAACCTTAACTTTGCTGTGAAGCAAAATCCTGCTAAATTCCCATCATATTCATCAACTGATGGTAGGTAATGAAACAAAAGTAAGATCAACAGTCGGGAAAAAAATCACAAGCTTCTTGATATTTTATGCTAATATATTGAAATTGATTAAAATGAGTCTTTTTTTAAAAAAAACCTGCCACTGATATTACTTATGCATAGAATATTTTAGCAAGAATTATATTATGGAGTCAGTTAATTACCTACTTGCTGCACATGAAGCATTAATTCAGTTAAATTAATTTACAGATTAAAGAACTCCCAAAATCTACAAACACAAAAGTAGGGTGTTTTTTCTTATGTTGGCCATTTTAAAAAGCTGAATCTTTGGTTATTTCCTCTTTTGACCATAAAGAAAATGCTGGAAAATGCATTGCCATGATGAATTTAAACCTTGTGAAAGGGAAACTTAGACTCAATTTATTACATAGTGCTTTTACTTTATTGTGCAGGTGGACTCAGTAAATTAGAATGCTCATTAAATTGGATGGAACTTGTGGCATCATCTAGATTCAGGCTTTCAGCCAAATTCTACCCTTCTGTAAAAGCTGAAGCTTTAGCTTCAGAGGATGTATGTATGGTTCAAACAGGGCACAGATGTGGTCGACGTGGTATTGACGCTTGTTCTTTATCTCTCTGATACAAATATCTAGGTGTAGTTTCACAGAGTTTCATGGAGTATTTATCAGATTGGCTCTTTTCAACTTTGCTTTTTTGACCTAAGAAATTCTTCTTTTGTTTATTACATTACATGAGCTTTCAATGGGGATTACAGAAAGAGGACTTGGATAACTATTTCTTTATAAACACCAGCAAGTCCCTCTGTGGTGGTGCATAACTCATTCTGGGGCCTCACATAGATGGTCTTCATCCTATGATGAAGCTGAAACAGCAGTGCACTACCTATGCCTGTATCCATTTGGCTTAGTGCAAGAACCTGAGTTTACAGGGGAAACTCAATGACGTTACCACTTAATTACCTGTTTTGTCAACAGCATGCATTACAGAGAGCTAATACAAAAATATTTGTGTACCAAACAGCTTTTCTTGTTAGACCCGGATGCTCAAACCTCTGAGGTATACAGAGCTGTGACAGGATAGGGGAGACATGAGGATGTATGGAAGAAAAAACATGTACACCCAGGTCCCAGTTTCTTGCAGCTTTCTGAATTCAAGGGTTTTTCTTCTGCAGACTTTGCAAGTGATAGCAACTTCCTTTCCTGGGGTGACCCATACTACCTAGGCTTGGGCTATCTGCAAGCATGCAGACTTGAAGCAGGAAGAACAAACAGGCTTTCACTACATTGTCAGCAGTCCACCTAAGGATACCAAGGAATATCTTAAGAGTTGCTTCTTGTGTTGTTTTTTAAAAGGATAAATACATAGGTAATTTAATAGATTCAGACCTCTATCCAAAAACATCTCACTGCATATAAAAAGAACTGTGAACATTGTTGTAGCTCGATTTGTCATAATGCTGGCTGAACAAGTTACTTAGTTAAATCACTCAAAGAAAGTACTTGTAGCCACCAATCATTCCTTTAAAAGATTCCAGATCGTTATTCTCTGCTTCTGTCCTCAGTTACAGGTGCTATTACTACAATGTCACGTATATTTATTCCTTCACATCTTCCTCCACATTCACATCTCGTCCTTCTAGCAATTGCATGAGAGGATCTGCAGAACCAGCAATTTACCCTGCTAGCTGTGATATCACTTTCAAATTTACTCTCTTACAATATAAAAACATAATGATGTTTTAGTTACACAGCTACTTTAAATTGCCCAGTAACTTTTCTCTGAATGTTGTGCTCTTCTGTGTACCTGTGTCTTTCTCTGTAGGGCAAGGCGTTAAAGAATATTTTAAAGCATTTGTCGGTTTGGTTCTAACTAGTCAGTCCTGCTTTTCTCTACAACCAAAACTAGAGACAGCTCTCCTGCAAGTTACCAGAAGAGAACTATCGCATTTTAGGAAGCCACTGATCTACCTGCAGCCAAACCAAATTTATCTCCCAGAAAGGGCATATTCCCAAGTCCTTGCACTACTTAAACAGCACAGCCAAGTTTTTTAGAAGCTTATTACTTCCCTGTATCTTTTTGCTCAATTATCTGATTACTAAATTGATTTTGTAACAGAACCAAGGTACTGCATGTTTCTTTTGCCTCTGAATATCTTTTTTTTTCCTTTTTGGACAGTCAATCCATGTAGGAGCCTGCTGTGATCACAAATGATTTTTTCTTCTACTGCTACATGTATTAGGGTTAATGGTTTTCAATTATTAACCCTGTGAGTATATCAGCTTCAGAAGAACTAAGCCAGAACAACTTTGCTCCAAAAAATCAACATATAAACCACTGTGAGATCCAAGGCAAACACTGTTACTGTAGACCTGCATGTTTATTTCACTGCCTACTTACATTAACAAACACAAAATTTTAGGAAAAAAAAACAAACCCAAACAACACAACCCAAAAAGGAAACTGCAGGGTTTTTTTCTCTTGTAAAAATCTCCAAAATCTCCATGTTTTCAGTTAGCGAGCAGTCCTTTCAAATTCCAGACTCAATTTTCACATTAATATAGGTCTTTCCAAAGATTTAGTTATGCTCTTGATCCGTATCCTAAACCAAGATATTAAGGTGCTCATACATACACTTATTTTTACCTTAGTAGAGACTATAAGCCAATTCAGCTAATATTGTAATTCTAATACACGCTACCATGCATTGAACCTTTTATTATAATCCTGAAATTAATGGCTCAGTTACATGATATGCTAGGCACTGTTTTGTTTGGGGGTTTTTTGTTGTTTTTTTTCTTTTTTTAAATTAGGTCTCCATTGTGATTTGATGTATTGGAAATTCACATGTTTTTTAAAGCAGTCTTTCATGAATGAAAATTAGTTATCACCACTATTTTGATAGCAAAAAGGTGGTCTTTATCATTGGTAATATAAACACTGGTGTATAAAATAACATTGATTTTTAATTGCTTATAATTTCTTTTAATGTTATAAGCAAGGCACAATTTCACTTTATATTTTCCATTTATAAAATTATTCCTAAAATTTTTTTTATGGCATCAAATGTCATTTCCATTACAATAATTTTCTGTTGATTTCAAATTCCATATGCATAAATGCATTACAATAATAAAAGTCAGCTGTCAGTGCTTCCACATTTTCATTTCAACTTTTTAATGAATAGCTCAATAAACATGTAAATGCCTGCCATATTATTTACATTTACAGTAAACATACCAATCCTATTTGAAGTTTAGCCTTATACTCAAAATTTATTCAGCTATGCAGGATAACTCTTCATATAGGCTGATTACAGTTATGGCTGTACCTGTTTATAGTAGAGAATCGTTCCCCCAAGCAGTTTTATGCAAAACCACTTGCACCAATACTGAGATGGTTCACGATGTTTTGCATTCTGCATAAATAATTGACAGTGAACTTCAGTCTTTGTAAGAAACAAATTATTTTGCCACAGCTGTAAATAGTTCCATAACATCGTTCATTCTTTGATCAAATATTACAGCAAGACACCTCCTTTGCAAAAATACAGAAGTAGCAGTAACTCATATGGAATTACATTCATGATATCAAAACAACCATGACAGAGGAGGATTTATGAGGATGTAAACTATTGTCTAGCTCCTTACAAAATACAGATGAGTAAAATTTACGACTTCATTGTGAAATATTTGGACTTGTTGCTATCTATAGATAAAGGATGTCTGTGCTCCCCCCCCCAAAAAAAGTAAAGTTTTCCCCTGCTCTGAAAAAAGCCATTACTCATTGTCTATGAAAGGTAAGATCTCCCATATAGGGCTTTAAAAAGCCTCCAAAAAACTAGGTAGGTAAATTTTGTAGTTCAAATGGACATTCAAATCTCAGATACTGACAGGCTTTTTGCTCAAATAACATGGCACAAAAGATTCAACATTCATCGTTCTCTGAGAATACATTTTATTTTGAATCACATAAACAATAGTTATCCTTTCATAGCTGAAGCTGCTACTGAAATACTATTTCTCAAAAATACCACAATTTGATATGTGAAGTGCAGCTAAAACCTACAGAACGTCATCTGACAAGCCTGGCAAACAGGAAGCTGTTTACCTTACATAAAACAATCACCACTCTACTAAGAAGAGAAGATTCATACTTGTGCACTACGTACTTTTACATAAGAAATATTAACATCAGCTGCCAACTTGCCTCTAAGTTTTGGTGTTGCTTTTGTTTGTGTTCTACTATTCATATTTATTAACTATATTTTTTTCACTATAAGTCACATCAGTTTATATTAAGGGTTTCTGCAGGAACACAGGTTATACACTATGTTATATTGACATTTATTGACACTTTTATTTGCAGTTTTATGCATGTAATTTCAAATGCTTGATGCATTTCTATTTTTTTCCAACACAATATGTTTATGTGATGGTGCACTTGCCAAAACAATTCCTATTTTAAAATGGGAATTTGTTCTATTTGATTTATGCCAGTCAGATGTGACTGATGGAGGCTCTAATGACAGATAATATTTCATATTATGCTGTGCATCTCTTATAAACACAGCACACGTTGCCTTACACGTTACGTACTGTCCAAAGTGCCAAATAAAATTTGTTAGACTTGTCAGTCAAGAATGAAATAAAATTCCTCAGTGATGGCAGCTCAAATATTCTATTTAGGTAGTATGCACTACTGATTTGGGAGCTATTTAGCCACATTTGCTTGTGATACCAAGCAGAAATCAAGAAACTTTGAAGTTACTCGTTAGCTTCACAGCAATACACACAAAGAGAGAACAAACTAGAAGGCTTAATTAGCAAAGCCTTATGGGAGGTAAATCTTCCAGCATTCAGGCTGCAGTGTTCCCTTTTTCACCTATCAGTAACTATTCTCCATGCACAGCAGTACTTAAGAATTGGCAACAACTAGTACTGTATTTATAAACGCTTCACATTTCTTCATTATGCGGTTAATGAACTGAGTGAGAGCGGGAAGCCTTGAGAATATGAGCCTAAATACTTGATATGACCCTCAGAAAAGGTTGTCCAACATTATATGACCATGCTGTACTTGAACAAGAAAGGGGTTTTGTCCTGAGCAGGCTGGTTTTGTTCCAGCAACTCCGCAAGTGCTGATGTTTGTTTCCTAAGATTTAAATGCTGTGTTTAAACAAAACTGTACATAAAATGGAGAAAACATCAAAATTGAAAGATGTAGAAAAAGAGGTAAGTAAAGGTGTGATAGCATTCACTGATGATACTAAAGTATTCAGAGTGCAAAAAATGAGGGCTGGCTAAAAAAAACTACAAAAGCACCTCAAAGTACTGAGCAATCTGGTGACAAAATAGCAGGTGAACCCGAACGGTGACAAATATTAAAAGTAATGCACTGAACGGACAAGACAGTCCTGACTGCATATAGACGGTGATAAACTCAGGAAAGAGGAAATAGTTGTAACTACAAAAATACTCAGTAGTTTTCGAAAAACCAATGAATCCAATGCTTCAGGAAAGGAACAGAAAAACAAACATAATCTTTATGATGGACCTGCAGTATGCCTGCAATCAAAGCATTGAAAGGGAGAAATGACTGCAGAGGTATATGATAGATGTCTTCACAAGTAGCAATGTGAAATAGCTAAATGAAAAGCTCAGATGACAGGTTCAAAATAAAGAAATAGTGGAACTTAATCACACTTACTGTAGTCAAATGTTGGAATTAATTGTCTCAAGAATGGTGCAGATATTAACAGTTTATCTAGGTTCAAAAAGTGATTAGACAAACTCACAGAAGAAAAACTTCCCCTTAGGTCTATTAAACTCAAACATGACACATCTGGTTGGGAAAATTTTTTTAACAAAGTTTCCATCAGACTCCCATTAGTCTGAGGAAAACTAGAGAAGACAGTGATACCTTGGAAAGAAAGTAAAAAAGCTATGCAAAATAATAGAAGAAATACAATCTTAATTGGAATACTGTCCTAAGAAAATCAAGCAAAAAAAATAGGACACTGTAAAACCAGAAGATGTTTTGACATAGCCAATGTCTATAGAACAATATTAAAATATATGAAAGACATTATACTAGAGAGGCATATTCAGACTCTGCATCTGTTTTCAAGATGATCTACTCCATTGAGAAAGTTCATTTTTTTTCTGAAGAAAGCTTTCAGGAGTATTTAGTTAGTGAGATAAGATATTCACTACCTTAATTTGCTGTGCTTTGAAAATTATAACTGCAGCAACAATGTAATGAAGCATAGATTATACTTTAATTTCCTAAAATGAGTAAACAATAGTTATAGGTGTATGTCAGGAATTTAAGAGAAAGCTGTTTGAAGAACAGATCATTTTATCAGTTTCTATTCATTTAAGCCATTAGTTTCCTTAGGAAAAGTTATCAGTTGTGTTCATCAGTCCATGAAGGTTATCACAACACTCTCTCAGCTGAGCACTACAATAGTGAATGAAATCAAACAGCACCTTCTTAAAGCCTTTTCCTATTCTAGGCAATAGGCTCTGCTCAACTGCCACTTCTGTGGTCAGGAACCACTTAGATTACAGTACCTTTTTTAACAACGACTTGTACCTTGGCTTTAAGAAGCTACCAGATTGCTTTAGTTATTCACTTCGAATAGCTCATCTCGTGACGTTTGTAATTTCTCCTTTTCTACTCTACAGATCCTCTTTGTAGTTACACATTTGTCGGTTCCATAGAACAACTTACAGTTTACAGATTGTCTGGGAAGTGGCTGACATTCCCATCTTTTGCAGTGTCTCTGAGAAGGGAGACTCTAGGAGACAGGACACTGAATTAGGCTGATCTGGTGAGATATAGCAGAGGTACTCTCATACTCTATAGTCAATTTTCAGTTTTATATAACCTTCCTGCATGGTCTGTGCTGATTATTTTTAGTCTTTACATTAACAAGCAAACATCACCCCCTCCCCCCCCCCCCCACATTATTAATGAAATTACTTTGCAAGGATAATATCTCAAACAGCACCATTTAGGAGAAAGAAATGTGGGAGGGAAAAATACAGGTTTTACTTTCCTTAAAACCACTGTGTAGTTGAAATATTCCAGAGAATCCTTATAATTGCTTTTACTGTTAACGTTATGTTCCCTCTTTCTTACTTGTCTTTAAATCTCCTTTAAAACCCTTTTTTGGATCTCCCATTGCTCTGTGAATAGGGTTTCTGCTATGGGCAGTGAAACTGTACCGGGTAATCTATGCAAGGTACTTCAATTTGTTTTTCATATCTGAGGGGATGGTAAGACCGTTAAAGTCAGTGTGTGATGCTCTTTTCCTGTGTAAAACACAGAAGTGGACGAAGATGAATCAGTGCCATGACATGAGCGCTGATGAACATTTGTTAGTAAAATCAGCAAACACTTACGTAGTCTAAACAGAGCACAGCAGACTACCCAAAGGATACCAAGAGGCTATGAGACTGTCACTCAATTGTCCGCCATGCAGTATTTCATACTTACTAGTAAAAAACCTACACTCTAAATCACCAACTCTTTATTGGAGTTCAATATTCCCATTCTACCATTTTGTATAGACACATGCGTAGGTATTGTAGGCAGAGAATCAAAGAGAACTCATACATCGGTTTTCCTAATGGGTACGGTAAAGCACTGAAATTATCCAATGTACAGATGATCTTTTCAAAAATAATAGAGTTACATATTCTGGTGCTCTGCAACGGCTCCAAATACATACACTTATTGGAATTAAAATAATTCATCACATTGATCTGAATGACAGTAATACATTAAAGAAAAAAAAATATGTTAACATCTTCCTGGAAAATGCAACAGAGCAAACCAGAAACTACTCCTAAAGATAAAGCATTGATCAACAGAATTTGTGTAAGGCTAATATACCTGACTTTCTATATGTATTAAAGAGGAAAATTTTGTGGCTTGCCTCTATACAAACTGTAATTATAGGCAAGAGGCTGACATCACACTTTTTAGAGCAAAGCATGTTAGCATTCAAGTACCTTTTGAAGTGAAAAAATGTGTTTATATTCAAGCTTATTTCCAAAAAGCCATACATATTACAATCCATTCCATTGGCAAATGAAGTTCAATTCCAAATATGCTAGCCAGTGGCAAACCACGACTTGTTAAGAGCAGAAAGGCTATCACCCAGCTTGAGTGACATGAGGATCTACATCCTTAAGTGTTTTGTTAAACACACTAAATAGTGGTGGCAACTACTTTAAGAATCATTTTAGCAAAATACTCCCGGGGCAGGGTGCTAATCACTTCTTCAAAAAGGTCAGGCAGGTCATTGACCAGCCCATCCATCTGGTAACAACCGATAAATATTGTTTCTCCTTCATATTCAGATGATACTCTTCACACTTCGGAAACCTGCCTTTCAGCAATCTTCTCACCCTCCTTCTCAGACACCAGGCAGACAGTAACAAAAAATTTTGATCTAAGATATACAAGTTCCATCAATGCCCAATGCATTGCTTTGCAGTGAACGTCATTCTTCTTAATGATAAAAAATGGATAACAAAAGTCGTCTTTTCTGTGCATATGTGCATACAAAATATGCACAGACAGTACCTTTGCCAGCTTGAATTTGTGTGCATCCATAGTACTGTCAGTCCACAGAACAGATAGTCAATTGATTAGTATGACAGGAGTGATGTATGTTAATGCTGCATGGATGTAGCTATGACACAGACAGATAGCCATAATCACTAGGTGACAATACACTTTCATCAAATTCAGTAGTGTAAATAATGTCCACTGAAATTCACCCATTTTTAATTAAAAGGAAGGCAATTATTCATTACAGACTTTGGGAAGGTAATTTTATATGTAGATGACATATTTAATGAAACATTAATTTCTTCTGCCTGATTGAAACAATGCTATCAACACATAAGAAAGCTGTGTTAGCTAAATCTAAGAGAAAATCTGTGCTTTGCATTTAAGAAGAGTGAATAAAATAAATCCCTTTTTACTGTGAATCAGATCTCATTAAGACTTATCGAACTGTTTACATTTGGAAACTGACTAGGTAATTTATACATATTTCTACATATCCATATCACTCATAGCATGGATGCATCACTGTACCCACAAGACAAAAAAGTAAAAGGCACAAAGGTCTAAAGAATCTTCCTCACTCACCTCTGTTACCCACTTCGGCATTTTTAACTGTTCATAGATGTATACTTGGGAACTTTTTCATTGGCACGAATAGAATGTAGATACCTGAGAAACATCTGTGCTCATGAATCACAGAATCATTTAGGTTGTAAAAGATCATTGAGTCCAACCGTAAACCTAGCACGGCCAAGTTACCACTAAACCGTGTCCCTAAGTGTCATGTCTACATGTCTTTTAAATACTTCCAGGGACAGTCACTCAACTACTTCCCTGGGCAGCCTGTTCCAATGCTTGATAACCCTTTTGGTGGAGAATTTTTTCCTAATATCCAATCTAAATCTTCCCTGGCACAACTTGAGGCCATTTCCTCTTGTCCTCGCACTTGGTACTTGGGAGAAGAGACTGACCTCCACCTTGCTACAACCTCCTTTCAGATACGAAAAATCTTCTCTTCTCTGTAAGTCTTCTATGAAGCATCTTCTATGGGATGGTTACTGTGCAGCACACAGAAAAAAAGCTTGGCTTTTTAAGATCTTGACTTTCATAAATTAGAGATTTAATCACATACCTAATTTGAATCCATGTGTATGGTAACATTGCCAGTATTTAGCACCTAAATAGAAATCCCTGGGTTTCTCTCCCAGATAAAGCCTCAGTACCCACTAAGCTGTGCCGGTCATACCTACTTCCCCATCCAAAGCACATTTAATATTTCTCAATCACCTATTAGAATTTTCATGCAAATTACCTAGGATTTTCCACAAATTTGAAGATGAACCGTGTTGCTGCAGTCTCTGCATTACTTCTGTAAGGAAAGAGGAACTTGGGACCGTAGTTCTCAACAAGAAGAAAAAAATCAGAATTATCTTAGAACCCAGTAGCTTTAGTGTGATTTGGGGGTTTCTGGAATCTCTTTGGGCATTGTATCTTGGCTTGTAAATAAGCTGGTATTTTATTCACTGCCTCATCAGAAGTAAATATTCCTGTGCATGTTCTTCCACTTTTAAATATTTATACATATGTTGTTCTTAGAAACTTGGAATTTTTCTCTAAATGACAGCAGTGAGACTACTGACATATGGTTAGAGAACTGATACCTATTTTTTTAACTCAAGGTATTAGCTAGTCAACAAGTTTTAGTTATAAATGATTTACAGGGCTATTACTAACAGCAGATTACTCTACCACATCTACTTGAGAATATATCCCGTACAGTGACATTCATATACCCTATAAGCTCCAAAAGGATGCTATTCCATAGCTGTGCTGTGAATAATACATAGGTTTTATTGTCTGTCTCGGAATTCCCAGATGAATAGTAGGCCAGTGACATGTGAAGAGATCATCACCTTGTTTCTTTCAGTTCCCTTAGAGCAGAAACTGTCAAAAAGAGTATTCCTCTCTCACAATCTTACATGTGACACTGTGGAAATGCTGAGGGTACTAGATTTCCACTGACTTGCCAATCCATTAAAAGACTATTTTCTATCACAATTCTATTTCATGCAACAGTTGTGGGGTTCAAAGAACCCCACAGAGAAGTTTGATTTCTTATGTACTCCTGAAATCCCCGTGCTGTGGTTAATGGGGAATAGAAAAGGCTCTATCCATCCTTGTATTGCAGCAGAGAAGGAGATAATCAGATACACCTTCATATTGTCCTTTCCAGATATAATGTTGAAGCTATTAACAGCTATGTTTTACAAACTTTATTTCAAAAACATGCCCTCAAAAGCAAACGTTCAAGCATGACCTTTAATTCTCTTCATATCAGCAGCAAAGGACCTTTCCAGAAATATTTAGCCCAATGGCACTCGTTTAGTATTAGCCCTTGCTCATTCAAGCTTCTTGAACATGTCTGGAGGGTCCTTAAACAAATTTTTTGACACTATCAACGGAACCTTTCCGACAGCTCATTAGGCAAATGGCAGAGAATTCACAAGCTTTTCCAAACATGCCTAGAGACTTGTGTTCATCAGAGTTCAGCGCTAGCTAACAGATTGCTGCAGCTCTAATTAAAATGTAAAGTAATTCTAAGCACACAACCTTTGGTAAATCAAATGCACCGGCTGATTAAAAAAAAATGTTTCAATTGTAATAAGAGTTTACCAAAAGAGAATATTATGTTTGTGCTTAATGAAAACGAGGAACAATTTTATATCACAGAGTATCTAAAAGCCATGTGGAAAAAGACCATTTTAAACAAGCGACAGCATATGAAAGAGGCTCCTTTTTGTGATGAAGAGATTATTAAGATGCATTTTTAACACTAACTGCCATGATCTCTGAATGGAATTTCTAATGGAGCACAGATTATACCCTTCTGATAATATTATAGTTGTTAAAAGCGTTTCAATGAAACCCCAAAGTATGGCAATAAATAAAATGCTTCATAGGGAAGTGATTTCCAAATCTCAAATTGAGGTCAAAGGCCAACAACATTCCCATTAACACCAAAAACTTATCTTGATACGATTTCAGTATAACCTATAGCTGTAGATTTCATATTCAACAGAAGCACAGGGTGTAATTTCACTATATATTAATTCACATTGGGATGGTTGTTTTGTAAATGTTTGTTGCCCCAAAGAGGCTGAAAGAAGCAAACAGAATACCTTTCAGGAAAGGTTTATACATTGCAGAATAGGGCGGTGTTATTATTATGATTGAGAGAAATAACAAACTCATGCTCATATCTTGAATACCATGCTCACTTGCATTCCCCAAATAACATATCGTAACACTAATACGGCAATAGTGAATAACAGTGTAGCACTCTATATGAGTACTTCTTTAAAATGTAAATATCAAGAGAATTTATATTAAAAGAATTAACGTATATAAAGCATATATAGAAACTGGCATAATAGAGAATAAAATGATGAGCAATAAACAAAAATATTGGAAGATTCTCTTCAGAGGCTCTGTAAAAATGCATAGAAATGTATGTGCCTTACAGGCTACCTTTAAAACAGCACAAGCCCAAAATCTGTCTCATAGACTGACTTAGCCATTGAGGAAACACACACACGACTGATTCATTCTTGCAAAGGCCTTGCAAAGTTAAGAAAGCAAATAAAACACTGCAAAGTCCCACTTTTTTTGGGGGAAGTGCAGAAATATGCCACATATTTCAACATACCCAAAGCTTTGTTCCAGCATAAGAATAACTTCTAGTTTATGATCTTCCTTCACTATTTCTGTTTCTTTTCTCCTCCTCAAACACAGAGGAGACTAACAAGATGGGTGCTGTCAAGCAAGCAGCAGAATTTAGTCACTTTCTGCACCAGTGGGTCCCTCTCTGGAGGACTCAATGAATTAGAGCCTCATCAATTCACAAATATGAAGATACAGAGGGTGACCAATGATGCATCCCCCAAAGGCCTGCAGCAGCATTTCTTAGCAGCTGATGTGGAGAACAGCTTTCCATTATCACAGCAGTAATGAAATCTACAGGATTAGACTTCTGTGTGTCTCCTGTGCAAAGGTTCAGAGCCAAACTTCTCTCGCATATGTATGTGTCAATGAGCACAATGGAAAGCACATTTTCCCTTCCAAAAGCTCGTGATACAGCAACTTACAGATAGAAAGCTGCTCTTACATAGCTAACGCATGGCACAAACACCAGCTGCTCAGCAGGACATGCTCCAACTTACTACTGAAATCCATATTCTTAGTCTTACATCCAGCGAACAAGCTGACAAAGAAATTATGTCTGATTTAAGGGCCTCACCCTCTCAGAATTGATGGCTTGAAACACATTGATCCTCAGACTTTTAAGCACATGTTTAACTTTCAGCGTGGCATTAAAATACATCAACTTCAACGGGACACAGGCTGTAGCCAGGAAAAGTGCCTTGCTGCTATACATCTCTGAGTGAACAGAGGGAACCAGTCCTGGAAGTGGTAAGTGCAACCATGTTCACCAGCAGGAACACAGCACAAACTGTATTCCTAACCGCACCCTCCAGCTGTTAACTCCTTTTTTAACTGGCTTGTAAAAATAAGACGAAGGAGAAGTGTTTGTTAACCAGACAAAATTTGTAAGTCAGAACTTCTGCATGGAGGAAACCAAGGTTGAGTCTCAGCACTTAAATGAGTGACTGGTGGTCTGTCCCAGCCCGACCTGCTGTCAGCGTCTTTCGCAGACAGACAATACCCGCTGTTTGTGTTATATTTGAAACCAAAAGAACAAATCCTTCTCTTAAAAAGTAAGCTAAAAATAAAACTCTTTAAATTTTCTGGTAGATAGTGATAACATTTTCTCCTCTGTTTGCCTGCCTTCCTTTTTAAGATCTCCCATGAAAATGCAAACCCATGTATAACTGTAGATTCTGAAAATACGCTCCACTGGGTGTTTAACCATCCCACCTTTGCAGCCCTGAGACTGTGACTCGTCAGCATATTCTTTCAGCGTCGAACTCACTGATGTTCCTCAGCTCAGCAAATATTTTATTCTTCACCACTGCCAGAAAAAAAGGTGAGCATGACAAGAAGTTGAAAAGATTTTCAGTGTGTCTTTTTTTCTCCCACCTCTTTCTTTGTATTTTTTTCCCATGTATTACATAATCAGGAGACAAAGCTTATAGCCCTGTTACTAAACTTTTCTGCACTTATTTTTCTGAAGAGTGCTTTTCAGGGTCTCATACTATTTCTTGCCGGCTTTGTATTTCAATTAATCTTTGTGAACAGCAGGAAAAATTGAAACTTGCTTTTAAGATGTTAGATTTCTTTTCATTCCTGTATTGTCCGTCACTTCTTTAGGGCTTTCATATGTTCACATACCACGGAGAGGGGCTGAGAGGATAAAATTCCATTCAGGCAGATGACGATGGGGGATGGCTGATAAAATACACCACAATAAAATTGCTGTTATCTTCCCTGCACATCTGCCTTCTGTGCCACACTGATCTCAAAGGCTCCTCTTGCATTGCTCTCATGTAATCTATGGCTTTCTTTCCTGTCGTATTTTACTTGGATTCTCCTTTTGGTGAACCACAGAGAGGGGAGGGCAGTAAGGACTCAGATTCAGATTCATTTGTTTCACCTATCATCAGAGAAAATTCTCCATTACTATGAAAATGCTTTGTTAGGAGATCAGGTGTGTAAGACAAGAGGGAAACAGAATTTTAGTGTGTGCCACCAAGAAAGAGTGTTCAGTTCTGGCAGAAACTAAATGGATTTGAGGGATAATACATGGAGGGACCATGCATAACTACAGTTCATGCTGCCAGGGGCTGGATTGAGAACTTGGATATCCCCATGCATTCCACACATTTGGGACCGCAGGCCTTCCTGAAACTACTTCATATGAGATCTAGAAGCAACACAGCGGCTTGTGGTCTCTGCTTCTGTGCCTTTATAAGGTTATACTTAATAGCTTGGAACTCTAAAGTAAGTTAGAGTTCGAAATTGAAAGAGGCTAATTACCTAGCTTTTGCTTGTTGTTCAGTATTCACCATTATCTCATGAACTGAAATCAATTCAGGCAGGATTATGACACTCATTTACTCATTCAACTTTTTTATGGTTTTTTTTTTTTTTAAAAAAAAAAAAGGAAGCCTGAACTTCCTCTTTAAAAACCTTGCAAAAGATCCTCCTCTTAGATTCTTGGTGCTCTACTTTCATCACTCACAACAGGACACAGAAAATGGCTGCAACATGATATACTACGAGATAATCCCTTGCTGGTACAGAGTATCAGTTAATTTCTGCTCTACAGAGCAGCCACTAGGCATGTCCAACCATAGTTTAGGTTGACAGCTAGGGCAGGGAATCCAGTAAACTACATGTAATAGAGTACCTGACCCTTGGAGCTGCAAATGCTCTCATTCCTTTTCCTCCTTTCTTTTATTTTTAAAAAGTTCAGGGGAACATTTATTCCAGCCTCTGAACATAATCACTGAGTTTCATAAAGAACAAGATTCCCACAAGGCCTCATAAAAGTTATTCTCAGTGTTACAGCTCTACTTCAAAGGGCAAAAAATGCCATTTTACAATAACCTTGCTGTCATAGAGTGCCTACAGTCAGGGTGTTCACTGGGAATAATCCATAATAAAAAGGAACCCTTTGGGACTATCTGTCCAATTGCCATGTATAAAACAAAGCAGAAAATAAAGTGTTGGATGCTTAGCTGTACATTAAGCTACTGGCACCCGCAGTGTCAAAAAAAAAAGGACGGAATAAAAAGATAGGCTAATTAGATAGCAATATCTGAGGTGCTCCTCTTTTGTTGGTATTATTTTGCTTTATATCACATCTTCTAGTTGTTTTTTTTTTTAAACATTTTAGCTAAAACTATCATTACTTCCAATGTACTCTGAACAACTTTGCGCTAATGCAGGTCCTTTGAACTCCATGCGGACTAGAATTTGGCATGTGCAAATACTGGGGGGGAGGGGGACCTTAAACACTGAAGTGATGGGGTCCAAATTAAACCCTACAGTTCTAACCCTCTCAAAATTCATGGCTGTTGTACCCCTGAACAGAAATATCATGCCATTTTACTTAGATTTTGTGTTTTTTTTCAAAGCAGGTACACATCTAAAGACCTGTGTGGTTAAGATAGGAATCTTCAAAATCCAAATCCATAGAGGATACAAAGGAAAAAACCATAAAACAGTATTAAATTTTTCACACCAACTAGCAGCTTCATCTTAGTTCCACCTCACTCCAACACTGCATTCTGCTCTTAAAACCAGGTACTTTTATTAATTTACATAATGGAAAGCCTCTGTCCTGTTAGAGGATACCTGTCCTGCCTCCGATGAACCTTTATGGCCTGCCTTCTGATACTGTCTCTGCGAGCACATCCCTAGTGAAAAGCTACTGCTGCATCTGGCTAAACCACATTCTGTTAATCATCAGATTTCACAAGTTTCCTCCAGTGTCAAATACATATTGGGTGTACAGTCAGAAACCTCTATGCTCTAGGAACTTCACAGTGAGCAGCTGGTCATAGAGGATCAATCTGATGCCAGCATAACTAGCATTTAACCTAACTCCAGTCTTTTCTTCCTCAACACACCCTAACATTTTTCGAGCAAGCCTAGGGCATGCGATTCAACAAGGACTATGTACCGTGACTATTTTAAGAAATATCTATTAATAAAAATGGATGGTAGTGCTAGTGAGATAGAAAGACATATGAGCCCTTGGAAAGCTATGAAATGCACACATCTTCAACTATTAACACATTTATATTTCTTATACAGAAGTTCTGTTTCATCACTTCATTGTGAAGAGGCGACCAGATCAGAGAGACGTGCTGTATACAGTACCTTGCTTAAATGAAAGATAGAGATTATTTTCTGTTTAGAAGACTTGTGTTGTGATTACACAATTATCGTATTTCAAATTTAGAGCCTTGGTTCATTCAGTCAGTTTTCGGCCGTGTTTTTTCCAAGCAGTTTCAGTTAAGTCAAAAAGATATTGGGTTTTTTTGTTATTGTTCTATTCTTAATTTTAACTAAAATTAATAACCTAGATTGGAAATACTTATATCTCTCAGCACTTTTATAAAAGGAGATAAATGTATATAAGAAGCAAATATGTCACAAAACTTTTGATCAAAGTCTACACTATGGATTAGTTTCATGATTAGTCTTGACCAAAATAGAGATCTCCTACTTCAAGAACTCCTGTTCTACTGTCTTTCATCTAAATTGTCTTTCATCATCTCTTTTCATTTTTTGTCGGGGGTTTCTTAATAGAATAAAGATCCTTACCACTTTATTAAATATGTAATTTCTAAGGATTAATAAGAATTCCTTAATACCTTCCTCCTCTCCCTCATCCTTGTACACTGAAAGTAGAACCCTTTCTACTTGTTTCACCTTTATTGGAAACTAAAATCTTTAAAGAGAAATCACAGTTTCAGTGAAACCAATGGGGCAAAGATTTTTTTTCTCCTGGTTACTCAAAGTTTGACTACAAATGCCGTGTATTAACCACAGCACCTGAAGTCTAACTACCCGTATCACTTAGGCTAAAGCCTCCCCTACAGATTATATATGTAAGTGCAGCTGAATAATCTTATTTAATTTTTGTAGACACATGCACATGTCAAGAAGTCCACTTCTAATTACAAACCAAATACATGATTATGAAATTTCACTGACTGCAGAAAAGTTGCTTGTCATTTAGACCCCTTCCTGCTCTGTCATCACTGCAGTTATTACTCAAATACACTTGCAAGAAGAAAATGTTTCAGTTAAGATCTTCTATCATCTATTAATTTAAAAGACATGCAAGATCCCATGCACCAATGGCCACCATCAAATGCTGTAAGGTTGTAAATTTGCTGGAGACCTTTTTCAGTTGACATTTTCTTGACTCTGTTCCTTCCAGTTGTTTTTAAAATCTCCACCAGACACACCCTCATTTTAACACAGGTCAGCTTGAAGTTGACACCTGATAGTTATTGTACCAAGTAAAAAGAAAATCCACTGATATTTCCTACATTTATTTTTCAGGCTCTTCCTGAACTAGGACTGAGTTAATACCTATTTCAAACAGGAGGAGGAATCTTGGCTTTCTTGGAATTGTTTGAAAAATGTTTTGAACCCTTCAACAAAAGCAAATGCAGACGAGATTCACTACTCCTTAAATCAAAGGGAGGATGATTGAATTTTCATTCACCTCTGGGGAACAGATTCTAGCTCAGGATGCATAAAGAAGGACGATGCACCAACTCAAAGCTGCTTGTTATTAGCATCTGGACCAGTGAATCCAAAGGAACACTTCAGAGCCAAAAAGAGAAATCACACTAGTAGAAGAGAGTGTTTCCTAACCTAATCAAGAAAGAAACAGAGGAAAACATATTGGGATGAAAGAAATACACAATGTGTTTTAAGGAATTTTTTGAAATGTGTGAAGTGTCTTCATAAAAAAGGTATTTGCTCTCACAGAAGGTGAAACACAATGAAAAGGATATAATTTTGAAGTAAAATCCTTAAGTCCTGCCTAAGTTAATGACAAAAGGGATAAAACTTAGATTAAGATGAATGAGAATTTTCTGTTCTCTCAGCCCTGCAAAGGAACTGGTCACTTCTTGAACAGCTCTGGTAAGAACGATTGAAGTACTTTTAATCAGCATTTTGAAAAAATATTTGTAACAGTCAGATCCATGACTATTCATATACAGCTTTTCTTAGACATTTGTCTGAAATAACCATGCGCCTTATTGTTTCATTGTTCTTGGACCTATCTACTTACTACGGCGAATGAGACACTACTAAAATTTAAAAGTGATGATACTTCCACAAATTTTCATTCTTTGTTCAAATTCTGAATCTTCTTCTGCCTCTTTCTTTCTTATTAGAAACAGATGAACAAACCTTGTCTAAATGGAAAATAACCCTGTGAGGTGATGATTTCCAGAAATGCAGAGATTCCTCAAGCACTGTGTAATTTAATCTCCAGAAACAGAAATAAACTTTATTTCCATAGTGCAAGAGAATGTAGTAGAATGCATATTTCCATGTGCATTATGTTTTTAAAAAAGAAACCAATTGCATTGTTAAACACGCTTCTCATTCCTTTTAATAATCATAAGTGGTTTCAGCATTTGAATGACGATATAATAATTCAGACATGGCACTGCTGATGACACTTGGCTTTTGGTCTCATGCTTAAACCATGTTAGCAATAAATTATTATTTTATAATTCACACCCTGTTACTTAAGAAGAGTTGATTAGAATGTAATAACTGCAAGGCTTTTATTCAACCAGTTAAGTAAGTATTTTCAGCACCCTTTAAATTAATGCTTGGATTAAAAAAAATCAAGAAAGGTGATAATATGTACTTGAAAATTTTGGATACCAGCTACCATTGCCTTCTTAGAGATCACAAAACTGTAGAATAGCATGAGACAGGATTTATGGGAGCACTATGTGAAAAAAAAATCATTCTCCAGAATAGACATCAACGAAAGATGATATTTAACAATCTGCTGTGACTTGCTATAGAAAGTTTTTTGTAGGGTTTGGAAAATGAAGATCGTCAGAAAACTGTTAACTTCACAATATGTCTGGCCATTTTGAATAAGAAAACAAAGAAACCAAAATTTCTGTGAAAACATTTATGTTAGAGCAGCCTTGTAGACTAATTGGGTTGGTTAGCTTAAGTAACTGTTCCAAATCATTATGAGCAGGGATTTTATGTCTGTAAGACATGCTCACAGCCAACTGTCTGAGGTCCTTCATTCAGAAGTCTATGGCCCATATTTGCTATTTGGAAAAATTCTATCCAAAACCAGTGTTCCACAAATAAATAGGGTATGTTACATGGCCTTTTTTGAAGCTAGCTCGAATCATTGCTGGTGTAATCTGAAAGGTATAACTGATTCATCCCTTAGAGGCCTGGTAAGTGTTCATAAAGTTATACATGCTTACTATCTCTCAATGGTTAATTTTAGACAAATATTCTAAGAGCACGGGGCACAAAATAGAAGTGAAGAGTAGAAATTGGCAATTACAGTAGTAAGCTAGCAATATTCTCCTAATGGAGACTAGCAATTTTGTCAGGGCTTGATACAATGGTCATCGAAGCAATTGCTGTGGGCATTAGATCAATTCTTAGTGAGCATTTGAAGAAAAGTCAAAATTGAGAATTTCAAGAGGTATGTTGCTGTATACCATATTTATACACCTAATTATGTATTTATGTATAAGTATTTTTTTCTCTTGAAGATTCTAGAGATGAGAAATCATAAACTCTAAACTGTAATTCACTGCTTTTAACATGGAAGGACACTGTCAACAACCCAGAACACGCTTTTCCCGTATGTTCCCACAGAGTTACAAGTAAGCAGCAACTACAACCAACTTATTTGCTGTATAATACCTGAATACTGTATATAGAGCCTTTAAAGATAACACTATGTTTTATAAAAACACAGACTTTTTTTTTATTGCCAAACAGATCCTAATGCTAGCGATGCACACATTTACCATTTGTCTATATTAGACCTTGTTTTGACTGGAATACTAGCAAAGTATCAAGCTGTTATGCCTAGGTTTTAAACACATGAGACGAGGATGCAAAATATGGCACTGGCTGTCCTTTGCTATCGTCTCAACTTCTGCTGCAACACACACAAAGATAATGTGGAAAACCTTCTCTTAGGTCATGAGAGAAGAAAGAAAAGAAAAAAACCATCATCAAATGATGACAAAATATAAGCAGAAAGAGCTTACAAGCTGTGCAGATACACAAGGAACAAGAAATCATTCCTGTCCCCATTTTATACGGATACGCCTAAGTAATTCTCTGAAGCTGCTATTTGGTTGTGAGAGTGACTTGAAACCACCTTTCTCCAAGTACCTGGTCATTACTATAGAACACATTCCTCTTCAGTTAAGATGCTCAGAATATAGAGGATCTTTTCCAGAAACTGATGACCAGATGTGTCTGTGCTCTTCTGGGCCTCTTACTTTGGGAATTCAGCATAAGAGGCTTGCAGAATGCCTTCAAATTTGTACACTTCAGTCAATGTTTTTGCTCTCGGAAGACATAATCCTGCTCACAGAATTTTTGCTTTTCATACCATGCCATTGTTCTCTTCTCTTTCAGCATGAGTTAAAAATGTTTAGCATCATTTCAAGCTGCCTGTAGAATCTTTCCACCTTAATTATATTATCAAATTATTGCAGCTATTGGAAGAGACAAGAAACTATGAAATAAAAATAACCCTGTTGTCCTGCACATATACATTGAAAATTAAAAATGCAAAAGACAAACAATGTTCTCAAAACACAATTTGCAGCAATATCTCTATTATCTTTTGTATATCTGCCTAAGAAATCCATTGCTATAGTCTGCAAGTGACATCGGTAATATTAAACCTGAGAATTTGCAAAGATGAAAATTAAAATGAAGAGGAAAAAAAGGCAGAATTGCAATTGAAAGCAAAGCAGAAATCATTTGGTCAATGTCTGACTAAAATCTTCTTGATGTCTAGCCATATTAACATGATTTAGCAATGCAGCTAAACACTTAGGGGTAGACTCTGTAGAACGAGGCACCATTGTTTATATTCAGAGGGTCTGGATTAATGAACTTCCTTCTCCAAATCTTAACTGGAATAGAATTCAAGCAAAATTAAGTGATTCTATATAAATGTAGGTGGTGAGGAAGAACTCCAAGTCATAATAATTTATTTACCAAAATCGGAATTTAACATGTGTCATTAAACAAAGATCAGAAGAACATAGTACAGAGAGAAGAAGAACCTTGCCTGTGTCTGGGACTGATGACAAACTCATCCTAACAAATTCACAGGTACATCATATTTCATTCCAAACCTCTTACAGGGTTGGTTACACCCTTACAGACTTTCATCTTTACTCCTTACAGTGTTGATGTATTATCAAATAAAAAGCACAGAAAACTATAAACACATTTTTAAAAAGTTTTACAAATTGCCTTTAAGAACTCCCTTAAGAAAAAACTCCCACCAAACAGACACAACCCCCCCAAACCGAAACACCCACCATCCCCCCCCCAAACCTGGACATTGAAGATTAATAAAAGGCCAAATTTCTTCTGTTAAAGCGATCAAGTATTTTTTCTTAGAGAAACAGAGAAATGTTCTTTAGATAAAAATTTCTTTCAAGTTATGTTAAAGGATTTAGGTAGAGGATATCTATATAGAGGATATTTAATCCTAAAATTAATGTAACTAGACTCATGGTAATGTTTTATGTCTCAGATGATGATAAGTCAAATAAGTTTCTGTTATTCCAGCACCACTTGTTATTCTATAGAATGCTGTGCTTTCATTAATCATGCTAAAGTGCAGCAATTATTTTTGAAATGTTTCCTGTGCAGTAAAATTGTTTTTACTATATCTTGGTATTTTCTTCTCTTACGCTTAAACTATTTTCTATTTTCATACCCAGAACATTTGCCATCATTCTCACAGCTTTTGCCAGCCTTTGTTCACACTTGCAAAGCAGCCTAATCATTTCCTGGTTACAGCTCTGACACCGAGTGATCATTCATGTCACAGTGTATTGAGTTTATTTACACATAATTGTACTATACCAAGCTTTCCATTATACTACACCAGTGATCTCAACTGCATCACACACAGTTGATAAAACTGTGGGTTTTAAATAAATTTAATATAAAATTTATTTAAATAAATTTAAATAAAATAGAGGGTTTCCCCCCTATTTCACAGTACAAAATTCCTTTCTACAGCATACTGCAACCCTTCAAGGCAATACCAAGGCTTCTGCCTCACACACAGGTAGTATCTTGATTCCTCTTCTCACTGAAGCATGAAAGAAAATTCCGTCTACACAACCTAACACCACGAGGCGCTAGCAACTGACTCACAAGAGATCATGCTGGAAATACAGTATTTTACTGTGCTTGAAAATGACAAATATCAGATGATCCCCAGGAAATTACTTGCATTATAACACAAGGATATCTTAGAGTCCGACATCCACAGCTAGACCACTGACTTCACTAACTTTTTGCTCTATTTGTTCAATTCACATAACAGTATGATGAGAACTGACTCACAAAACTACTTCTGGAAAATTGGAAGCCTGAATTGAACAGAATCTCCACATCAGAAAAGATTAAGTGCTACTCTGACTGTTTCACTAGTAGTGAAGAAAGATAGAGACAGCAAGGGGGTTGAATTTGAATAGGCAACAGGAGAGTCCCAGCTCCTGAGTTTGCAGAACAAGGTCCTTGTGACAGAGCACCTCGTAGGATAATAGAAAATGTGTGAAAATCGGAGTTAAACTCACTTGGACTACAGATCTGCTCAAGGGTGATCTCCCCCACCACTCACTCCCCTGTGGCCTGTCTGGATTCAGGGATACAGAGCAAGTGATATATTTCATCTAAGACTAAACAGCTGGAGAACAGGAAGGAAAAACGTAAGCTTTAGCAGGTGGAGGTGACTAAAGCAGAAATACATGACCCAATAGCAAGCTACAACTCTCCTATCTTGAGGATGCCATGAAATGCCTGCGGTGGAATGTACAAGACACAAATGAAGTTGGAAAAAACTTCTTCTGTGCCACTGTAAGCTCACTGAATCTCCACACACCTCCCAAGCACTGACCCAGCAAATATCTCTTTTTTCTGTTTTTTATTAATTAGCATACAAATCTGTAATTACCACTTCTTGACTATTCTATGAATCAGTTCAGTAACATATTCCAGAATTTTTCTAACAGGAGGGACTGACCTTCCTTTACACAGGAACCAAACACAGTCAGAGCTACTGCCTGGGACAGAAATGTTTGGCATATGTTTCACATTAGAGATCTAACAAATGAGACGATAATCAGACCGATATCACCCTATTAAATATATCTGGAGTTACAGGAAAGACATGGACCTGTTGGATCAGGTCCAGAGGAGGGAGACAAAAATGATCAAAGGAAGGGAACACCTCTCCTATGGGGACAGTCTGGGACAGCTGGGGTTATTCAGCCTGGAGAAGAGAAGACTCCTGGGAGACCTCATCGTGGCTTTCAGTACTTAAAGGAGGCTCATAAAAAAGATGGGGACAAACTTTTTAGCAGGGCCTGCTGTGGTAGGACAAGGGGTAATGGTTTTAAACTAAAGGAGAGAAGATTTAGACTAAGTATAAGGAAGTAATTTTTCACAATGAGGGTGGTGAAGCACTGGCACAGGTTGCCCAGAGAGGTGGCAGATGCACCATCCTTGGAAACATTCAGTGTTAGGTTGGACGGGGCTCTGAGCAACCCGATCTAGTTGAAGATGTCCCTGCTCATTGCAGGAGGTTGGACCAGATGACCTTGAAAGGTCCCTTCCAACCCAAACTATTCTATGATTCTATCGCTTAATGATTTATTGTATCATTCTTCTTTTCAGTGTATTGTGCTTTCCAAATAACTCATAATTATTCTTTGAGAGTTACAGGAATTGCATCCAAGTATTTCTACAAATTTCTAGAAGTTATCAGCCATAAGGATTGCGTTTTTATGGGACCTGCATGAACTTATAAAATAAAACTGCAATTTAAAATCACTTAATTTATGCAGATATTAAAGTGCAAATACATTCCCTAATCTAAAAACACGCTAAAAATATAAAACTGAGAAATAAAAAGTCAGAAACAAATAAAGATAAGGACTGACCATTGGTCTAGAGAGTGTGAGGGTGTAATGTTCATTTGATGTTCTTCAGGTAAAAATGCATCTGAGAAACCAGGAACGGGATCTGAGGGGTGAAGAAAAAAGCCGCTGCATTTAATAAGGCTAATCAAGTAATTGTATTTGTATTACTAAAAAGAGTGATTGTGTTGGAGAATGTAGAGACAGTTACTTAGGTCGATTAAAAGGAAGTTCAGGAAGATATGGAATGAGGGTATTTTGGTGTTTCTCTGCATTGGTGGCAGCACAGCAGCTCTGTTGCAATAGGAGCACTCTGCACCTAGCATTGTATCCCTGCACATCACCTGCTTCTCTCAATCCTATGTTGAAGCAACAAACACCAAATTTATCCATCCCCAAATCCCACCCCTCCAAGTATATATTTTGGTTCTTTTCTAAAATACCAAATATATCTGTGAGCCTCACTTCTTAATTATATGACAATGTACCAATCACCAAAAGGCCAAAAATGCCTTAAAAATATTAACAGATTTTTAAAAGCATGTTGAGAGAGAAGTAATCCTCATGGTATTCTCTTTTGTACTATATCACAATTCCCTCCTCCATCCTTTCTCTGATATTTTTGTTGTCTTTGTTTATATAAATGTATACATTGCCAAAGAAATCAAAATTCACCATTGCAGCTTAACTGCAGTTAGAGTTACAGAAGAGTTTTTGCAGCATTGTATTTATGCCATTATTCCCAAGGCCACTGACCCAGGAATCCTCTGCTCCCATTTTTTCTGCATATCTACCTTCCAGAGTGTAGATTAAGCCAAGCTCTCGGTCTTCTGTGACCAAAGTGCAATAAAAAGCAACAACTGAATTTGAAATATTTATTAGAAGTGTAGAGAATGAGAAGAGAAAAGCAACCAAGGGAAAAGAAGCAGCAAAAGAGCATTGGACAAGGTTACTTTAACTGCCAATTAATGTTCAAAAATAACCTCAGCAACAGGCACAAACATGACAGTCATGAAAAAGAATAAGGCTGCAGTGTTAATAAATACTCAGTATGAAGTGCAGCAGCCAGAAAGCAGTTTTTTTCCCAGGATTTCCTATATGGAGCAATGCATTTCTCACTGCTGATCAGACACTAAGCATCTCAGGCAAAGGTTCAAAGCTCAAAGGATGCATCAATTTTGAATTCCCAGTCAGTGCACTCATAGCAAGGCCTGTGTCTGTCAGTGTGGGAATAAAATAAACAAAGCGGCGTATACTAGTTGCTGAGATAACTGGTATCAGGATCTATCTACAGCCTGAAGTTTACAACTCACTTTGCCACTGTTCTGCTGCGTCCCCTCGGCCCCTTGTACTCCTTCAACATCTTTGTTTAGATGGGAAGTTCTTTGAGTAAGTATTTTACAAACACACAACAATAAAATGTACCTAGCCCAACAGGGCCTATGGGACCTGAGGTAGAAAAATCTATAAAACCAACAGAAACAATAAGCCTTCTGTGGGGCTGTTTCTTTACCATTACTGTGCTGAATTGTTCTGAAACAACTCCTGCATCCCGTGCTTTTCACGTACCACACTCCTCTCCAAACAGAATAGGAAGGAGACAGTGCCTCCACTGCAAACTTTTAGATAGTTGACTTCAGATCTGAGTTTTCTTTTGACTGTCTGCCTTCTCCTATGTAACCTGACTAATTACATGCTTTCCCCACCATCAGCATCGTGTGTTTGCACTGGGCTGAATTGTGACTTTATCTAATGAGCCATAAATACTGTCTTTTATAATACAGCAGTTTCTGCCTTTGGGCTTCTGTTACCTCACACAAACTTGTCCTGTTATTCTTCCTGTGAAGTCCCTCAGAGTTTAGAGTGCTCTTTCAACAATATTCCAGTAACTGTTTCCTATTTTCAAAAGCTGACTTCCCTAACAGTTGCATTCATAATTTAAACTCTATTTTTTTAAAAAAAATTGAGTACTATTCTGTTGAAATCTTTGCTGTGTAAAATAAGAAAATACTTCAAGAGCAAAACAAGCTAATTAGCAGATATTAGTGCTTCATTTCAAAAGAAATAATATAGATCAAATATTAAAAAGAAAACAGCACTTTAGAAAAATACCAAGTGATTTAGGATCTCTATATTAACTTTTAAATAGACTTAATGTTCTCCAAGTTCTTTTTCACCTAAAGATATAGGAAAACTTTCAAAAACCTAAGGAGACTTGCCTCTCTTTGAAATCAGTATTGGAAAAATCTTGCCCTAGGGCTCCTAAGTCACTTTTGAAAATGTGACAGTATTGCAAAGAATACAAATTACTTACTAAAGAGCTTGAAGTTGTTATTGGATAAAGAGTTGCCGTTAAAGACAAAGAGGTTAATGACATTTAATCTGTGTCTATGAGTTTGTTGCTTGGCAGTCCGATAATTTCTTGCCTAAGGAGCTTGCTAAGAACACCGGAGTAAGTGGATGGAGGTGATGGGAACAAAGAGGAACATGTTTCATTTGAAACACAATTTCATGCACATAAGCCCCTCCCTTCACTCAGAAATACACTACTGACCCACTTTGATCATCCTAGCACTGTTAGTGTGTAGTTTGGGCAATAATCCTTAATTGTTGTTCTACACATATGTAAGTCTCCCAAGGTGCTTATGCAGGAGACACAGGCTAGTAAAGCCATGGGTTCTCATAAGCTCCCTTTGCTTTCCAACCAGATGAAAAAAAATTTCTAACTTTCAGGAAGGAATGGGAGTTTTCCAGAGATGCGTGTCCTTGAAACTTTGCTCTGGGAATGAAGTTTTCAGATGTTATTTTCTTATTGTCATATCTACTATGTGGTATACATTAAAAATTATATTTAATAAAACATTAGCTGTAAAGTGTTAAATATAGGTATTTTAATACAAAATATTTATATTTGTAAAAATGTATTGCAAAGTCATAGTATCTCAACTTGGAATTATGTTCTGTATAATAGCTAGCCTACTATACAATTTTTTACTCTCTGTTAACCTTTACAAAAAAGCACAGCAGCCCTGTCTCCAGACGTCTTATCCAACAATCCTCTGCATAATCAGTGCGGCAGAATGAGCCCAATGTTCAACAGTCACTCCTGTTACATATTCAAGAACAAACTTCTAATTAGTTGAGAAAGGTGAGCAATCCCTTTGTGCTGGCATAAAACAAAGTTTTCATAAATTAATGTTTATCTCTTCTATGCAAAAAAATAGGGGGTTTTTTTGGGAATAAAATAATTTAATAACTGAGTTAACACTTGAGACAAACTAGACCAAAATAAGAATCTGTTCTCCACTTCTTTTGAGCTGTAGCTGAATGCTAGTACAAGGAAAAAACTGCAGCACAAAAAGACAACATTAAGAAAAAAAAAGGAAATAATATTATTTGATCTAACATTACAAATCCTCATATTACAGTAAAGGCTGGTGTCCAGTTTTAGAAAAGAAAATATCAGTACAAAAAATATGTGTGCAAGGGTCAATCTTGATGGCTGGATTTACCAGCAGTGTTTTGTTCTCTCTCCCTGCACGCTCCGAAACCTGTATCTTTATAGCAGCCACCCGCTATGTTTATAGCTGCCACCCACTATGTTTTTCAAGGAAAGCATTCCTAAACGTGATGGACAGCCTTGGCGTATGTACAAACACTTGGTACGTGCCACTGGTCTCACTGTATTTATATTTATTTCAACTCCAGCTTATTTGCAGCAGATAAAAGGTGAAAGCAGAACTGGCATGGAGACCACACCAACAAGAATTTAATCTAATTGGGTTTTCATAGCATGCAATGTTAGACGAATGTCTCAATGTTTCAAATGAACCGATAACAGCACAAATTGACTTTTTCAAAGTTCAGTGATCAACCAAAAAAAAAAAAAAAAAACCAAAAGAAAACAGAGGAGATCCAAACAAAACTTGTAAGTTCTAGGTAGCTGTATTTCTATCCTCACTCTTAGACTTGTATTCTTTATATCCTGATTACCAAATCCCTTTGCATTTTCTGGATCCTGAATACTCCCTCTTACCACTCCATTCCCCTGCTGCTCATTACCCATGACTGATTCAAATGGATTTGATAAACAATTTATATTTTGCACATAGGAGACAAGGTAAACCTGCAATTTTGACTACTAGTACAACTAGAAATGAACAGCATGGCAATAGTGAGGAAAATGGAATTCTCTAATGTACTGCAGAGGGATAACTGGTTACTCAAAGACAACTTTCTGCAGCTCATTTTTCAGAGTAAGTGGGTGAATGTGGAAGGGTCTACCTTCAGTAAGTTCAACAAGTTGCAACTAAATAATGACATATTGAGAGCTAAGAGTACAATTTTCAGAAGCATATTGGACCAGAGACTTATTAGAAAATCACACATGTCACTTTTATGTTCTGAGTTACAGAATTAAGTGAAGATGTCATACACACTGTGAGCGTTCTGGATTCACACATTGAAACTTGTACTAACCTTACTACCTTCCCAATCAATGTGGGAAGTGGTCAGGACAGTATTTTTCTTACTGACTGTAATACAATGTGGTATGGTTTTGGGTGAATATACAAGGTGAAAGAACTACTATATGTAGATCTGCCATGCTGCAGGTTGGATCTGCACTCCCACTATGCAGAACGTAAGTGAACTGACCTTTAGAAGTATGCAGATAGCAAAAGGTATGCCAGAGTTTCTTTCCATGGACAGCCTCTTTCCCTCTTTCTAGAAAAGGGAAGGAAACCACTGCATATGAAATAAAAAATGCCCTTAGTGATAAGTCATTTAAGACAACTGCACCACTTAGAAGCTTGTAAGTACTGCTTGCCTTTTAAGCAGAATATGAAATAATATTTTTTTAAGATATCAGTATCTAAGTGAAGAATCTTTTAGCCTACCATACTATTATTTCAACAGGAATTCAGATATCGATAACCTTGCTCTTTTTGCAAACACAACCCTAAACATTTGTAATTCTCAATGCTTTAGACGTCTCAAATTCATCACTTAAGCATATAAAACCAACTGCAACACTTTTCAGTAAAGCTGTAAAACAGACTGCAGTAACAGCCTAACAAAGACTGCAGTACCTCATCAGTTGTTCAGTAGTTCTATAGCGAGGATCCCCCACAGAATGCAGAACTGCTGACAAATGAAGAGGAAATACTGAAAGAACCATTTCTGCCATAGTGAAATTTCACTGGAGCTAAAACATTTCTATTTCACTAACACATATGGATTGCCGGGAAAAAATGGAGGACTCTATAAAAGATAAAACATAGCCTAGATTGGGTGAAAGCCAGGTTCAAGTTCCTTATTTAGAATGATTTAGAATGATACAGATGAAATACCCTGCTGTATCTCAGCCACAGTATTCTATTCCAGATCTTTCTGAGTCAAGACTTAAATCTGCGTTGCTCACATCCACAGCCACTCAGCATCCACAGCTTTCCCCAGCCAGCCACCATTTTCACAGCAAAACGTTCAGAAGTTTTTCTGGAGTTTAGTGCTAATGAAATAAAAAAAGCCAACAGCAAATCTTCTGAACATACTAAAAAGCAGAGTAACTCAGCTGTCTCAGGAATATCCCATCCAGACATAACCAGCTAGAAATCTGAAAGCTGAATAGATACACCAGATGAACAGCTTTGATTCACGGCACATAGGGTTCCGACTAACCAACGGCCTTCGCTGAATCAGTCTCACAGCACGCAAAGGATATGGTAAAAATTGCAAGATGCGTATTCAGAGTCAGGGGTACGCCATCCAGAAAATATAGAATGGGCATTAAAGATACAGAAGTGGGATGGTTCATGTCATTATTTGCATCGAAGTAGTTGCTAATCACAAAAGAGGCCTTCAAAAGGCCCAAGAATTTCCCTTCTAAAATGTTACCTATAAACGTAGCAATGCTGTGGTTAATCTGTCCACAGTTTAGGCGACATTGTGCTGTTGGGGTTTCTACCACTGAAAAACAAAATGCAGTGAGGGAAGAGATGGTTGCATTGGTTTCTCTTCTCATGGGCCTGAGTTGTGCTAAACTCTCATTTTTGAAACAATTACGCTGTACAGGTGCTCCAGAGTGAGAACCCTTCACCTATAAACACACATGCAAGCACTACTTTTAAAGCAGTTCTCAAAGTAACAGGGCTTAAATTTATACATGAATTCTGTGTTCCAGACTACGTAACTGTCTCAAAACCTTTACATAACACCACAAAACTAAAGATTTTCTCCCCCAATTATGCTGCCTTTGCAAGCCATTGTGCAAGCAAATGTGCTCAAAACAGACAGTGATTACATATACTTTTTAAAGGCGCCTTGAACTCTGCTGAGTCAGTATTGGCTGCACGCAAATTGTCCTTGAGGAATTTGATTGTTCCATAAAGAATCTCTGGGACTGTTAGGAACACTGCACGCTCTCCTTGCTACCATTAAATGAAATGATGCATTGCATACTGGATGAGCAATGCTGAAAAATTGGCTTGAGTTGAAGGGGAAGATTCTTGTACAAGTCTGGAAAATTGAGCAATTTTGAAAATCTATAGTAACAAATGGTTTGTCTAAATTGAGCAATACAGAATGCATCTGAACTAAAGACCCACATGGAGATACAAATCCCTTCTGCATATAGAAAGCAAAGAAAAAATCCCACAAAATAATACATTACAAAGTACTCACCATGATTTGCTCTTCAAAAGTAAAAACTGTACCAAAATTTTAAAATACTGTAAATACTGTTCTATTAAAAAAACCCCCAAAACAAAAAACACACACACACACACACACACACACACGCCCAGTTAAAGATTAAATCCAAACAGTCAACATTTTTCTAAGGTTCAAAGAGAATCCATCTTTACAATTGACAGAGAAGAATTCAGACATTTAAAAGTGAATGGTTAGGGCATTGATTAAAAAAATAAAATACCACACTCAGAATTAAACTTACTTCTCAGTTATTCGTGAAAAAGCTTTGGGGATGGAGGGTATATTGTCTCTCCACTTGCACTCTTGTTTAAAATGTATTGTCAGCTACTATTAGATCACAGATGAATTTCAGTAACTGAAATTTCCTCAGTAATGCAATGTATTTGTTCCTGAGTGTAACAGATTTGAAAACCATTCAAGTCCCTTGTAAAGCTCATCTTGAGGGTTTAAATGGGATGTACATTAATAACATGCATAAAATGGGATGTACATGTAAAATGGGATGTTTATAATACATGCATGTAAACCTCTAAAGGAGTGTATCAGTCATTGGTTTAAAAAAGTGTGCACTAGAGAAGAATAGATGATGGTTAGGCCACAGTGCTGGAAAAAAAGGAAAGGAAAAAAAAAAAGAAGCGGTGAGAAAATATTTGGATAAATTAAATGCATCCAAGTTGACAGGACCTGATGCAGTTCTCACCCTAGGGTACACAGGAAACTAGCCAATGCAATCTGTGAGTCATTGACGCTTATTTTCAAGAATTTGTTGAAGATACAAAGAGAAGTTTCTGAAGGACTGGAGAAGGGCATACTTCATAGGTATTTCCAAAATGAGGAAAAGGGCCTGGAAAATTATATATCAGCCAGTCTAACTTCAATGTTCAGAAAGATACTAGAACAAATCACTTAAGAGTCAATTTAAAAGCACCTACAGGATAATAAAGGTGATAAAAAGCAGCCAACATGGATCTGTCAAGAACAAATCACATTAAAATGATCCAATTTCCTTCCATGACAGGATAATGGGCCTAGCAGATAAGGGGGAGGCATTAGAGACAATCTCGCTTGATTTTAGTAATGCACTTGATGCTGTTGCTCAGGATACTCTCATGAGTAAACTAGGAAATTTGGTTTTGATGAAGACAACAGAAGATGGGCACAAAACTTCATGTAAGTGCAGTAATCAACAGTTTGCTGCCAACCAGAAATGCATTTTAAGCAGTTCTAGAGGAGTCTATCCTGGGCCCAGTTCTACACATCTTTCCAATCATGACTGGAATGATACGATAAACACTTACATTACATGTAACTGAATAATTGGATAGAATTCCAAATGGATTTAAAATTAAAAAAAAAAAATCAGTAGTAGTAATTTCACAAACCACTATGATAAGGGAAATGTCCAAAACATTATTTTGCAGCAAAATACCAAGGTAGAATAATTTTGAATAACCTTTGAGAATGCGAGACTGGTCTGTGTATAAGGACTATCAAGTCCCGCTTTATGCCTTCAGGCAAAAGCCTGCATAAAACTTTGTATTTTTTCTTACATGTTCATATTAAACTAACCAGTTTTGTTTAATGTTTATTAAATATTTCTATGGTCCTGAAGTAGTAGCCACAGGAAATGGACTCAGAGGACAGCTTGTTTTATTTTAGAACCCTTCATATAACCTTTCTTTCACTTCATGACTTCTTTCAGCAATATCCTAGACTGAAACGTATTTATATTTTTCTGAAGTGTATTTTTTAAAAATTTTAAGTAGTGGCTGTGCCATATGGAAACATAAAGCTGAAATCTTCTGATACAGCAAAAGCAGAAAATAGAACCAATCAATAATTTATGTAAATTATTATTTATAACATCAACCTGGTCCATCCAGTAATTTTTGCATTAGTTGCTCACAGATTTGAATATAGAAAACATTCCTGCTTCATAGATGCTCAGGTAAAATGACACTGGTGTTGTAATGAGAAATACATTTATCAAGACTATCTTGATATATTAAGTTACTAAAATACATTGCATCTTAAAAGGCATTATTAGCTTATTTTTCAAAAAAAAAAGTTGCGAGTCCTCCACCTACTTTTACCCCAACTCATTATAGAGTTTGAGTGAGTCGCTTCAGCTTTCGTTCTATTTAAAAAACAAATGATAATTCTTCCTCCATTTACCTCCCTGTGCTGAATAATTAGTTAATCTATGTGCAATTATTTCAAGCTGTATAAACGTGCTAAATATTGTTATTAGCATAACCCAAGCTGGGTAAGATACAGAAAAAACACTCGTGTATATTCTATCATATCAAATTGTTATGCCTTGCTGTAAAAAAACTAGCTGGCTTAAAGTGAGAAGGAACGGTGAAAGGAGAAGCTGAATTAAGTTCTAAAAAAAGAAACCAGAAAAGGACTAAACAGAGTTATCAACACAGAAGTGACAGCTTGTCAGGACAGTGAGGAAAAATAGGCATGACCCAGTCAGCAAGACAGCCACACCTCCAAGCCAAAGACAGCTCAGCTGGAAACACATCAAAACCTTTAACAAATGTTCAGAGTGATCTCAGCCATTCATTTAAACAGGGAATCCATAAACCCACAATCTTACGCTATTTGTATCAAGTAAGGAACTTGATAAAAACTTGGAATTTGCAGCACTACAGAGATTCCTCTAGAACTGCTGCAGAGGGGATGATGGGGGCACGGAGTGTAAAAGATCAAACCAAAAAAGCAACATGCAGCACAATGTAAGGGTAAAGCAAACATAGCATTTCTGGAGCTAACATTGTTCTCTATAATGTCCAGGAGGTCCTCTACCTTGGCCATTGTTTAGTGTCCAAGATGAACAGAAAGAGAGGGAGAGAAATAAAGGCAAATTAAACATCAAATACTTCCAAAAGGGAAACATGCTACAGATTTGGATGCAACTTTAAAATCTCATTGTATTAAAAACAGTATGCCAAAATGCTGCTACTGGAAGCACATTGGAGGGTGAACGGTGACATGTACATTGCATACGCAGTCCCCATGTTTGTTGCCATTGATTATTTTTTTCTGTAACAGCTCTTAAAAACCTAGGCTCCCTGTATTCAGGGAGACACATTTTTGATTTACAAAGGTATGCTAATAATATGTTCTGCTACAAAGTCTTATGGCCTCAGATACAGCAAGGAAGCATCCTGCTGACCGAATTTAAAAGATCGGTAATTGTTCAGCCAGCCATGGGATGAAGGATGGTCAATCATCAAAGGAAGATAGGGATTTGGAAATTACATTGCACTACACGAAATTGGTTTTTTAACCATTAGTGTCAACTTCCTGTTTAGCATTGCCAAAGGTGTTTTTTTTTTCTTTCTGCAATCAATAAAATGCTAGCATTTGTTGTCTTTTTTACCACCTTAAGTAAGCTAATTTTAAGGTATTTGTTAATAATAAACAGAATTTCTATGGAGATTGTAGATTTTTCACTGCTTGAATCATCAGTTTGACAATGTGTGTGGGGAGAATCAGTACTGGTAAGGTTGAAAAATCCTGTTTTCCAAGGGCAAGCAATTAGAGATAGAGATTTAGAAAAAAATTATCTAAAAAAGGCCTATGGGGTGACCCAAGAGAAGATCAGCCATCAGTTAGCTTATTCACATACATGCATAGTGTATATTTACCCCAGGCTAGGGCTCCAAAAGACTTCAGCAGGCCAAGATAATGAGCATTTAAACATAGATTTGGGTTTTGAACATCCATGGAAAGTCTGCTAGGACTTGTGTCTGTGGATTCTGCACTCCTGCTTTTCCTTTCTATGGTGACTAGCTTTGTCCTTTCCTCCCATTTTATGGCCTTAGGAGGTGTTGAGCAGAACTATAATTTGAGCAACTTTTAGCTGTTTAAGCATGTAAGGAGAAACAGGTTTATCCTTTGCTCATTGCTGTTCAAGTAAATGACCACCCTCCTTGGCAAAGAGGATAAACAACTGAACAGACTTCAGAAAGTAAAGCCTCCATGAATTTTCCTACAAAAAAAATAAAAAAAAAAGTCAGCTTTTGTTTCCTTGACCACAGGTCTATCTGGGAGGGCACTCCCAGTGGTCATGGAGTTGATAGGATAGGTTAACATGTTCCTACTGACATGCAGAGTCACGGCTGAGTTGCTGCAGCAAGAAAAGGACCATTGATTCAGGCCACAGTCACTCTTTGCTTTCAGGAGAAAAAGGCAGAAAACAGGTGGGAAAGCTTACTCGCTCTCTAACTTTGCTCAAAGACTTCAATTTAAAAATCATAAAGTAGAGAGAACCACTTTTCAGTTCAAACATATGGATTTTCTCCTAAATTTTCTGCTGAATTCCCATGCACCGTTCATCTAAGTAGAAGAGAACAGGTTTCTGTAATAAACTGGTGCAGCTCATACCATGAAAAACCAATAGCATGAGAGGTTCACATCTAGGACAGCTAGTAATTTATTCCTAAACTCATTTAGGGGTGCACTCCAACTGGCTAAAGAACAGGTGGTTAAGTTCGCAAGATCAAAGGAACTTTCCATTGCAGTCCAAGCTGATTTACACTGACTTTATTCAAGTGACATCAGAATCAGAATATTCATCTCCAGTATAAAAATAACCTCTTAAGCAGTAATACAGTTTCAAAATGAGAATATAAACTGCCTAGTAAACACAGAAATAAGAAAAAATATAAATATCCAAAGGAAGAGGTACAACGAGAATCACAAACAAATCTGCCAATCCCCTGCAGTGATTTTTTTCACATGGTAGCTAAACTGACTGCATTTGGGGGTCCATTAGTTCCCACTACACATTGACAATAATGTTAGAAGAGAGAGGGGAAGAAAATTCTGAGTAAATTCATAGTAAGCTAAACTTAGAATTTTTTTCTATTAAAAAGAATGCAGAGCCGAGGCAGATTTTATTACATGCATCTATTTGGGTTCCCATAACCGGCAGAAATCATAAACGAAGATGTGGTGTAAAGTGGCTGCTTTTGTCATGTGCTGGAAATCATTATTTGGGTAAAGAAGAAGAGAATCTCCGATTCATTTCCCTCAAAAATTGGGTAAAGTAATGGATTTTTGTGGTTACAGCAGAAACTAAAGGTAATTAATGCTAAGAAACTCTCAGGGTGAACAAAGATGGCTGTTGAAAATGCTTAAACAAAAGCAGTATTCCTACATTCAGTAAAAGAAAAGGCAGAAACTATAGCTGAACCAGTGCAAGAAATGGCCAAGATTACCACTGAGGTAAATTCTTGAAACAGAGTACCGGGACGAGGAGGGTTGAGCAGAAAGAAGCACATGGGGGAATGGGAAAGAGAGAGAAAAATAAAAGGTGAGCATAGTTTTGTGTTATGCCTAAAAAGCAAAACTGCTGAATGACTAAACTCAGTGGGTCAAAGAGGTCATAGGAACATAGGAATACCATTGTACCCTAAGAGTATAGAAACTAATAAGATCAATTTTCTAAGTGGGGATAAACTCATGAGAATTTCTGTGGATGTAATTCCAAAATTAGACTAGCACTGTCTAGTACTGTTAGTACAATTAAACTAATGCTGTTATAGAAGTAGATTTCCAATTAGGAAAGGAATATTTAGTGCACACTGTTGAGAAAGATAAAAAAGGCAGGAGTAATCTGAAACAGGGTTTGCAGAAACAAGACTTTCACAGAATTGCTGTTTCTAATACAAGAGGAACAGAATGGGTCTCACGGGATGTTTGTCATTTTGCAGGAAAATAATGGGAAGGTTTAGGTTCTTCTTTATTCAGTTTCCTATTTACCCTTCTATATATAACAAGCCTAAAATCTTTTAATTTAAACATTAGTTTTACATTTCCTTACACTGTGATGTTTATTTTCAGAAGTAGTAATACGGCTATGGCACAGTTTTATACTCTAGATATATGTTCTCAAATTAAGGACTTTTTTTAAATTAAGAAATAAATTCAGGAATTCAAGCACTAATATCTAGATCATAAGCAGACACTGAGTTACAATAAGTATCAACAGCATAGCATTTGGCACCTTTTTCTATTTTTTTTTCTTTTTTTATAAACTTTGGCCTTAGTAATAGCCAGCATGCTATGGAAAGGCAAGCAAAAAGACATAATAATTCTTGTTTACTATTTCCTAGTATGCAAGGACATAATCTGAGGCAGGTAAGCTTTATTTTAATACTTTTAGAGGTTTGATATGTGTATGACAGACACTATAGCTCCTATCTATCAAGAAATTTTAAGAGTATAGTGTGTTTTCAAAATTATAGCACAAAACTTCTGAAAAGTTTTACTACAAAAGTTCCCGCAGGACTGAAGTAGAGTATTTTGAACATTGGACTGACCAAACCAGAGCAGTTGAAAGATTCACGTAATGCAGTCCAGCCCAATGCCTGTGACAGTACCGAAGCAGATAAGAAACAGGAATGTAAGACTAATACAGACACACAGGATACTTTCTCCAAGTATTCTCAAATCTCTGTTTGCAAGTCAGGGACTGCCTGACCTGAAGTTGTTTCCATGGATTTAGTAACTATTAAGGAATTTCTCTTCCATACATTTCCCCACTCTTCCACTGAGACTCTGAAAAAATTCCTCACCTACACCATTCTGCAGAAAGTAATTCCACAAAGGGTTCAGCATACAATAAGAAACTAACAACTTTTTTTCCTTCTTTTGAAACTTCCACGTCCTAGCCTCACTTCATAAAAGTGGAGCAATAAATACAGCGTATGTAACAAACGTGTTATATGCAAATACAAAGAAACATACATGAAGAAAAAATATCAGACTTTTTCTACTGGGTGTTTCAAAAAAACCAGATACATATTACATACGTTTATTTTAGAGTAATTTAGCCAATGAAAAATGTTTCATTATTTTAAAAAAGAAGATTAAGGGGGGGGGAGGGGGGGGGCAGGAGAAGAAACAAGTTCCACCAGCTCTATTGTGTTTCTAATTAGGCACATCTGCTGGATATCATGTTCTGTCAGTGAAGTATAAAGCTATAATGCAAGTTTTTTTTTTAAAAAAGCAGCTATTTTGGAGTGTGAAAAATACAAGTTTTATGTCTTTAGATAATAGCTCCTCTACTTACACTAACAATATATCAAGTTTTAATTATCTCTGTGGTTTTTTTCCAAGGAAAATTAAACATTCATTGGCTTTTTTGTTGTTGTTATGTAATGAATTACACAACATATCTAAGTGTTACTTAAATATGCAGCAGAGCTCTGCTCCCCTAACAGTTAATTTTCTGTCTGTGAAAACCTGCTGGTATTTAACAAAATAACAGCCCTAATCGATCTTCAAGTGTAATGACTAGCTTGGGTTTTGATAACAAATTCACTGGTAAGATCACAAACACATCAATATTTCTACAAATAAATATCTTAATACTGAAACAATGCAATATTGTTCTCTAGAAAGCTAAAGACTAAATGACATATCATTAACTGTAAAATTAATCCACTTGCCCCTGTTTGACACTGTCATGATTTCAGCTGTAAACAGTTAACTTTTTTACTAGCAGCTGGTATAGTGTTACTTTTTGGATTTAGGGTGAGAAATACTTTTGACAGGGCACTGGCAGTTTTGGTTGTTGCTAACTGCTCAAGGCCTTTTCTCCTCCTCAATATCACCCTGCCAGCGAGCAGACTGAGATGGCACACAGCTGGACAGCTGACCCCAACTGACCAAAGGGACTTTGCATACCATGTCATGCCATGCTCAGTATACACAGCTGGGAGAAGAAGGTTGCAGGGAGGATATTTGGAGTGGTGGTGTTTTGTCTCCCCAAGTAACCCTTATGTGTGATGGAGCCCTGCTTTTCTGGGGATGGCTGAGCACCTGCCTGCCGACGGGAAGCAGTGATTGAATTCCTTGTTTTGCTTTGCCTGCATGTGCAGCTTTTGCTTTACTTATTAAGCTGTCTTTATCTCTACTCACAAGTTTTTCCTCACTTTTACTCTCCTGATTCTCTTCCCCATCGCAACGGGAGGGAGTGAGCAAGAGGCTGCTTGGCTCTCGCTGCTGGCTGGGGTTAAACCACGACAGACATGAATAGTAGTTAAGGGATAAAAATTGGCCTGAAGGGTCGCTGTTAATGCCAACGGAGTTGAAGGAAGAGACCCACCAATATTTTAGGATTTCCTTGGTAATGAATATGGAAGAGGGACCTGGTTAATTTTTTTTTTACTGTAGAGAACTAATCATAATTTGTAGAAATAAAACATTGCACAAAGACCTCCGCTGAAGGCAGAAGTGGTTTTGAAAAAGAAATAGACAGAAAACACCTATGAAGGAAATTTCTCCTTTAATTCTCCCATAAGATTAAATGTTAAAATGTATTTAGAGATTGTTTTAAAGTGGTATCATGAATCTTGCTTTTAAGAAAGAAAAAAAAAGACTTCGGAGTAAATCTGTTTTTAAAAATTGTGAATATATTTTCAGCTGTTACAAGCTTCTGTGACATCACTTCTGCACAACTATTATACAATGCACAAGGTCCTTTTCCTCTCTTCCTTTATAGGGCAATTTTGCCACTTCCTTCCCTTCTATTCTACACCTGTAGCATTTTTACTGCCCTTTCCTTCAGCATTTCCTCTTCCAGAACTTCTAGGGAATTTTACCATTTTCTCCCTCTGAAATAACAAAATCTAAATTGTGTAATTACCAGGAAATAAAATATTAGTTTACACTAAGGTATTAGAGGATAATGCATAAAACAATCTGCTTCCTTCTTAAGCAGAGTTCAGAATTTTATTTTCTGTTGCTGTGAACTTAGCTGAAATCTGTATTAATCTCTCCATAATGATCTTTAAATCTCATGAGGGGAAATCTTCCTGAGGAAAAACATTAATTCAGAAAACATCTATGTAAAGGAGGAATTTAAATATCTTCTATCGACCTTTTTGACCTTGCCACGTTTATATTCTGCGCCGATTTCTGCTACTCAACTACACAAACTCCTGAGCTGCTGGGGTTTGCTCTCCACTCCCAGGCACTGGAGCACCAGTAGAGAGAACTGCAGAACTCAGACTGCAGTTCAGAAAACATTAGAAAGACCAGGTGCTGATAAACTGTCCCAATTCAGTTCCCTCTCTTTTACCACGGCTTTCTCTTCTCTCTACCTTCTGCTTCTCAGGCATCACTTTTTAAGAAGTATTTCTTCATCCCAGGAGCACAGGATCAGTTCATCTTTCTGTTCTATGGGAAATCTACCTTCTGTTTCTTCTATGAAATGGGAGGAACAACAATCTAAGTGTGAAGAAGGTTTTGTGAGAGCGTTTGGGCGGTTTTTTTGTTGGGGTTTTTTTTTGGTGGGGGGGTATGGGGTTTTTTTTGTTTTTGCTTGTTTGTGGGGTTTTTTAAAAGATTAATTGCACACCATTATCTCATGGCCCTGACCCACAGGAAATATGCTTCCTTACCTAGCACAGTTCTCATCTCCTCACAGTATTAACACTAAAATCCCTGTACAATCAAAAAAGAGAGAAAACAACCAAGTCCCGGATGGTATCTTCCAAGGCAACACTTGTAGGAGCTAAGAACTCAGATTATCTCAAACTCAATCACATAGTTCAAGAGTCTCTTCAAGCAAAGCAAATCAAGACACTTCTAAAATAAAAGTGGAGTAGGAAACAAAGCTCTTCACAGTCACTACTGCCTAATCTTAATTATTTTAATTAATATTTTATGGGTTGCAAATGCAAAGGTTTTTATGCTTTGCCACTTTTGCGTAATCAAGTTTCTTTCACTATTAGCTGATTAATCTCTGCTTTCTCTTTTCGATGATTGCATTTGTTCAAAGTCAGAGTTCAGCTGAAAATGACACATTGTAAGAATAACCTACTGAAAAAGCTAATCCTTGCTGGTAATTAGCTGTAATGACTTCTAAAGGGAAAAAGAAGCAGCAAGAGGGGAAAAAAACCCAGAAGTGGATTTTCTTTTTCTCCACAGTATTTGTGTCTTAAAGATCTACTGCATGAACAGCAAAAGTTACTGGCTTATTTATTACACTACAGGTGGTCTGTTGTCAATTTGAGACTTAAAATACTGAACACCCCTATCACTTGTGACATCTAAAATCCCAAAATTAAGAAACTCTAATGTAGCTACATTTACATTTTTTAAGTTTACCAATTGTTGCTCTGCCCACGAAATTTATCCTCCATATCTTTCTGTGCACACAGAAACATATATATATTTATATACAAACATGTATTCTCAAACAGTGTTCTTCCCCTTTCTCTTGAACTAAATCCAAACATGCGGAGTAAGGGAGGAAAATGAGAGAGAAAAAAAATGGAAAAAGAAAGGTAACGCAACATTTGTTCCACTGCCATTATCTCATGTCTTTTTTTTCTTTTAATTTTGCAGGTATTGTGTAAGACAGACTCCCTCAGGTTGCAAGGTTCTCTGTGGAATGAAGAGAGTTGCTTCAGAAACAGTGTATCAAACATGTCTTCAGGACAGAGGGAAAAATAACTGGGATTTCACAGTGAAAAGGGCACAGAGACTATTACTACTTCCTCTAGTCCTTTGGGAAACTTTGTGTAACCCAAAGTAAAGGGCTGTCAGACACAAAGTACTTGCTTTTGGTTGTTTGTAGTTTAACCACATGTAGCATCAAGAAGATGCGCTCCTCAAAACAAAAAATGAAGAGCTTTTAGGAAAATGGAATAATGGCAGGTAAGAAGTAAAACAGATTCTTCATACACAGAGGAAAACAGAATGAGGGAAAGAGATCAGTACTATGAGATCAGAGGAAAACTAACTGTAAAGAATGGTAAAAGAGGCTTATTTGAAGTTCTCAGTTCTCCTACCAGTAAGTTTTTAAAACTGAAAGGAAACCTCTCCTCGTTCTCCTCCCTCCCTTCCAGATCAAAATGAAGGTCCTTTGAGCGAGAAGCAAAACAGAACCCAAAGACATAGAAGTGTAACAAATCAACAGAAAGGCCGGGACCAGATTGAAAGCATGAAGAGGATCAGAGGACAAAGGAAGAGTCATGGAAAAGTATCAGGGGAAAAACAAAAAAGCAAAGAAGATCAAATAAGATGGTTAAAGTTTAATATTAGTACTGGACCTTTTGTGTATATTCCTAGAATTGTTGTTGCTTAAAAAATCAAGGAACATACTTAGTCTCGATTCTAGTGTCATTAATATTCTCTGTAATAGCATAAAAAAAACTCGCCAGCATTCCTGCACTCATGCAGAAGACAGTTGTTTTCAGTTGATTTTAACATGCATTTGGTGAGTTCTGGTATTTTCATCTCAGTGTGCATCCAAAGGCTGTCTTGTGGTACTATGATTTTCATCTGCAGGATTGGCTTACATTTGAGTGAAATACTCGACATGTTTTAATCCCAACTATATGGGTAAAAAGTTCATGACTGAAAGTCAATTCAAATAAATGAAACAGTTCCTATCATGTCTTCCTTTTCTCAGTATCTTTCATTTAATTATCAAGGTAAAAGTTTTAAGGCAGATTAAGGCAGTGTTACTGCATCTTTGCAGATGGTTTTGGGGTGTTTTTTTAAACGTGTCCAGAGATGGATATTTCCACAGTATTTGACCTCAGAAAACAGTTATGGCTAATCAAAGTAAGACAAGAAAGGGAGGTACACAGTATCTGTTGTCTAACAGAGAATGACATCTATGAGAAAAGGAGAAAGAGAAAGAAAGTAAACATACAGATATCCATAAAAGCAAAATGAGCCGCTAAATCTGCCAGGACTTGTGCAAGGCATTTGACACTGTCCAGCACAACAGCCTTGTCTCTAAATTGGAGAGACATGGATTTTACAGGCGGACCACTCAGTGGATAAGGAATTGGCTGGATGGCCTCACTCAAAGAGTTGCAGTCAACAGATCGATGTCCAAGTGGAGACCAGTGATGAGTGGCATTCCTCAGAGGTCAGTACTGGAACTGATACTGTTTTACCATCTCTGTTGGCAACATAGACAGTGGGACTGAGTGCACCCTCAGCAAGTTTGCTGACGGCACCAAGCTGTGTGGTGTGGTCAACATGCTGGGGGGAGGGGATGCCTTCCAGAGGGACCTGGACAGGCTTCCGAGGTGGTCCGCTGCGAACCTCATGAAATTCAACGAGGCCAAGTGCAAGGTCCTGCACTTTGGTCAGGGCAATCCAAAGCACAAATACAGGCTGAGCAGAGAATGGATTGAGAACAGCCCTGCAGAGAAGGACTTCGGGGTGTCGGTTGATGAGAAACTCAACACGACCTGGCAATATGCACTTGCAGCCCAGAAAGCCAACCACATCCTGGGCTGCATCAAAAGCAGCGTGGCCAGCAGGTCACAGGAGGTGATTCTCCCCCTCTACTCCACTCTCATGAGATCCCACCTGGAGTGCTGCATCCTGCTGTGGGGCCCCCAACAGAAGGACAACTGTTGGGGTGAATCCAGAGGAGGTCCACAAAGATGATCCCAGGGCTGGAGCACCTCTGCCATGAAGACTGGCTGAGAGAGTTGGGGATAATCAGCCCGGAGAACAGAAGGCTCCAGGAAGACCTTATAGCGGCCTTCCAGTATTTATAGGGGGTCTACAGAAAAGGTGGAAAGGGACTCTTTATCAGGGACCATGGTGATAGGACAAGGGGTAACAGTTTTAAACTCAGAGAGGGTAGATTTAGATTAGATATTAGGAAGGAATTCTTTACTTTGAGGGTGGTGAGGCACTGGAACAGGTTGCTCAGAGAGGTTGTGGATGTCCCATCCCTGGAGGTGTTCCAAGGCTAGGGCGGATGGGGCTTTGAGCAACCTGGTCTAGTGGAAGGTGGCCATGGCAGGGCATTTGGAACTAGATGATCTTCAAGGTCTCTTCGAACTCTAACCATTCTATGATTCTAAAATAGACTGGTGATATATGCAGACCTCCACCATATGTAAAAGCGGCGGCTTTGATGTTCAGCCCATTGGGGATGGGGGGTGGGAGAGAAGGAGGAATCAGAGGTCCTGCTGTTCACCTAGCTCAATGCGGAGGGAAACCCTACACCCTAATATACCCCTTTCCTCTCTCAAACATGTCAGTGAGGGCACACAAGTCACTCATTTTACCCTTTTTTTCCAAAAATGTCCAGCCTGCATTGTTAACTTCTGTTCATTTAAGTCTCTGCAAAAGATTCACATCCTTTGTGACTGCCTCCTTTCACATAGAAATCTTATTTTTCCATAAAAGAATACATTAAGTTCAGATACTTCTGAGAGCAGAAAGGAAAACTCCTTTTAAACGCACCAGGGGATGGCCCAGCCAGTTCAGTTCTAACGGCTCAACATGACAAACTAACAGTTGTTAGATAACTGACATTTGGGATCTTGTGCCAGAAAAATGAGTTAATTTTTAATGTACATTGTCTATGTCCATAGTCAAGGAACACCTAAATATGCAACAGAAACATGGGGGGAAAAGAAGACTGTATCATAAAAGGCATTAATTTTACATTGCCTATATAAATAGCCTTTCAGGAAGCTTTCCTAATGAAGTCTCAACTTATACTTGAAATTCAATTATACCTTAGGTGATCTGACAACAGTGAATTAATACATTTAACTCTTAAGTCATTTGCTCTTCAAGATCACCTGTTCAAATATGGCACCTTTTTTTTTCCTGTCTGTAAAAGAACTGAGTGACAAGACAGAATGATATGATAACTGCTAACTAGATTTGAGTTATGCTAAGCATATTAGAGAATCATGAATTATTTCAAAAGTTGATGAAATTATTTCAAAGTATATAAACCACATCATATAAGACTGGAGAAACATTTAGACATTTGGTTTCACTATTTCTTAAACGACATTTTCTATCCTGAGACTTGATATGCCTTCCAAAAAAAAAAGTGTAAGGAGAAGACCAAATATGTTGTTTGGTTTTCGTTGCGGCTTTTTGTGGGATTGAAAAATACCAAGACAAACACTTTGGTGTTTTTTCATGAAGAATTTTTATAGAAAGGTACCTAAATTTTATCCAAGAAGCGTCATGAATGAAATATGAATGGTTACTATTTCACCAAATGTCTTAAAGTAATGTGCAAAGGATAGAAAAAAACTTTCAAAAGGAATTAGGAAAGCAAACACAGGTAGTATAAATACCACAGGACTGCATGCACTTTTTTCTCAGACACTTTGTGCCTTAAAGAGTGAATGGTGTAGGAATGTAAGGATTTAAAAACAAAAGCCTCAATTATTTGAGTTTCAGCTAGTTTTGTTTATATTACAGAAAGCTTTTATCCAACCTGTCTTTCAGCTTCTTGCAAGCAACAGGTAGCAAGAAATCCCTGAAAATATACTCAGTTTTCCAGCATGACTCCAGTTCTTCAGCCATCCAGACTACTAGATAAATATACAAAGCTTGTTGCATGCTAATACGTGTTCCCAGGGCCTCGGTCCTACACCCTCAACACTCACTTAATATTAACAAGATTATAATGAAACACAGTTTTCTGTGAGAACCCGCATAGGCAGAGCGCTCAACTTGGGCACAAAGTAGTGTTGGTGTCATCTTCTCCTGGAGTTTATATAAAATAACACTGATCTTTTCTCAACACCTAAGATTCAATTTTCAGAAGGTTCAGAAATGGCTTGTCCTTACTCTCAATAAATATCACTTTAATGGTAATTTCTGTTAGGAACCTACTTTAAAAGTCTTCATGGCCTTCAGATTTAGCAGACCAAACTAGAAACTGGATATGTCCTAGTTTGGTGCAATTTTTTTCCTGAGTTTATTTTAGAGGGAACATGAAGATAAGGGAGAAAAAGTTATTTTTCCCTTTCAGGATATCACTGAAATAAATATATTTAATAGTAATTTAAAAAAAAAAAAAAAGATTGTTGTATTTCATAAATCTCTGGAACTGCACTGTAATGCACCAAGACCACTCTGTTTCACATAATCAACTGCGTTCAAATGGAACACATAAGGAGATCATGTGAAGAAGAAAAAGCATTTCTTCTTTTTAACAGCCACTGAATCTCTTGCCGTAAGATTTTTTAATTCTTAAGTATTATGGTATATTGCCACCTTTAGGATAGCACCTAAATACAACTTACAAAAATAAAGCTCTAATTATTTTCTTTATAGCATTTCCCTGTGATTTGCATCCATTGAAAAAATGGTGGCGCGTAGGTACCATGATTTTATTTCTATGTAAAAAATGAATGGACATTTCATCATTCTAGCACAGCCACTGCACAAACAACTGCAAAATGCCAATTAGATAATCACTAATAGAAAAAGATAATTCCATCTGCTGTGAAGAGAGGAGACAGCACACACACCACCACAATCCTCAGAGATCTCTGAAGTAAGTACCATTGAGGAAATGATAACGTTCAACAGGAGTTTTAGTGTATCTGTTTTCCTTGGCACTCAAGTTTTATCTTTTGATCTGGTTACACTACATGCTACACCTGGAGGACTTGCTGATTTTGCTACGAAGCTTCAGATTATCTTGAAAACATGATTGAGACTTATCCTCATGTGGTATTTTCTTCCCTATTGGCTTTAAGCTGCACCTAGCACAATAAGCATTAATAAATCATATCTGGCTATAAAGTCTAGTGATGACTCATCAAAATTACAGCCATGCTTTTCATGGTTTCTACCCTAAACATCTTTGTTGTTCATCTTTTATGTTTTTGCTTTGCCTTAGGGTTTTCTGGTTTTTAGTTATTCTGACTGGGCTATTCTGCAAATTACTGAGTTTCCCATTTTACTGGGCATCATTCATCTTCTTTTGCAGTCAGATTTGCCTAGATAGGCAATTGTTCACAGTGCAGACATGCTGTTACTTGGGTGCTTGTGTCCCAATTCAATTTGTGTGGATCATGGTGGAAGCATAGTGCAGCAATAATGATATGAAGTTGCTTAACACCGTTACTGTAGTAATTTTGGCTGAATCTCCTAAACTTCATTGCAAATTCCAGTCTTTCTCTGTAGCGTTTTTTATGCCTTTGTTCCTGTTTCCATAAAAAATTAGTTTGTGCTATTCAAAACCTTGGTACGATGCAGAAGGCATCCTCAAAAGATATTACTGGGGGGGAAAAAAAAGTAACATGCTGAGGCAGTTTGCCTGCAAGACTACCTTTGCTCATCTTCAATAGATTTGCTTCTGCACATTGCCTGGAAAAGAATACTAGACTGCATGTGGCATTATATTTAATGAAAGAGACAAATTTTTTACATCTCTGTATAAGAACCCAGATTTCTCTGTATTCAGAGATATGGAAGTCCGAAAAGAAAATTTCGAAACCAAGTCTCGCAAAAAGTACAAGGAGCTTCTCCTCTGGTTTCACTGCAGAAAGATGATAATTTGCAATGAGTCTTCATTATTTTCTATTTGCCTTTTACGATATTGGAGTTTGCATTTTGTGTATTCCACACGTGTTCTCACTGATCCAGCTCCATAGGTTTTAACTTCTAGAAATATAAGCCCTAGAAGGCACTTGAAAGAACAACACCCAGGCAGTGGCCGATCAATATGGCACTGTTAATAGTGGCAGAGAATCTGTCTTAGGAAGACAAATTTCTAGCAGAATGAACACTTTTAGGAATGACAGCAACAAAAACTGAATAGATCCACGATTCTATAGCTTGTTGAAGACACATAACGGTCCCAAGACTGGCCAAACAATATTAGGCAATTGTTTATCGCTCAGCCTTGGTTTTGCCTCTTGTCTTGTGGTCTGATAGATGCAATTTTAGCTAATATAAACAGATGTTCTGTTCTATGCATTAAGGTATACTGCAAATAATATAAAGACCCTCAGCAAGTGCCTTATCACAACTTCAAAATACATGAATTCACTATGCGCAAGAGATCCAAGTGGCAACTTTTAAATGAAAGTAAACAGGGAAAAAAACACCTGCATGGGATAGTATTGATATGTATTGCTTAGTAACTACTTTATCATTTAAAGATTTAGCAATGAGAAGGAAATAACTTCCACAATCATGGCTAGTCAACATCCAGCAAAATTTTCTGGAATTATTCCATGGCTAAATGCAACTGATGGAAGAAAAAATATCTGCATGTCCACAATGGCGTGCCAATTTTTTTTGGCTTATCCTGCAGCTCATATGATGGCTCAGCTGATTTTTCAAAGGTTATTAGCAAAATGAATAAAAGGCAATTATATGTGATGAGATGGTATAGACTATCCAGTGACTTACTTTTATTTTCTTCTTTTCTAACAACATTCAGTAACACTTAGAGGGACATCTTTCACCTCTTCCTGAACAAGAAAGATATTACTTCTCCTTACTAGGTCTTGCCTCACTGAATTCACAGCAGTTTTCAATGAAAGAATTATTACATGAATCCAGGTGCTTAATAGATACATAACTTCTAACCACATTAACATGCTTTCAGCACACTCTCATGTGAAGCCATCCCAAACTCTTGCTGAGGAACGCACGACCTGTACTACTTGTTATCTCATGCACAAATCAGGTTTTGCACGTTAGCAAAATTATGAACAGACAAATCAAATGGGTTAGTCTAACTTCTAAACGTACATACCAATTTTTGTAATCAGAGTTGATCTGCTCTTTAGTAAAGTATTTAAAGCAATGTCCATAAGGAATCTTAAAGTATGTTCCAGAAAAAGTCATACAGAACCTGTGCATCAACCAGTACCTAGGGATGTATCATAACACATTAATTAAATATTCTATTTTCCATCCATTGTCACATTATTGTAAGCACACAATATGGAAGGAGTTTGTATAACTTCAAATGGTGAATAATCCCATAAAGACTTCAATTCCTTACCACCACTTCAGCACTTAAGTTAACAGCATTTCTGTGCTTGTTTCTCTCTCTGATGTCAAAGAAAAGAACATATTGCCAGGCTCCCACAAATGGGTATTTTCAAGTTTGCATAGCTTTGTTATTTCAAAATCAATTGCTTCAAACAAGGCAAAGCACAGATTACTCACACTGATGCCTCCTGCTGAGCTTGATGCTTTAGACTTACATAACACAAAAAAGTGCCAACATTTTCTGAATAGCAGAAAATACACTTTTCCTCAAATTCTTGTGCTGTAAGTCATGGATCTAGATGAATGTTTGTTACGAAACTTTCTGAAGCAAAGTCAAGTTTAGACTAAGGTGAAAGTTCAGCAAATCAATAATCAGTGAAAATACGGTGTTTGGAGGGAAATGTCTTAGAAACTGAGCATTGATATCGCTGAAGCAGGTACTCCCGGATATTTTGATTCCGTACTGAATTACCATTCTGGATGCATAAATCTGTACTTAGCAAACAAAACAGAACTGAAAATGTTATTTTTCTGACAATACCATGGTCCATCAAGATGAATGTTGGTGGCATTGATACCAAGTACAGACATGATAACAGTATCAAAAAGGAATGTCCAAAATAATGAAATTTTATGATATGAAGGTTTTCTGTGCATATGAGATGTAGGTACTTAGCATCGACAAAATGCAGACCAAAACGGAAAGACCAGATAAGCCCCCCGAATGTGTTCTGGATTACCTTTGCATCTTACGTCAGATGCCAAGCAACATCAGCACAGTTCAGAAGACCAAAGCATTCATTCTAATTGCTTTTGGTTTTTACTTTAATCTTAAAAAAAAAAAAAAAAAATTAAAAAAATCTGTATTAACAAATGCAGCAATTATTCTTTTTGAAAACTACATTAACAAAGTATTCCATTTTGTACAAAGGAGAGAAAAGAGAGGATTGTGTTGGGCTGACAGGTAGCGTGAAAACACTAACTTAAAGCAAACGGAGACTGATTTTCTCATCTTCTACTTAAGACAATTTTATTACAGGGCAAACTCAGCATGAAATACTACCAAAAGTTCAATCACTAGTTGAAGTTTACACAAACTTTCAAAAAAATTATGAAGCAACAGCGAATTTGGCCAGCTAAGATTTTGCTTCCCTCTGAGTTACCTCGTTGTTGTGCTGACATCATTCAGAAAGCCAAGGCAGTAAACATATGCTGAATTCCTTTTAATTTCAGAAGCCAGGCAGGCTGTTTTCGGAATTTGGCTTTCTAAGCATTTCCTTTGGTTCCTAATATTGCATTTTATGCAACCAATAGTTACAGGTGGAGTCTTTAAGTATTCCAGTTAAATCATTAATGAAGGTACTGCTGCTGTATTACAGCACTTCAAAAGCATTTCTAACAGAGGTTCTAGCTTGTGGCACTTGCACAAAACTCCATCTGCTGGCCTTCTTTCTCAGTTACCTGACCAGAAATGCCAAAGAATAATTCTGCCTCTTCCTTTAGTCATGCAGCCGTGGCCTTTGTCCATTTTACCAGCCAGATGTGCTACCTAAGAAAATTAGAAACCTAAGTCTGAAACACACCGAGCGTTTTGGTAAATGAGAATGATCACCCTCAAAGCACTTCAGTGATACAAAACATGTGTGATACAGCCTGGATTAGTGGTATGAATCATCAAGCTCATACCTGTGCTTAGTCAACAATAATGTAATTGTTATTTTTCATGCGATTAAGTCAGCATAACTGAAAGTTTACTGTTGTGCTGCACATTTTGAAAGAGAAGCTGCTAAAATAAGCAAATGATAAAAATTATCCATAATAGCTAACTCTGAATCATGTCCACGATTCCATCAGTAAGGCAAAACCAAACTGCAATAAATGATGAGTTGACATTACCACTGACACACAGCTGTAGTGTGATGGAGCATCTGATTTGATTACTGAGTTTCCCTAGTAATTAACATTATATTACAGTGCAGTGTTACACACATTCACAGCTACCTACTTAGAAAGGCAGGATATAGTTTAATTTAAAAAAATAATATTATGCAAGTATGACTTTTCAATTTTACATAAGGAGTGGACTGTATGCACCCCTCCCACTGGCATTCCCAGCTTTTGAAGGTGCCTTTCTCTTACTCCACCACCAGAGTGGCCATAAGTCAGTTTAGTCCTACCTTGGGGGAAGCCCTTTCAGATATGATGGGCAATGCAGTTGCTGTATCATTTCACCACTTACTGGTTGATTTAGATGTCAAAAAAACCACATCAGTTTGTCTAGCTCCAGCTCGGTAATCACTATGGAGAAACTAAGGTATCAGTAGATAAAATAGGGATATACTCCATTCTTTTTCCTCCTGGCAAGCCAAAGCAAAGAGGGCATTTTGGATGGCGTTAGCAGATTCCATTTTAAATTTATATTATCATACCACAAAAACATAAGGGAAAGGAAGTGAAGAAGTCTCAAAGCAGAACCTAAATGCAGTATGGATGGGTCAGCTATGTGCAGTACATTTCCCACTCCAGAGGAATTCTGCAAAATTACTTTGCACAGAGAAAATCTACATCTGCACCTGGGCTTGGTGTTCTTTCCCAGATTTTTTAAGCCAGGTGTTTGGGGGATTCTAGTTATAATCACACTACCTATGGTTATGGAAGGACTATATAAACACACAAATATCTTTACCCTTTCTTTAGATAACTTCAAAAATGAATAGCAAGAAACATCTGCACCTTTTCAAACTTCTGGGTAAATTTATATCACAAAAGAAAAGAAGAAACAAAAAAACCCAGGCAGAATACCACCCTTCATCAAGAGACTGCGAGAAATTTATCATCACATTGTCCTCAGTTTCTAGAGAATATTCACTTACGTGTTTCCTTCATCAAGCCTGGATGATGAAGCTCTTCCAACATCTGGGACAAACATAGATTAGTAGAACCTGAATGAAATGCTGCCCCAAAAGAGTAGGTATTATCTGGACAGAGCAGACAGCTTAGTAAGGGAAAAAAACCCCACCCAAACAGGTATTTATCATGAGCTTATTTCAAGAAATAATGCCATCCTACCAAAATCAACAGAAGTTGCATATAAATTTAAGAATGTTCTTTAATTGTACATGATTAATATAAATGTCCTTTTCCTGATTTACAAGGTCTGAAGTAGATAAATAATTTCAAGTAATAGTTGGACCAAAATACTTTGGCACTGTATCGTTAAGTGGTTTTGTTGTTGGATATGTGATAGGAGCAATCTCTTCTCTAGCCTCTCTTTCCTTTTTTTTTTTTTNCAGTTGTATAAGCCTTAACTGGATATTCGGCAATGGTCCAAAATGAGGGTCTTCTCCCACAGACTGGACATGATTCTGGCTTAATACAAAGAAACTCCCAGCCCCTTCTCCCCTCAAAGAAAACCCGCAAGCCCAAAACTCACAAACTTCTCTTTCCTAGTTGTAGTCATTCTTTTACTTGGCTGACAGACTACAGCATGCCATGATGGAAGAGTAGCATTTTCTTAATTGACTTGGCAGCACAGAAGTACAGAAGCTAGGACTGCTTTGTCATCTAAATCATGATGTTTAGGCAGAATCTCTATAGCCACTTGGAAACATCTGGCCCAATTAAAGCAGGACAGTGTCCTAACTCATCTGAAAGGCAGAGGAAGGTTAATGTTACACGCCCCAAAGGCAAAAATCTGTTACATGCTGTATCCAGGATGTTCTCACCTATTACAGAAATTCTGGCTGGCTGAGGAAAGTTTGTCAAGCCAGGCAGGAAATCAAATGGAGAAAAATAAAGGGTGGTTTCTAATACAGCACAGAAAAATGCTTGCACACATCAACTTCTGCCAGTGCAAACAACACTTAGGACTGCAGGCACATTTTCTTGGTTATTTGTATGCACAAATGTATGCAAATGTAGCTCCTGCACATACAGAAATGGATGCCAGGTTAAAACCATTGAAAATTTCCAGTAAGAGGCACTGCATAAGAGGCTGGACTTCTTGCACTCCCAAGGAAAACCATTCATCCCTATAATGTACAATATGAATCTTCAGTTATGGGTTCAGTATAAAGTCTCTTAGTGAGCACATTTAGCATGCTTTATAGGTTTCGAACAATGATTTTCCAATAATTCACATCTTAGTCACAATGGTAACAATGTGGTGATCTGCTTAGGAGATAGAAATTAAAACAATTTATTGTATTAATTAGCATCTTCTCTTTTACTCTGAGATACTTGTTCCAAGTAATCTGACAATTTAATTGAGGAGATCATTGATTCTAATTAATATTTTTTCTTATGAGAAAGGCTGTTAGTATTGGATGGTGCTGGAAATTAACAGCAGGGGGGAAAAGGAAACTCTAGGAAAATTATAAAGGCAAAGAATATGCTTTCCTCCCCCCCCACACACAGTTGTTTTGAAATTCAGAGCCTTTTCTCTGGTTAGTGTGTAGGGTTTTAATACATCAAAAATATAGGTGGAGAAGTGCTAATACATCGTAACATCTCAGACTATTTCAGTGTTGACACTTGATCATGAATCGAAATGGAGTCTACGTGCATAATACCACATTAGGTGGTCTATATTCTGAACCTAGAAAAACTATTGTTTCCTTGCAATATTCACCAATTTACTTTTCTTCCATTGATTAGTTTGTCGTAGTTTTTGAAAACCTGAGACTGAGCTTGACCTTCAGATTGAAATGATTTCTTACTCCAATCCATCTGCTTAATGTAAGCAAAAAATTTGTGCCTTAACAGGACTATTTAAAAGAAAATGTTTTACTTTTATTTAAAAGACCATCCAAAATTTGTTGGATAGAAGCCATTAGCCCTGAAAAAAAAGAATTGTATTTATAAATTGAAAACAAAAATTGTATTTGAAGGGGCTGGAAGTCTCTTTCAGGTTTTGTGACAGAATGATATATCGGCCAAATCCAAGATGGCAAGAGCAGATCCCGTTACAAATTCTTTCACTTAGTTCGTTGACACAACCCTTCCACTTGTCTTCAAGGCTTCAAGGTAATACAGTTGCAGCTTTGTGCAGATACAACATTCTGGAAAAGCAGAGCAACATTCTTCTTTATAGGCAATAAAACATTTTAAAAACACAGAGCAGGATAATTCAACTGCTCTTTGTCAAGCGCAAAGAGCAGTGGCACTTCAAAGGAGAGAAGAAAACCCACCAGATGAATCAGAACCACCTCACTAAACACTTCACAGGCAAACACCTTTTTTTTTACCTTTTCATTACAAAACCAGAGGAGCGAGATGAGAAACACTCAAAAGATACAATCTTCACATATGCAGTATTATTTTTGTGGGGTTTGCACAAAGATATCTAAAAGCATTCAGGAAGGAAAACTAGAAGACCTCCTCAGTTGTTTCATTTCAATTTAACCACATTCTTAATTTACCTCTCTCTTTAATACCTACATACACTCATGGCTCCTTGTCATTTTATACCTGTATCCTACACAATTGAAGTTAATGAGAGATTTGTTACTAATTTAGTTCCAAGCACATATTATCCCTATTCACAGGCACAGCTCCAATTAGATTTAGACACAGATGTAAATATTTAGTACTTGTTCAAAGTTAACTGTTCTAACTTTTTTATTATTATTATTTGCAGTAATAACTATTGACAGCAGGCTCCCCTGTATATTACCCAAAGCAAGCCCACTGCCCTTTAGCTATTTTTGTCTGTCTTTGTGAATGAAAGACATCAAGTCAGAGTTTGTATTTGAAGGTGGGGAAAGAAAGCCTTTTGGGCATTTGAGATTTCAGGTGGCATGCAGAATACTGTCTAAGCTGTCTTATTCCAGTCACTGTGCAGAAAAAGACAAACCAAAGCTGAATACCTTCAGATAAGACTCCCCCTCCCACTTGTCCCCAGTTTCTCCTCTCAAACAATGGAGAATCATTTGAAAAAATCTGAAGGACTTTCTTTCACTTCCATCCTATCCACAGTGCGGGATTCTGAGTATTTGTCTCTTGCTTTTAAAACATCAGATGCAAGACACAGCACTCCACAATGCTTCACAGATATTTTTTGGAGGTGCACTGCTGAATTATTCTCATAACAACATTGATTATTTTGCTGTTAACTCAGGTTATGGTTCTCTTTAAAGGAGATTTTCAAAGAACCCAACCTAGGGCTAATTTCACCTTAATTACGCATGAAACCAAGAGCATGACAAACCTCACCAGACTACTTGATTGCTTGAAGTTATAAACCAGTTTAAGTGTTTTTCTGGACTGGTGCATACATGAAAATATGGCAAATTATTCAGGCACTAGGAAAGTCCCAAACTGGACTTGGTGATGGATGGGAACTGCATTAAGGATCTGGATTCAGGAATGTACAAATCAGGATCAAAGGCAGATGAGCAGACAGAGTCCTCCTCAGATGCTGGAGAAAAAAGACCTGGCCCTTTGATCCCTCAGCTTATATACTGAATATGATGCAGATGGGATGGAATACCCTGCTGGTCAGTTTTGGGCCACCTGTCCTGTCCGCTCCTCCCAGCAGGGGCAACCCCTCCATGCTCTTCCACTTCCGACACTTCAACATGGCATATAACAAAGTTGTCTGGCCTTGGCATTATGGCAGTAAGGATAAGCAGGAGCCTCTCTGCACACCATTCCCTGTCATAAATTATAAATAATCAGGTCTTATCAGTCTCTGGAAGCAGACTACAGTCTTAAAAATACACCACTAATTTCAGAGAGTTCAGTTAGTTAAAAGAGGCTTAGCTGCAAAGTACAATTACTGAACGGAACATCAGTTCTGTTTTACCTTAAACTAGGACACCACTTTATACAATAAAAGCATTGTCGATTTGAACCCCGAATACATCATGGGCCAAAACTTAAGCTTTCGTTAAACTCTGTGATGTTACAGCATCTAGAACTGCTTTATCTGAATAGTGTGTTGAGGGATGAGAAGACTTGCAACATACCTCATGACTCTGCCACAACTTCAGGAGTTTGGAGATGGGTGCATGTACACGACATAAAAAACATCTCCTGAAAAACAAACCAGAACAATCATTCGGTTTAAGAAATATGTTTAATTATAATGTCTGTTGCTGGTTTGGAGAAATTTAGCCAGTGTAAGAAAAACTATCAGGACAGTTATATGAAGGAACACAATTAGGCTGTTTATTGTACACTAAAATCATGCATTTTATTTCTAGAATCTATTAATAATTAAAAAAATACATTGGAAGAGAATATAGGCAGTAAGACATTGCTCTCATCTCTACTTCCTGCAGTTATGAAAATAACACTTTTTTAAATTTTTTTTTTTTAGTTTCATTTCACATATCACTCCTTTAAACAAACTAACATATATTAAAATTCTGCATAGGCCATGGAAGGAACAGATCCAAAATTTTGCATTCCCTGTGCTAGAGTACAAAGCACAGCATGTGACACAGGACACTTATCCCACCACTTACAAACTGCGTATCAAGCCTTTATTGAGCTTGAAATGAGAAATATACCTAAGATCCAAGTTTGGACTGAGAGATGTGGTCTTGGACAAATCAATGAAATTCCTAAAGCATTTAAACTCAAGAGGCAGTTACACTTGTAGACCCTGGAAGCTTAAGTCAGATTTAAACTAGTCTAAATGAGAATATCCCCTTACAAGTAAACCCACTTATCTTTAGTAAAATACCTGCATTTACTGCACAGTAAGAGTACGCAAACAGTCAGCCACCCCATCAGAGCTGATGGGCTCTATGGCTGTGTTGCCACAGTAGGATCCCTTCAGTAGCACCTCCAGTTTAAGAGGTCCTGTCCCCCAGAGACACTCACTGCTTGTCCTTCAGGCTCCTTGACTTAAGTTATTATGCTCTCAGTTACAGGAAATACAGTAAGGCTGTATTTCCACATGGATCTGTTCATTATTCCAATCTTAAAACTGTACAGAATCATTTACTAGACTGGTTGATGAAGCAGAAACATATACACTGCACTGACAATAACTAAGATTATGGGACCTTCTGGCATGGGACAAACAAGGACTGCAAAGCAAATCTACCTTCAAGTGAACTTTAACACTGAACCTCAACCAAAGTGTTCTCTTTGTGATACTCTAGAAATCTGACTTTTAGTTTGAAATAATAGTTTAAATATATTTTTCTTTAAACAAAATCCACTTTAAGATAACATGTTTCTGTGGACAGCCAACTAACCTCAGCTCTACCTTGAGATTAGCACAAACACAACAGTTGGATTAGAAGCAAGTTCCAGTGACATCAGCAGACTTACAGTTGCACTTACAGTCCTAAAACTGGTACGGTCTTGATTTACAGTCATAAAATGGTACAACGTGCCTCGAAAGAGGTATGTACTAATAAATTCTTCATAAAAAATTGTAACTGCTGTGGGAATCACTTGGTCATCCATTGCCCACCATTGTAAATGAAGGGAAAGAGAGTATACAGAACATAATGAACTGTGGGACTAATACACAGTATCATGGAAAATTGATCCCTATTGAGACATATGCTGCATCTTCGGGATCATTACATCTCTCCAAGAAATGAATTAATAAATTATTTGTATTAGTAGTCATAGACCAGAAACCCAGTCTGTGAGGCTCCACATCAAAAAATTTCAGACTGCCCTCTCAGTCCTGTGCTTCATTCTCCTACAAATTGCACACAAACAATAATGAGATATGGGTCAGTATTTGCATGTTACAGCAACTATTTAGACCTACACTGTGACGTTTTTAAGGTGTTTTTTTAAGTTTTAAAAAAAGCAAACAGGAAACCCTTCAATTAAAAAAAACCCCAGAAGTAATTCATGTACGAGAAGTGGATTCTATTTTCCCCAAGGCAGATGACAGCCAGCTTCCCTACAAGGCCTGAGTCAGCAGCAACCTATGTCTGAGTCAACAGAGCCAGGAACATCTCAAACACCAAAACGGTGCATCCTGCAGAGCCAGGCATGTCACAAAACTGTGATGGCCAACTGCCACCTGCCCCTTGTCTGTTGCACATTCCTGAAGCTGGAGTACCCTCAATGTTGTTTTGTGGAGAGGTTCTGAAAGAGCATTCACACAAAGTTTAGCAACGTTGCACATTTGATTTCATGATGCACCACAGGAATCGTTTAGCCTTTCTGAAAATAAACCTTGATGTCTCTGAAAGTCACAGCAAGAAAACATGAGATTCAAAAGCATACATCCCGGAGGTGATTCTCTCTGGGATTAAGTGGTGAAGCAATTTAAACTGATTATTAATTCTAATGAGCTTTAACATCACCACTACATCAGACAGGAAACAGATTATATCCTGTAGCAAAAAGCTTTAGCTTGGCTTTCTGAAGGGATCTGGAAACATATCATGAGCTGGTTCCACAACACGTAGGATAAGCTTGATTCAGTTCTCAGTAGAACCACTGGCATTCTGTGTATTTCAGAACAAGCTTTCCATACCTCAAAACTTCACCTGTAAAACAGTGATACTTTCATTTTCCCATCATTTTACTTACCTTTTCTAGCTAGTTTGTAATCCTTTTTAATGGGAACTTTCTCTTATTCTTCGTCTACAATACCATACGGCTCAGAACTTGTCTGTAAGACATAGATCAGCCACAAAAGCAACAAAAAACGCATACTGATATGCTAAATTTATTTTATATCATTAACTCTGAGTAGAGATTTAGTATAAATAGAGCAGTATTCAAAGCACTCTCCATACCAATTTCCCAGCTGTACCTGTTACTACAAAAGTACCCCTGAAACCACAGTAGACTTGTGAAATTATGCGAATGCATCCAGAGACACTTTTAGCAGTTTATGAGTTGTTTGTTTTGGTTTTAAACAGAACCTATAATAACCCATTCAGAATCTTCAGAGTTCACAGAGGCCTGGTAAAATTCCCTTTCCTCCTGTTCTTCCTGATAAAAGACCTGAAGACTCTGCTTTTCTGTGAGTATTTTATAACACTCAACTTCAAATAGCCACTTAAAATCATCCTGTTCAGTCCCATCCATAAGACAGCTGGGCTTGACATTATTGTCGAACAAAGGTATTACAGCTTACCAGTAGAGACAGCAGGGCAAACAGAACTATACTACTCAGAAAGTATGTTTCATATTCCTTATTGTACTACGGGAAGCACTGATCCACAAAGGAGCTTAAGTTCATAGATACAAGGTCAGAAGGAAAGCCAGCAACAGAACTGAGATTTTTAAACCCCATCTTTATTCACTAGGCCTCAGAATATGCTCATGCAAGTATTTTTACTACAAGGCATCTCCCCATTAAGGAGGTTAAAGCTGAGTGCTAAAACTGAAAAAAGCCCAGCAGTCATAACCCAGATGATTGAAGATGGCATCACTGCTACAATTGTGGCCGTCTTTACAGCTCTCAAAGCAATGGCCACTTGAAGACAGCATGCTGAACTTCAACTTTCCATCACCTTTGCAGGTGATGGAAAAATGGACAACCATTGCCTTGGGTGAAAGGAGAGAGGGTTCAGTGAGCAACAGAAAAATCTCTTCTGAAGATGTCAAACACCGTGGGCTAAGCCAGCACTCGTCCATTTGTTTACCATTAAGCATACCAACCCATTCCTATTGACTTTAATAGCCCTCAGTAGCTCCAACGTAGTCCCTCTTTGAGCAGGTATCTATTTTTGGAGTTGTGCCAAGCCATACTGCACAAACAGAAGCTATTTGTGTGCCTACAATTAAGCCCATGTTTGAGTGCTTTGCTGGAGTAGGTCCAGTGCCCTCTTCAGAAGTGAGCACTAAGTATGAAACAAAGCACATGGCAAGCAGGTATTTTTAAGGATGTTTCAGAGCATTGTACATGTTCTGCCACCATCCTGTAAGGACAACTGTAGGCTGTTGCTACTGTAGGCAACAGGAGTTCTGTATGAAAAATAATGGATGACAGTCATATTGAGCCAAATCCTAAACCAGACCAAGGCATCCAATTGTTTATGAGATAAGCACAGTATGTGCTAAACTGTGCGACTGTGAGTCACTGTTTCATCTATTGCAGATTTTATTAAGTTCTTCTTGAGAGGAAACCATTAGGCAAAAGCTGTATTCAGCCTGCAGGAGCAGAGTCCAGCTGGCCAATGCATTACTCTCAAACCAAAGTTAAGCACCCTTCTGGCCATATACAGAACTCTGAATAAAAATATACAAACAACGCGATGATTTGGACCAGTCAGCTTTGGCCAGAGACAACCTGCCAACAGTGACCAAGTTTTCAGAGCAGTTTCATCCCAAACTGGAACCTGCACAGTATTTATTCTGTACCTGAAGTAGTTCAGTGTCAGAGCATCTCAAGTGCTACACAGTTTATTTAAAGATTTGTATTTTTTTTCTAACTGAATTTTGAGCGAGTCATCAATCACTGAGCTATTCCATGCTGGTTTTCCTCTATTGCAAGCCAACATTAAACTTTGTCTAACCACTTATGACAGTGTTTTTCAAACATTTTTAAAATGCAACCTCTTTTGCCTCATCTGTCTTCCTGCCACCCTTCCATTTCCTCCAGCTCTCCTCCTCCCCAGGCATCAGCACCTCCATTTGTCCTCAGCAGGGAAACAAAAACAGGCTGTAATTACTGTCTGCAAGTATTAACTCGCTCCCACATCTTAATGGAACTGAACTGGTGATCTTTACACAACCTTAAAATAGGGCTCAATCCTCAATCAAAAAAAATACTGATTTACTAAACAACACAGTCTCCAAACATCCCAGTGCTATCCTACACCACTTGACTGCGCCAACAACTTAAACAAAAATATTTGAAGGTTTATCTTTATTGCCATTGCATCTTTTATATATGCAGGACTAAAATATATGGCAATGTAATCACTATACATGTGACATGGAGGTAGTGCAAGGAGGATGCATTTGAGCAGGAAGCACGTACACTCCATTTGAAGAATAAGCCTACCACTAAGTTTTGAATACTGTTAGACAGCTGCAAAAAACCCAGCATTTTGACAAAATACAAAGCCTATGTCTACATTGCCTCTGAATTGGCCCAGTAACCTCAATTTCTGAAATACTCAAAGCTTGATTTTCCTGTTAGAGCCATGCAGAAAATGTTTCTACACAAGCAAAACATGATTGATTACAGATACTGTTTAGAATTTCCCCTTTAGATGTGTTCAGGCAATGTTAAGTTCTGGTTTTGTCCAGACTTAAATATATATTTGGGTATGGTCTGCACATGTGTGTAGGTGGTGGAACATGGAACAGAAAAAGCAGGGAAAGGCTCCTTCTCTAAGCAGTCAGAGTAAGCAAATTACTTTGTGCTGACAGAAGGACAAGTCACCGAAAAAAGTAGGGAGGCAGAGATACCAAGCACAACAAATAGGTACAATATTTCTGAATTCATTCAGCGTCTGCCTTAGAGAGTCAGGAAGCACTAGGGAAGAGAATTGTTCCCCACGTTCAGCGGAAAGTCAAATGAGTGGTCATTAAAACATGAACAACTTGGAATGCACTTTAATGCCATTTTAAATCTACAGTTACACAGAGAGATGCTAGGCAGTCAGCCATCTAATCAAACTTTTCTCATGATATACCTGCTATGCAGAGTAAAGAAGGAACTGAACTGAACAACATCTACCAGAAATCAATTACTTTGATTTTAGGAATACATTCAGAAAATGAATATGAAACAATTAGCAAGAAGGGAATGAATAGTAATTAGTCACTGAATCACTGTACAGTGTATAGAGAATTCTCCAATCAGACATATTCGATGTGCAATCAGCAAACTATGGGGATGGGTGAACTTGGTAGGCTTGATAACTTCTCTTGGCTTGAGAATCTTGCCTCAGAGGTAAAACAAGTATAGAAAAAGTTAAATTCTTTTTATTTACACCTGCTAGATTTCCCAAAATTAACCACAGACTTAACCAGAGCTAATATATTTAAACCCTTCTTTCTGTGCTTCCCTAGTCATACCACTCACAAAACACCTCATTAAACACTATTCATGAATTAGGCCCACTGTAGGTAACCAAGTTCAAGACAACTTAAGGAAGTGCTCATTCACGACTCCCATTTTGAAGAAAGAGAATATTTATCTAAAAGGTCAAATTTGCCAACATAATTGGGAAGGAAAAAAAAAAAGGGTACCCTCATCCAGATCTAGCTAATTCAGTGGAAGAAGTTGTAATACTCATCTGCTTGGCAGTATTTTCCAGTAGACAGGACTCTCGACTAATCTGCTGGCAGCCAGTGCTTGTGCAAGTGCTCCCAGATTCACCTAATTCAGTCAAGAAACTAATGAGCTAAATCAGTCCACCAATCTCAACTGTTTAAACCTACACACTTAAAGGGATTTTTCGAGAGTATTCATGTGAGCAGTTCTTCTAGCAAGCACTCACAGAAGGGTGGTGACAGATAGCTGATCATGGTAACCTCTTCCCGTGACATAGATAAGCACAGAAGCTCTGTCTACAACCTGATTTATCTAATGATTAAAGCATTAATCTGTATCTACAGTATGAATTTACACTACATTAATTGGTCTCATTTTCAACCAACTTAGAAGTGAATGCAGCTTTTTCCATTCAAAACAGGCTTGTCAGAAAGATCAGTTATACATAAGAACAAAGATAAAAGAACTGCTTATCTTCCTGTAAGTCTTCCTTATACAAACAAAACCAAAAAAACACAGCACCCTTTCATGTGAGCAGAGCATGCAACCAGGTAACTGTACACATCACATTTAAGACAGAGTACCTTGTGTAGTGGTGGGTTAAACAAGGATTAGTACCAATACATTGCTCACAGAGAAACAGCACAGATCTTTGGAGAAGGTGAACTTTCATAAGAGCATCAACACGAGTCCAGATTTCTCTAAGTTTGCAGGTACAGCAGATACTAACCAATTCTGAAAAAGATCTCCCTTTGCATCATGTACTGCCAGCATTTCAGTTTGCTAGCCAACGGGTGGTCCAGGGCTGGTCTGCTGCCCCGTCACACAAAGAGACCGGAAATAGCTGCTCAGCTGGTGGAGCCAGCACAAAGCAAAAGCTTCTCCCAGCACCTGTCATCTGAGCTTTGAAACCCAGGACATGGTTCTGTTCATATGAAAGGGAGCTGGGGCCCCATCTCCTGAACTGCTGCCTGATACAAGCAGCTACTTCCACTCCTGTAACACCACAGGCTGCAAGGCAGAGCCCCCAGACAGGCTCCAGCTCTCACAGCCGCAGAGGTGGGATGACACCTGCATTGCCCCTAAGGAAAGAAACCCATTGAACAAAATGCCCAGATGATCCTAGGAAGTGAACTAAAACTTATTCTGTATAGGAAAGCAAAATAAAAGCCCCAACAAGTCATTACCAAATTGGCTGGGGAGAAATTTCTTCCACATGCCACATCTGGCAACCACTTTAGCTCTGTATAGATAAGCTTTACAAATAAAACTTACTTGTGTTTACACTCATTTCTAAAAATTCTCAGGAATACTCTACAGAGCAGACCTTGCAGAATCTCTTCTCTTCCCAGCAAGACTTTGTTTTATCAAAACTGCAGACTGGCTTACTACAAAACAAGTAAGACTGGAATTGCCAGCAAGCCTATTCTAAAAACTCATTATATGCCTATTTAATATGTGCAAAACAAGCATTATTTTTTCCCCTATTCAGAATGGGTGGCTAATTTTTTTTTTTACTTAAGCAGGTGGCTCTATTAATCTCATTTTAATGTTTTTGCCTTCTCTGGTTCCATTTCCTATATAACTGCAAGACTGCATCTCATCACACATATCTAATTCGTCATTTTAGTTTGAGTCATTAATCTTTGCCTTTCCTTCAAAAGATAATCCATGTTTAATAGCTATACTATATAATCTGCATCAAGGTGCTGGAAGGACTATTTTGCAAACTTTGGGAGAACATTGTAGCTGCATCAAATTTAATTACACATCCAAATATCATTTTTAAGAGGCCAAAAGTTCTCTCTGTAACAGCAAGAGCTAGGAACACATTATAAATAATTTCTGCTTGAGTCTTAGGAGAAATAAAAGAACACAATCAGTTCCCTCATGTCCCTCTCCCCCAGGCCAGTAAATGTTATCTTTAAACAACACAGATAAGGATGCAGTTTTAAAAAGACGTTAGCATTGATAAATATTTACTAACCAAAAAGCATCCTCCCTGAAGAGGCAGAACACTTATAGAAGATTAGATTGTCAAATAAATAAATGAGTCTTAAGTTGATCTTGCCTACCTTGAGACAGAATTTAACCTGTGATAAGCAGCATGCCTTTAAACATTTCTCCAACTATTTGTCCCTACTTGCTTGCCCCATAATTAGCGATAACACAGCCTAAACACTACCAAGCAGATAACAGACACTGACAGAACGTCCAAGAATCATGTTACTTTCATAAACTGGCATATTTAACAGCTTTGTCTAAAAGCTTCATAAATATTTTCTTCTGTACTCCAACAACACAGGATCTCTTCCACCCAATGTTTTAGCTGACTAGTGCACCCAAATACTATCTCACCGAACACACTCCAGATTTCTCCAAACAGAATTAAAATAGAGGAAGTAACACAGACCTTCTTGCCTCTTCTCTCAACTCAAAAAGCCAGTTGTGATGCAACTGCTGCCTAATATTAGGTTGTAGAGACTGAAGAGACCAGCAACGAAGATTTTGTCAGACCTACTGCAATAAGATACTTGTCATACTTCATCTCTGCCTGACTCTTTCCTGTGTGAGGAGTTGGTGGCATACTTCAGAATGATCACCCAGTCTTTCAGCAGAGTCACACATCAGAGTTCAAAGAAGAGTAACATAGGACCAGGAGAGTAAAGGAGTTAGCCAGCTGGTCAGCTAGTCCTGATCTGAGGGAACACATCTGATCATATTCAAAAGAGTTCAGCAGAATTTGTAAGGAACTATTTACTTCTTGATTTTAGTTATAACTAAAGTTATAACAGTGCAGACTTCTTGCAACAACAAGAGGATAATGTGTCAGCTCATCACAGCACTTAACATCACAACTAGAGTTTCAGATAAAGAGCAGTCTTCAAAAATGTCTCATTTCTTGAACTAAAATCACCTGTTTTTTAAGACACTAATTGTTTCTAGTTAGCTGTGAATGACCACTGAGGTCTCTAGAGCAGCACAATTTTGAGAGAGCATTAACTTTCTATATGAAGAGTAGACACATACAATGCAAATCAAAACTAAGAAATCATTGGGACTCCTTGAAGTATATGCAAGCGATCAACTTCAGCAAATCTTTATGTTAAATGATGACATGTTCCAAGCCATGCAGCTGCTTCTCTCACTCCCGAATTCATAAGCCTAAGTAAGATTTTTTCCCAGCTTTTATTTAGTGAGTATAAAGAGTTTCTCAACATCTAGTTGGACTTAAAGGTTCCAAAACTAGAAGGCAAATAAAAAGCAATAAACATGTATTGTTTTTTTAAATTAAGCCAACCTTATGGGTTCAAGAAGAGGCAAATACTGAGTTTTGGCTGCCTGAGATTCCCAAGACCAAAAGAGCTTTTAGGAAAAAACCTAGAAACACAGTAATACACAAATATATTTAGATGATCTGCTCCTATAGCCTTTTCCATTGACAGTGAATTTAATAATCATGCTTATTTTCAGCAACTGAAAACACCTCAGCTAAGGAAGAACCATTTCCAGCCCCTCGCTCTTTTCCTTTTCTGTGCCTAATCAGCCAATATATAAATACTACTTCGTGTGTGTATAAACACAGTGTTAGGTGGGTCATTGTGTATGGGCTGCTTTTGATTTCTTCTTAGGACTGGATTCACAATTCCTCTGTACACAGTTTTGCTTCTGTTTTTGTTCCTAACTTCCTTCCAAGTCTTTCTTCATCTCCTCATGCCAACAGTACAAGCACTCAAAATCTTCTCCCTAGCAATACCTGCAAATGTTAAATGTGAAAAGGTGGCTCTTTTTCCTTTAAGAGCTATGTTTCCAACATACACCAGCAGCACTATCTGTGACTTGACCTAGTCCATTAAAGCTGGACAGAGACTCAAGTCATGTTCATAGGAATTGGCCCTTGCCTTTGGAAAGTTTATTTTATTTATGCAAAGGATTCCATGGCTTCTATGAGCCCCCTAATTGAACCTGATGCTCCTACTCCTTAGTAGGTTTGAGGACACAGATCTGAGCCACAGCTTTACGCTCCTCAACAGTGAAATGGAGATCCATCATACATCTTCGAAACACAGGAGGGTTTTCGTGACTTCAGAAAGATTGAGATAAAGTTAATACCAATACACACAGTACATTTAGATTACAGGTAAATTAGAACGGCTATGAAACTGTGTTTTGATGGATCCTTAGCTGGTATAAATTCATGCACCTATCATATCAAAGAAAATGACTGAAAGTTGTAAGAGATACAGTCATGGGTGGGGTTCTTGTTCATGGTGATACTGCATTTGATATGATGTAACTCCCCACTAACATAATGTTCTCTATTAAGCAGCATGCAAGGTACAGCAGCACCAATCGCTGCAGTTCACTAAGAAATCAGTAAACACCCTACTTAACAATGTTGCTAATATAAATTTTCCATGACAACAGGCAGTAGTAGTACCCCGCTGACAAATCATAATGTCATTGCAACACATCCTTAAAGCACCATAATTACTACTGTATGCACGAGGGCATGAGTTGGAGCAGACTTGCACTGAAAGAGCAAACTTCATGGGACTAAGCTCTTAAAATGGCTGGGAAGCTGTGAGATCTTATTCTTGAGGTGCTTGCAGACTTTCTGTCCTGTCTATAAGGTACAGGAGAAGATAGATACATATCCCTAAAAAGGAACAAGAAAGCTTTCACCAGCAATAATGGTTGTGCCAGTTGCCTGCCTAAGCACGCAGTGTGTGTGGCTAGAGCACTAAATGCTGGAGGACCTTGCAAACATCATGGAAAACAGCATGGATCACATCGTAAACAGGGTGCTCTGGGTGACATCCCTGCACGTACCTTTGGTATTGGTTTCACTACAAGCGAGACTATGAGGAAAACAGCAGCGCTGGAGTCAGGTGATAGACACACCAGCAAGCACAAGTGGAGTCACAAGGCAAATTGGTAACAGAAAGCTCCTGCACCCTAAACCATTTGAGCTCCAGACCATAATGGTACCCCCAAAACACCAGAGCCAGTCTTGCTGCAAGAACACGCCTACCTTGTTAATCCTGGTGTGTTTTGCTTACAAGAGAGCATTGAGCAGCTCAGCAGCATTAAGATTGTGGTACTTCCAGAATTATCTAGCAAATCAGGGATTTTATACATAAAAGCATTTATGCAATCGCTACTAGGTATAGATAACGTAGGGCAACAAAGCTGGTGAAGGGCCTGGAGCACAAGTCTTATGAGGAGCAGCTGAGGGACTGCGGTTGTTTAGCCTGGAGACGAGGAGGCTGAGGGGAGACCTTACCACTCTCTACAACTACCTGAAAAGAGGTTGCAGAGAGGTGGGGGTCAATCTCTTCTCCCAAGTAACAAGCAATAGGACAGGAGAAAATGGCCTCGTTACGCCAGGGGAGGTTTAGATTGGATATTTGGAAAAATTTGTTCACGGAAAGGGTTATCAAACATTGGAACAGGCTGCCCAAGGAATTGCCATCCCTGGAGACATTCAGAAGACAGGCAGACGTGGTGCTGAAGGACATGGTTTAGTGGCGGTTTTGGCAGTGTTAGGTTAATGGTTGGACTCAATGATCTTAAAGGTCTCTTCCCACCTAGGTGATTCTATGATAAGCACAAGCGTTAATGTTGATTTAAGCATGGGTATTACAATCAGGTATAGAAATCTCTTGTTGATCTACGCCTACTTGATTTTCATACATCCACTCTCTGCTCAATGCTTACAATGTACAGTCCAAGTGCAGCCTGTGTGAACTTTAACTGGCAGAGCTTTAACTTCCTTGAACTTTACACTATGCTCCCCCAACAGCCTCGAGTTCTTTCTAGAATGTGTTAAGGGACTACTTAATTCAAAATGCCACTTACTTAGAAGTTCCTAACTTCTAAGGAAATATGATGAAAGGCATCCATATAATGGATTAGATGATCCAGGACAGGGAAAGAAAAACAACGTATCTCATTAACATCCTACACACCAGTGCTGCATATGTTCTACTGATATCTAATACAGTGAATAGTACTTAACACAATGTACTAAAGAGCCTCAGGGCTTTGGAAGATTCATTCTGTAAAACAAACAACATCTTATTAAACGCATTTGTGCTAGTAATCTCCTTGTATAGTAAAATAATTTGTGCAGAAATCAGAATGCAGATTAGGAGCAAGACATCCAAAATGAACTATGGGACAGAAAAGAGATATTAGAACTGGAATTTCTGTATTTAAGAAGTTTTACATCAAGGGCTTCCACTTTATCAAACGTTATCACAAAAAGCTTTGCAAATTCATGCAGATTCTTAGGGAAGAATAAATGTCACATATTCATACAAAAATCATAAGAGAAAGGAGGTTTTTTACAAACTTAAGTTTGTAAGAGAACTCAGTTGATTTTCTCTAAAATAATTTACCTTAAATTATTACTGGAGTGCACCGAACCTATACAAACATTATTCCACACAAACATTATTCGATTACCTCCTGCCAATAGATGACTTTCCATTTAGAAAAAGCCATCTAGTCTACTCGAAAAAAACACTGTGATCGAAATCAAGTATCTCTACCCTGCTACAAATTTGACCTCTTTTAGAATTCCATTGTGCACCTTTCCAGCTCTTATCCACAATGAATAACTTTCCTCAGTCATTAAAAATACTTTTTCTAAGCTGTTTCAATGTGATTATTCAGCTTGCAAACACTGGAAAAGATTCTATTTTATGCCTTGGGGTAAAGCTTTCACTAGTCAGGCATTATAACAGCTCTTCAATAGCTCCGTGCTAGATTTGAAAATTTCAAGCCTATTTTCTCTGCTAGTAAAGAATCATTTAGAAGTATAGTTAAGATTCACTTGATCCCAGTTATGGAGAGGTGCTGCACAGGAGATCCAAGCACATAACTGTAAAACAGCAAGAGCATACAGTTTCTTCCTTCCTCCCCCTTTCTTTCCCCACAATTTCATACTTGAAAATATTATTATTTGACACCAAGTAACTCTTAACTTCCATGAATGGAATGCTTGAAATCTGCAGAAAATTGTGTGTTTACAGTTAACACATCCCTCAGTTGAAAGGACACCTCCAGCTATTCAGATGTTCCTTGTGCTACATGTTGTCTTGCATGCTTGTATGTTGGCGAACATACAGCTGGGAAGAAGTGATTTATTAATGATATAAAGTAGTTCCAATGTGGATTTACTAAAAGTTCACACAAAGCTAAAGTACAATGAATTACAAAGACAAACAGCACATCAGGAGTTTCCATTCGTTTATATTACAGCTAGTACAAGTCTACTGGCTTCTAGCGAGATAAACCCTGACATTCTCAATAAGAGAAAGAACAACTCTCTGTAACAATTGCCAAAACAAACACGTGATAAGGATCATAGTAGTTCCTTCTAGTAGTAAAAACTGTAAGCCAAACAATGCAATCAACCTAAGGCCAAAGTTTGCCTACTGAGACTTGATTACTTCAGAGCACTTAAATCTCAAAACGCAGGCCATTTTATCAAGGTCACACTTTTCATATAAGAAAAAGATTAACATTGATATCCACTAGATCTATGAGATAGGTGCACCGATACTGAACAGCAGAAGAATTCTGCATGCACACTCAATTACTTTCAAAATTATGAGCGTACTTTTGCGTGGTATACAAAAATCACTACTGCTTTTTAAAAGGTGCTTGTACTGGGTCTGGCTGAGATGGAGTTCATTTTCTCCCTAGCAGCCCTCACAGTGCTGGGCTTTGTATTGGCAGCCAGAAGGCTGTTGATAACACAGCGGTGCTCGGGCCACAGCTGAGCGGTGCTCCACAGCATCGGGGCTGTCTCTCCAGTGTTCCCTCCTCACCAGTGGAGTGGGCAAGATCTTGGGAGGGGACAGAGCCAGGACAGCTGATCCAAACTGAGCAAAGGGATATTCCATACCATATGACATCTGCTCAGCAATTAAAGCTAAGATAAAGGAGGAGGAGGGGGGCATTGTTACTGCGACATTTGTCTTCTGTAGCAACCGCTACATGTACTGAAGCCCGGCTTCCCAGGAACTGGCTGGACATCACCTGCTAATGGGAAGTGGAGAATAAATCTTTTGTTTTCCTTTGCTTCCGTGCACAGCCTTGTTTTTCCTTTATTAAACTGCCTTTATCTTGACCCACAAGGTTTTTTCCCCATCTTATCTTCTCCCCCTCCATCATGCTGAGAAAGGGGAGTGACAGAGCAGCTTGGTGGGCACCTGGCCTCCAGGCAAGGTCAACCCACCACAGTCCTTGTCAGTGCCCAATACAGGGCATGAGGAACTCGAAGTAAGTATAGTAATTGGGAGAGATAACAGCCAAAACACAGACTGAACACAGCTAGAGAGCGAAGAACAGAATGATTGTGCAGAATTTACGTGGTTATAATTGTGGTGAAGGGAGAAGGGGTTGATTGTATGTAAACTGTCCGCTTTCATTTGATGCTGTGATGATGTGTTTTTGATGTGGGTATGGGTAATTGTTTTTGTTGATGTGTGTGGAATTTATGAAGACTGTGATTAATGTGGATTTTAATGATAATCCTTAAATCTGTGAGTCACAGAGGCAAGGGGTGGAATGTACTGGGTTTGCATGGCAAGGTTTTGGTAGCAGGGGGGCTACGGGGCTGGCGTGTCGATAGAACCAACGCCAGCCAGGTCCAAGACAGACCTGCTGCTGGCTAGGGCTTAGCCAACCAGTCATGGTGGCAGTGCCTCTGGGATAAGATATTTAAGAAGGGGGAAAAAGTTAACGCACAACAGCAAGTGCAACTAGAGTGAGAATATGTGAAAGAAAGAACTCTACAGACACCCAGGTCATTGAAGGAGGGGAAGTAGGTGCTCCAGGCACTGGAGCAGAGATTCCCCTGCAGCCCATGGAGGTTTATGGTGGAGCAGATATCCACCTGCAGCCTGTGGAAGGCCCCTTGCTGGAGAAAGCGGATAGTGCCCAAAGGAGGCTGTGAAGCTGGAACAGTCTGTTCCTGAAGGCCTTCACCCCATGGAAGGGACCCACACTGGAGCAGTTCATAAAGAACAGCAGAACATGGGAAGGACTCAGGTTGGAGAATTTCATGGAGAACTGCCTCCCGTGGGAGGGATCCCACGCTGGAGCAGGGGAAGAATGTGAGGAGTCCTCCCCTGGAGGAGGAAGGAGCGGCAGAGACAATGTGTTATGAACTGACTGCATTCCCCATTCCCCATCCCCCTGTGCCACTGTGGAGAGAAGGCAGAAAAAATCCAAGCCCTGGAAGAAAGGAGGGGTGAGGTGAAGTTGTTTTTAAGATTTGGTTGTATTTCATATTATCCTCCTCTGATTTGATTGGTAATACACTAAACTAATTTCCTCAAATCGAGTCTGTTTTACCCGCGATTGTAATTGCTATCTCTGAGTGATCTCTCCTTGTCCTTACCTCAAGCCACGAGCCTTTCGTTATATTTTCTCTCCCCTATTCAGCTGAGGACGGAAGCAATAAAGCAGCTTGGTGGGCACTCGGCATCCAGCCAGGGTCAACCCACTTCTCACAGGCAGACCAAAAATGCCAGAATAGGGTTGCACTATGGTTGATGCAGCTTCAAAATCTGCTCATGATTTATTCCCAGAATGTGCTTAAATAAATCTCCAATGTATTTTTTTTTGCGCTGTCAAGCACAACCATTAAAAAAATACGTATCTAATTCAATGTCCTTCAAAAATCCTAATGTTGCCTTAAAAGCCGTAAGACTTGATTTGAAGAACTGTGAAGTTTCTTCCCTGCCTCTTACTTTTCTGAGTAGGTGTCCTCGCTTCATGTTTTCAAGGCTTTCTCCAAACAATGGTCAGAAACAATTTCACTGAAAATGAAAACTGAGATTCTCATGAACTCTGTTGACCACAGAAAACAAAACGTGAAGAGAAGTATCACAGAACCATGACAAAACTGTGTTTTTCTTCTAATTTCTGATACACTTCAGTGGTAAGCAGCAAATACCTGTTTCCTGGAAACACTAGTCTCTTGTGTGTATATTCACCTGAGTTTTCTTGATGGATTTTAACATTATACGTAAGGCGAGGTTAACTTCTTTTACTCTAAGGAGATCAATTATTTCTTTCAGTAAAACAAGGTCACCTATCAGTGCTTAAGACATGGATGGAAAAGATACAAAGCCTTTATGATAAAAAAAATGAGACATTAATTGTAGGACATTATGTAGTTAAGCTAAAAACATTCCTTAACTGCCCATTCCAGCAACAGTTGTAAGCACTGTTACTTTATTTTAGAAATGGAAAAACTAGAGTGTCTTGATATTAGTAAGTGTGCTGAGGTAAATACATTCATATGCAACTATAGGATATGCAGGAACAAACACATATTCTGGAATCACTTACACTTTCAAAAAATCAAACCCTGCTGATATAGGGTTTAACCTGCTTGACAGACAGAAGAGACTGCCAGTGATTTCACTTAACTTCAGATCCGTTATGTCCTTCTACTATAAATCACATAAGACAGAGGCAAGCATTTACAGAATCAACACTGACGTGTCACCCAAACAGGTGATTTCAAGAATGACATGACTAACAGCTGGGAAAGAAATTTCAGATCCTTTTTGTGTTTGGGGTTTTTTTGGGTTTTTTTTGTTTTTTTTTAAAAACCAATGTGGCATAAAAGCACATCACACCAGAGATTTTCCTTATTGCTTCTACAGTATTTTTTGTCAAATTATTTTCTCATACTAGTAAAAAAAGAGCAAATTGTATCTGCATACTTAGAAAATTCCTTTTCTGTGTCTCGAGACTTAGAGCCTAAGTACTAGAATGTGTTTAAAGTATGTTCTCAAAGTACTTAAATGCCTGGTTTTGTCCATCTGTGCTAATGTACATCCTCTTGCTAAGGACAGTACTGATTCAAAACAAAAAGATCCAAAATCTTTCACTCAACATCTCACTGCTAAATAATACACCAATCAATACGTCAGATTTTCCACTTACATGTATTGGGGTGGGGGACCACTAGCAACAAAAGTTACATGTTTCAGTAATATACAAACAATTTTCAGCAATTATTTAAGAGTGAAATAAAAATATACATTAGCTGGTAACTGTACTGATACTTGAAATGTGTGTTTCTGTATATATGCCTGTATTTTATAATATTAATTTGAAAGGTATCACCATATTGCACTGCACTCTATTTGCACGGCATTGGAAATGGGATGAGAGACAGAAAAATTATTAAATTCTTGTAAAATTGCCAGAATTTGGCTCCAACAGTTGCTGGTTACCTTTTGAATCTAAGGAAGGTCTCTTATTAATATAGAATACAACTAATTTTTCAACTAAGAAGATAGGAAAACAGATGTAGTAATCCACTCATCTCCGAACACAAAGAAAAAAAATCAGTTACAAGAGTTGATTGGATTCTCAGAGTTGTATGTGAGCATTTTATTTTCAAACACCAATACACAAAAATAAAGGACTAAATACTATTACTTTTTTTCCTTCATTTTTCTCTCAGAGTCAAATTAAATCAAGAAAAGCACAGATGCTTTCATCAGTATCTTTAAAAAAAACAACCAACAGCACAACAAAGAGGAGTGTCCTATAATATGTGACTAAAATGCAAGGAAAGGTATCTTTCTCTGCCTATATCTCTTTAAAGAGAGAGTGGTGTGCAAAATGTAGCTTTTAATTGGATAAATGAGTATTAGCAGCTACCTATTGCAAAGACACTGCAATACTATTATGCACTTACAGAAATAAGAAAACACTTTCATTTTCATTAAATCAGTCCTAAAGAACTTGAGTGCAGAAATCTTAGAGAGTATGCAGCAATATGAAGACGGCACCCAACATTTCTTTGATAAATTTCAAACCTGGAGGTAACCAGCTTTGGAACCAGATGAGCTTGCTAAGTAAAACTCCCTACTTGAGCAATATTAAAAGCATCAGATCCCAGTACACAGTTTCTTGATTTTACGTTGTTTCTCACGTTACTACTTCTACACTATTTTTGCTAGCACACCATGACATTTGTTGCTGCACTGCCTTTCACAGCATTTTTTTCACTGCATTCTATGTTCTGCACTGCTGCTACACTTCCTTTCAGAAAGTCAGACTGTGCACAGAGCAGAAAAAAATATGTATTTTATTACCTAGCCAAAAAGTCAATTAGCAGAAGATAATACAGTTACACAGTCAGGACAGAAGCATCATTTCCCTCTCTCCATGGGACTGAGTATGTCTTAAGAATTTTACATTCCATTGATTTGTTTAACTGCAGCTTAAAAATGAATCATCAGGCACAGATCCTTTTTGCAACAGCAAAAGAATCACGCTGCAATAAGTTTAGCAGGGCTGTTACATGACACGTGATTGCCAAGAGAAATTAAAGCCCTTGACTCAGTGCAAGACCCAGTGCTTTACCTCCTAGGAATTCTTTTCCTGTACCTGCCTGAGACCTTGTACAGGAGGTGTTCAGCCTGTCCATGCTAATGGCTTCTAAGATTTTCAGATTCTGCTTTGACACTTACTGAAAAAATGTTAGGATCTCATTATTTTTATCTCCTAATAATACACAGCTAAAAATTAAATCCCATATTGCACTTAAGAGGCACTGAATGAGTTAAATTAGGACTCTTCTAAAAATAGCTGATGACGTAACCACACTATTTAAAGAACGAGATCCTGTTCAGTTTCAATTTAATTCAGTTCACTTTCAATTCAAAATATCTTATTCTTTACATAAACCCAAATCCATTCTTTAACACGACCTGTTAACTCACATTACAGTTATAAAAAGATCAAATTTAAAGAAAACAAATAAAACATAATTTACAGATCCCCTTCAAGGGTATCTTCAAAACACAGAAATGCATTTTGGTTTTTAAAGCTTTCATCGTCATGATTAGTCAGAAACAGTTTTCAGCTTTTCCAAATTGTTTGGAAAAATGCATGATCTTAAAGGTCCCTTACAACCTAGATGATTGTTTGCTTCTACGATCATACAAACAGACATAGCAAGATAGACATGCTTTTACTGTTTGGTTTTTTTTTTTTATTATCTTCTCCTCCTCTCTCCAGACTAAAATGCCACTATTTGTGGCATTGATCGGCCTTATGACACAAGTAAATCGTTTTGAAATATATTAATGAATTGCATCTAACAGTACTGTAGAACATAAACACGTCTGTTTCAAATTTGGAAATGGTATTTAACACCAGGCCTGGAAAGGGAGAACTGAACAATCACTGTAGCTCTATTTATTGCAGCAGTCATCTTTATTCTAGACTGAACACCTGAATAATACACTAGTGGCAAAATAGTTAGCTTTCCACTATGTAAACTCTGTTACCAAGTGAAGCAAAAAGGTGGCGCTTTATTAAAATAACGTTGCATGTGAATCTGTCGGGTTTTTTTAAAACTACAGATTCAGGGACAGTCCAAAGTGGAACGAATCCATGTGTAATACTGTATTCTTATTTACACTAGTCAAACATTGCCATAGGTTAACTGATTTTTTTTACTAGCATGAGATCAAAAATCAATTTAAACACCTCTTATAAACTTGATGGTTTTAATACACGTGTACACAGCTTTTCAAATATCCATACAGGTGTGTACACATGTATATGTGAAACACTGAAAGAAGAAAGAGTGACTTACCAGTCCTCTTCTCCCCTGGTTTTCTGCTGCAATTGCTCTTTTTATGCCCTGAAAACAAAAGAACAGAGAGGGAATAAATTCAGACCAAAAAAAAAAAAATCATTATACTCCCATTATACTCCTATCCACTACTAGATTTTCAATATCACAATCTGTTAGTGCTGTTTGTGACCTGTACTGGCATAAGACCATACCTTTACTTTCTAATTCTGAGGCAATATTTCCAGATCAATTCAATGTACGTGACATATATACACATGCAACTGCATACACACAAACTGTGATGTCTTCCCTATGGTTGCATAGGGAATTTTCTTCTGTTTACTAATCTTCTGTTTACTAAAACAAAAATTGTTCTCTTCAACTTTGTTATTTTAAGTTCAATATTATAATGTCATAAATAGGAATCCCATTAAACATTCAGATGACATCTGACAAACACTTATATAGAATTTACATTCTTGATTAGAATTTGCAAGTTACATTATGTGTACATTTAAATATACACTGTAGTCTGCATGAAGTACAAATGAAACTTCAGTGTACTATCAAATACAATTATCCACTACAAACACATGGAGCATGGCTAAGTCTTTTCCCTCATAATGCACACATATAGGCCAGAGGCGAAAATACAATTTCTTAAAAAAACAATTGTAGGCTGGGTGGCTGAAACTCCTCCCAAAAGCGAAATGAAAGCTACCTGTGCTGCTAGTCACAATGAGAAAGAATCCCTTGCTTATAAAACTTAACTTTCTGCATCTTACAGCAACAACTAATTAAAAAGTGTAGCTACTGCATACACATGCATACCAAAGATCCTGTTTGCTCCTCTATACTGTTGCCTTTTCTGATGTTTAAAGTCCCTTCATCTTTCAACAATGCAAATGGCAGCTACTTAAAAAACTGATTTGCTTTTTTACGAATTGTCAGATATTATTATTACAATACATGTTTGAACTATATGATCCTTAGTATGGCTTGATAGACTTCCCAGTCTCTAGAACACAGTGTTTTAGAATCGATCTCTGGTTTCCATCAGTGCTGCTTATGTAAGTCTTCCTTCAAATCAACCAGTTTTGCCTCAGATCAACTGAAGGCTAAGACATATTCTGGCCCTGGCATCAGTCTTATCAGTCTTACCTGTTTGGGTGTACCAGCCCTCCTCAATGTCATCTCCATTACAGTCCTGAGTGGACAGGTACCTCTTTATGATCTGATCTACATCTTTTTGTACGTAACCCCTGTAACTGTTTTGTGTCCCAACTTGCATACGTAACCTGAACTTTCCCTCCCTTCTGTGATGGCCAGGGATCCAGGCTAAATCAGGCTGCTTGTCTGAGCAGCCCTCACTCATGCATCTGTTCTCCAGACTGTCAAACCTCTGAGACCTGGGGACAGCAGGGCTGGTCCAACAAGGCAGCAGAGCTTGCTTTCTATTTTGCCATTTCCATCAGCTGCCTCATGGCTTTTGCCGACAGTCTCTACTGCCATTGCTTTGTGGGTACTCTGAGGAAGTCAACTTACCTTCTCGTTGGGGCTGCCTCATTTGAATTTTGCTTCAGCAAACTCATTCAGCAAAGCTCATTGTCTGAACAGTCAGTGTCAGCTACCTTTTACACTGCAACACACACTTTCAGTTTTCTAATCATAACGCTTGTCTGAGTGACAATTCATCTTCGAGAAATGGGAGAAGCAACATTCCAAAACATAGATTCCATCATTAAAGGAGGACAAAGAGGAAAAAGACCGGACTCAGACTTAGGACAGAATTTTATGGGATTGGACAATCTCTTTCCACTATTAGTGCATAGTTTTTACATGACTCGTACTGCTTTAAACATGCCCTTAGGGATTCACAGCTAGCCGTAAGATATAGTCCCTGACTCCCCTTAGTCCTGGCCAGCTGTGAAACACATTTCTCCACGATGTGAGCTCTTAAATCTACTAGCATTATCCATTTTACACTACATCCTATTCTGCAGCCCCAGATTTTTCATCTCTTGATATCAAGACAGAAAACATCCTGTCATTTGCTGTGGCCAGCTTTGAAATTTGAATTATTTTACCGCTTCTAACACCCTGCACTGTTTATTGCAGTGATTGATTAAAACACCTCATTTAAAGACACAAATGTAGTGTAACAAGCTGATATGTATCATCCTTGAGTTGTCTGTTATATACTCTGGAAGGCATATTCAACTCAGTTTATTCATCATTAAAAGTGATCGTCTAAGGCAATACTTTATCCTCCCACTGTGAACACGCAGCACCACCAGCAAGTTATTTAGCTGGTTACTGGAATTTTACAGTGCCATCTTCGTCATGCTTTTCAGTGACTTGTGATCAGGTGGCATGTCCCCATTACACAAAAAGGTAAATTAATGGAATCATTCCAGTCCAAAAAGTGTAACGGTCTGCCTTTTACCACAGCATATGACTTTTCTCCATCTGTGACAGTTCCATTCTGCCTCTGCATTAACACTGCGGCTCTGCACCCTTGTGGGATAACACACCATTTCTCTATCAGCTCTACAGAAGTACAACATTTTAATGCTAAGCCTTACTAAGGGTTTTTTTTTTCCCCATTCCAAAGCCTGGTTTTGGCAATTTGCCCACTTTCATTCATCAGATGTCCATAGGTGCATGACAGGCATAAAGAAATTTGAAAACCTGCGAAAGTCACCTGTGCCTTTCTTTAATTGTGTTTTGTTTCTTGGAGCATGGCCAGAGTCGCTATAACATTAATAAAGGCCTCAGTTCTCCTCAAGTTTTCCTTGACTACTTTCAACAAAATATGTCACTACCAGGTAGAGATGTCTTAGCTTGGATGTAGTAGTCCTGATCTGGTCTTACCCATGTGTTCTCTCATAAAATGAGAACATAATTAGCTAGAAGAAACATTCTCCTAAAAAAAAAAACCAACAGTGGATTGAAGACAACCAAAACCAAACAACTAAGACATGCTAACAGTTTGTATCAGAAGTCCATAAATAAAAAGGCAAGGGTATGTTCTACAAGATACTGCTTTACAAGTTAGAGCAGGGGGGTCAGAAGTGACACAGAAGCTAGAATTATGTTGGTAATTGGAAGTGACCTTCAGGCTGTCCTTACATCCTTAACCAACTACAATGTAAATTCCTTAGCTTCTCTCCTAGCAGAGTTCTGAGTATAAAATCAATGCTTTCCTACATAAGTGTCTCCAGAATAAGAACTCTGCTGGCTACAGTCCCACTCCTGTTCTTCAGTTATCAGTTCTCTCTTTGTGAACTTACTTGCACTAGAAAAAGTTGAACTACAGACTGATTCTCAACAGGGCTCTGCTTGGCAAATGAGCACAACAATGTATATGAACATCTTTCTTGTTCATAGTGTCCCCAGGTGAACAAGGTCAACTCTAAAAACCAGGAAAAACACTTCCATAAGTACAGAATGAAAATATTATCTGGGCAAGCCAGATCTACTTGATCCCATTATTCCTGCAGACATGCCCAATGACTTTCAGCTCACCTAGCTTTGGACATCTATAGTGCAAATATCTACACCTGACCTAAGAATCTAGACTTCACAGTCAGCACAGGGAAACGGGCAATATATAGCCTGAGTCAGCACCTCCAACTGAGATGGCTTGAATGAGAGAAATCCCTGCTTCCCTGCTGATCATGAATCAAGCCCTGATGGCCAGCTTTTTTAGTGCACCTTTGAGCCATCTTCAGTTACGTGTAACGAATCCCACCACAAGGAGCCTTGCATTTAGTTTCACAAAGCTCACTGATAGCTCTACGCAGGGAATTTTATTTAAGAAATAAACGCTGGCTTGACAAATTAATTTCAAAAATTATTTTGGATTGCTTGGCTTAAGAGACGTTCCCCTCAGAGACTGGTGGATATGGACTGAGCAAATTTCATTGGTTCCTTAGTGCCACCAACCTGGTGCTTCTAAATGGTAAAAGCCAGTCTCAAAGCACAAGAGAGACATGCCTTTATAAAGCTACTAGACCTAGGGCTGCATTTAAGTGGTACTCAAACAGAATGATGGGACAACAGCAAAAACCCAGCAAGCTTGTGGCAAAAAAAGTACCAGAAAAATGCAGACTAGTCTGTTAAAAAGCCAAAACAAAATATAGGTTCTTGTAATTCCTCATTCAGCAGAGAGTGCTACTGAAAGGAAATAGAAATTTACTTTCTCTGAGCAGATTTTCTTCATACAAACACACTTGCTGATACCTGAGTTCCCAGATACCAAGGGCTGCTTTATACCTTTTTCCTTTCCTCCTGGCTAATAAATTGTGCCAAATTAATAGAAAGCAACCACTCAGTCAAACTTTTATCTTCATTTTAGTTTCTCAAAGCAAACTTCATCAAGACAGAAAGCTGGTATAAAGGAAGACAAATAAAAAATATATAGGAAGGGATAGAGGCATAGTAATTTCGTTTGCAAGAAATATTCCATGTACATCTTTGATTGTGATTGTAATTTGCATAGAAAGGCAATCCTAGCATGATATTGCACACTCCTGTACATTTTAACAAAACATGAACGATCAAAGATGTCTTTAAAATGAAATATTGATATTTAAAAGGGGTGGAATAAGGGAGGATAGAAAGTGCCTCCCTTTTGAATTCCTAACATGACAGCCTGTTTTGTTATTTCTTATCAGCCTACTTTGTGCAATGCCATGGCTGATTACATTTTTTGATGTAACAGAAGCTAAAGCAAAACTGCTTTTCGTAAACTTTTAATAAGTAACTGGAAGTAGCACAATACCCACTGCAATTGCAGGTCTCTATAAGCTCCTGTGCATCAGTACTTCCCATAACTCTGCAGTGCTTGAGGTGGTGATGGTGTGTTATAAAATATGCTCTGCTTCAAGTAAGAATGTTCCAAGTCATTAAATGCCAGATCTTCCATACACAAATAAAAGGCTTCTGAATTCTCCTCCTTAGGATACAGGTATTGATATTCCTTCAGTACTCTGTTTAGAGTAATAGATGCTAAACAGTGAAATCAGTCTTAGTAAACATGTTCTTTGTTCTACAGTGCGTGTTAGTGCAGAAGGGTGGATACGTACTGAAACACCTCATTAACTCCTGCTTATTCTGGAGGGGTTTGGATCAGACTTTCAAGCCCCATATTCCACAAACTGATTCTAAGCATGAACCAGTGCAGATCAGACTGGATTTCTACTGAATCGTTACACCACTCAGGATATGGACAAACCAGACTGCAACTGAGGGACTTAGCGATCTACACAGAGAAATGGGAAGGAGCTTTTATTATCAAGTTTGTATATATCTTTATAATAAAGTTCCACAGAATATGCAAACATTACGAGCCTTTATACCTCCGCAGGCTCTCACTCTTAATGTATACAACTGATACACTTTTACTCCCATAGTTGCTTCCTACGAGGAAGTAACCGCCTTGTTTGCGGGGTTAGCTGTTTTCATTTCCTTTTTCTGCCCATCTTTTTATTCCCTAACAAGACAAGTCCCTTTCTTTTAGAACTCAGCTAGCTTCTTCCTTGTTCCTTTTGTGTAACAAAATTACTAAAACAAACAGAAAAACCCAACCTTGTACGTTGTGAGATGTAAATGTTGTCTACACACACATGTCCTCAAGCCCCTATCTAAACTCATCAATTCTAACTATACTGATGAATCTTCGTAAAAGGTTCTCATTTTATAGTTCTTATAGATGCACTTTCATTTCTAAGTAACTTCATAAATGTTTCCTGAGATTTACATAATAGCTCATTTTTCTGGATCCATCAGTCTCTGATCATCATTACTGCTGAATCAGTATGTATCACATTTCCATGCCAGTCACTATCTTTAAACAAATGACATGAAAATTGCATGCATTTCCCACCAACCCTTTCTTTCATCCTCTCAGCTTGCTGATTCCATTAGCTGTTCCTGATCGACTTTTAAACTTTTGCCTAAATTATTCTCTGTCCATTATTAAATTGAGCTAAGTCAATATTCCATGGGCCACTAACAGTATTTGTTTTTATTTTTTTATTTGCAAATAATTTCAACTACAATCTTGCCATTTTTCTCAGAATAATCAAGATGTTCCAAAACAACTTCCATCCTCACCATCATTTGGGCAGCTCTAATTACTAATTTGTGGAAAAGTGTATGTGATTTTGTTACAGTCTGAAGACCTACTGCCTGAAGTGTCAGAAGACAGAAGTGACACAAAATCAATTTCATCATTATGTGCGCTATTCTTTACAAACAAATAAAAACAAAGACTCAGTTGAGTCAGAGCTGCCATTGACTCTCCTACCCCTGAAAAAGATTATTTTCTTTCAACTCCCTCCCAGTATTTTTCCTCAGCCACTGCCTGACATAGAAGGCTATCTGCAGGAAATGTCTTTTGAAGTTCAACTCCTCAGGCAAGACTTCTGCCATGGGAAAGATATATGCTTTAACTCACATCATCGTTCCTCCTCAGAAGTCTTCCTCTCCCCGTGGACCACTCCTGTGGAGTTTGTGCCATTCCTCAGTCAGCACGTTTATTCGGCCATGAATTTCCCTTCGGACTGAGACAGTTTTCTTGCTAAAATCTCTGAGATTCCAGAATGCCCTTATTCTATGCTGGATGGAGTCCAAAACCTTTGATGTTTTTTCTGCTAATTAAAAGATAGACAGCCTGCCCCAGAATAACTATCTTCTGATAAAAAAAAATAAATTGATCAAAAGAGATTTCTGTCTGATAACGGACTGACTACTTCACAAATAGATTTCTTAGATAAGAGACCTAAAATCACAGAAGAGAGCAGCTCTACTATCACCATCTTTACAGAGAAGGAAGAACAAGTACTTATTTTGGGACTCTCTCTTCATGACAGGATCACCAGGCACCCAGTACCCCCACCCGCCTCCCTAAGGAAAAAGTTCTTCTAACCGCAAGCCAAAAGCCCCTGTACGCTCCACACCACTAAAGCTTTGTTTTAACAGAACATAAGCCAGCAGGTTGGAGTAAGATATCTCAGCTGCAGGACGTGAGCCCGGATAAATCCAGGATTTCAGGAGAGGCGCTCACAGCTGCCTGCCCATCAGGCCGGCCCCAGCCTGGGCTCGGGGAAGCTTCTGGAACCGCACGGGCCCGTCTGGGTTCCCGCCAAAACCACCTCACAGCCCTGGGGCAGCTCCCGCCGAGGGCCCCGGCGGCACCCGGCTCCGTCTCCGCCGCTCCCCCAGCGGCAACCACCGGCAAACCAAGGACCTGATGGCACCTTCTGCTGCTCTGAGCCCTGCTGCACCTCAGGAGGAGGCAGTTAGGAAAGCAAGGAAACACGAGGAGAAAGATTGAAACTTATCACCAGGTTTGCATTTCTTTGGAGCAAACCCCAGTTTGCTCTAACGCATGTGTCTTGGCCACCTGAAGTTTTCATCCCAATTCTTCTTTGTCTACAGTTAATCAGGTTAGAATCAGACCATAATACCTCCCACAAGCAATAAATAGTTGGAGAGGTCAGGACTCTTGTTAAGAGAGTTGGAAAAAATATCATAGTTTTGTGTGCTGTTGGCCCAGAGACAGACTACCAGAATCAACCCACCTTCCGTGGGACCCCTCCTGTGTGAGCCGTTTCATTACCCTAAGGATATTCTGGGAATCTTGTTTATGACACAGATCGTGAAGCACCTAATTAAACCCAGGGAAGCCTACAGCAAACTCCAAAGTTTAATAAAAATTCAGAGGGATGAACAGCTATGTGAGGCATGAAACCTGAGCTAGTTGGAGAGTTCTGCTGTCTGTGATACTCCACGGTACATAATATATGCACTGCGGCAGATCTGAGAAAAGCAAACGAAGCCTTGCTGATATACCTATCTACTATCCAACTGCCAAGAAATTGTGTGAATCATGCTTGAGAACTGTCAGATTAGTGGACTAATAAAGCAAAATGTAGCAACGTCTTATTGCATTACCAGATGTAAAGTATGTTGTAAATAAAACCTTATGAACGTATCTGGGGCAGCTTCCCAACAAAGCCAAAGGTAGCTATCTCAATGCTCCTGTATTTTACTAATGGGATGAAAGCTGTTTAATGATTAATTGGCTCATTTATGAGCAATGGTACATTGAAAAAAGTATTTTCTATTTATATGCTAAACTGTGCAGCTTACAAAATAACAATAGCGGATGCGTCAAGTCAATGGGAGACACAAGGAGAATGGTTCTGTAATGAGTCAAACCAGAGACAAAATTTCAAGATGTCATTTCTCTGCAAATGGTGATGACTTGCCCATCACTACTCAGAAAGACTAAATGAGTTGGGAAGAGAAGCCCCAGCATCTGATGCCCTCTGTCACAAAACCTTCTGCAGAAGGATCGGGTGGAAGCTGAGTGCAGTAAAAAGACTTAATGATCTCTGAATCACACTCACTCTTCACTTCCCTGTGTCACTGAAAGCTGATTATGGGCTGTGGCTTTTCTCTTAATGTCTGGTGAAAGGTGCTGAAAACGTTTCAGCTGCAGAACTGCAGTGAAGATGTGGAATCTGGGAGCCGTTCTTACCCCAACTGAGAGCAGAACTTGGTAAGGTGTCAGCTTGTTTAAATGCATGAAGGGGAAAGAAGGAAGAGCACTAATGAAAATACTTTCAAGGACACTTCATTTTGTCAGACAGAGAAGGACATTGGCAGCCCACTTTCAAGCTTTTTTTTTTTTTTTAAATGAAAGTGTTCTCTGTTTTATCTGAAGCCAAGAAAAGTATCAGAGCTAAAAATGACAATTATAGGAAATGGCCAAATTTATCTTTTCTGATTTAGGATGACACACTTTAGCAAGATCAGTGGAGATTATTCAGTTTCAACATAACTGGATCTCAAAATATTGCCTCAGTTTGGCACGGAACGGAGTGCTCTGGCTTCCAGGCTACAGCACGCAGCCTGAATACCAACCTCCCTTAGGAATGCACTGAAGCCAGCAGATCTACGTACTCCACCAGCTCTGGCAGAAAGCCTGTCCAGGGGTCCCAGTCCTCCTTCCCTGCATATTGTTTACACCCAGGAAGCTGCAAATGCCAACTAGACCAAACTATAGGGCATTTCATAAGGTAAGAAAGAAGGAGAAAGATAAATGTGGAAAATAGATTTCACTATGTGTTTATTTAAAAATGCTTGGAGGGGATGACTGGACTTTTAATGAGACCTTATATATATGGTCCAGAAACAGGAAAGAACTATATTTGCCATGTCTACCACAGATAATTTTGGTTAAGTCACTTTTTCCTCACTGTGTCTCAGTTTATTTTACTTTGGGTATATATATCTCCATTGCTACAGCAGAATCTAGCACATAACATGTATGCCACCCAAAGAACTCATCGTATAAATATATCACACACTCATATTAAGGTTGACCAAATTTGCTAATTAATACAGTAAGTACTTAGAACCAATTCTTGAATTGCAGTTAAAAAGAATTAAACTTTAATTTGAAATATCTGAAAGTAATAAATAAAAATAAAATGAACTGATAAAATAAAAACCAAAAGTAAAATCTGAGTCAAAAATACTCTGTTCAGTTTGAAGTGCATATTGTATCACTGGAACATACTTATTCTTCCTCTACTGCAAAACTGCATATCCTTACATTATTCTTTCATTGTTAGAAATTAAGTTGCCATAGACCCACACTTGGTCACGCAGTGTTTTCTATAGTTTTTTACTATAGAAGTTAAAGGATTTTGGATTTGGTAACCACCAGTAAAAATCATGGCCCATGAAACACTAACCCTCAGAGCCACGTGCTTTGGTAAAGAAGCAAAATTGATAGCTACAATGATGGGAGATCATTGACAAAGGAGAATCTAAACCCATGACTCTTACCATAAAAATGACAAAAGGTAATAACTAATTTCTATAACTTATTAAAATCAGAATGTTATTTTAAATGTACTTCTTGATTAAAGAAGAAAGACTTTTACTCAAGCTCTGAGGAATCAAAAAAAGGAAACTGAAAAGATAACACTCAAAGTAAATAGTAATGAGCAATTTAAATAGATGTACTTATATTATGAAATTCAGAGTCTCAAATACTACTTAAGGGGATACCGTTTACAGTCCAAGGTATACTATTTGCATAGATTGGGAATACCTCTATAGAGCTCAGACATGACCCCTGTATTTCAGAATACTTCTTACTACAAAGCTATTACTTCAAGCCCAGCAACGTAGGTGGCTGAAGACTGTAGATGTCTTTCATCCAGGCTGTTTAAAATGGGTGCAGCAGAACTCAGTTTCTACAGCTGTCCACACAGATACGAACCAAAGATAGTCCAATAGATCATGGTGTAGAGTCTTATTAAAGTAAAGTTTGCATCTGTACAAACCAATTTCTTTCTTTTTTCCTTTCTGTCTTCTCTTCTGTCTATCTTCCTCTAGAACATACATTTCCTTAAAACTCTTAATTTCAGGCTTTGTAGATATTTATCAGCAGTTTTGTGAGACAGGACACATAATTTCTGTTCCTACTCTTAAGGATAAGGATAGAATTATAAATACATTGAGCAGTGTTTGTAATTTATGCTTACATAATGTAATTACTTTCTACCACATGGTTGTCAAGCAGCAGATCAGCGGTCTGGCCACGACTTCTGCTGTGACCCCTACTTAAATATCTCTCTGGGCTGGTTATCAGACAATGACACATTTGTAAGGGTGTATAATAGCCGTATAATATTTAAATATACCAATCTTCTTTTCAGTCCTGATGCCAATACAATGAAGTTCACCTTAATGCAAATGGAAGGGTAAAACGTAATCAAGTATTTTTATTCTTTTATTTATCTATTAATCTATTAACTAAACCATTTCACAAACTTCATTTATCTAGTTCTCTGAAGACAAATCATAGGCTTTATCTGTGCAGGCTCTGACTTTCAATCTTGTCATTCTCAGGAGCACGTCCAAACATGCTACTTTATGCCTGGCACTCTTAATGCCATTATTCCTGTACTCAAAGTCACCATATCAGAATCTTTAATTTCGTCTGTCCCAAGATACTAATGAGCTAAAAATACTTCTCAGCCTGTCCTGCTTCCAAACATATTTCAGCCATGGAAAACCTTTCACATTAAAGACATTAAAGACAAAATAGCCTTCATTCAAATTAGTAGCTCCAGTGGCTTGAAAAGGAATTCTTCAATGAATGAAAACGTCTTGTGTAAGGACATGCAGGGTCTGTCCCTTAAGCTTTACATAGGAACCTGCCACAAGAAGCTGCTAAAATAGTCAAACCACATTTATTTCTTCTGTTCTGATTCTGCACAGAACTTTCCGATTTTGCCATCAAGTGGTCTTTGTCTCATTTAAAGTACTTTTATAAAAAGGACATACTGACAGTATTTATCTTATAACTTTGTGATCTTTTTATTAAAACTTTCAACCAGGCTGTTTCATTCTGAAGAACTTCAATTAATGTCTAAAACCTCAGGATTTTTAAGGTGAAACTTGTGGAGTATGAAAGCTTTTGGGACACAGCTTCATAAAACTGTATTTCTACTCAAACACATTAAAGTCATTCAAGTCATTATGTATTTCCAGGAAAGTTAGTTTTCATAAAAGGAATAATTAAAAAAAAATTTATCAAAGCTGATGCATCATCCTGATATTCGACAAAGTATCTGACATAGCCTTTCTTTTAGGATATGATATTTTCATCTCCAGAAATTGTACTTACTACTTCTTTTTCTTATAAGTGATGGTAGTAAGTGATAAACTGAGACATGGTATGACCTTCTTTAGTTTGTTTTAGCTGCATTTATATAGTCTGAAGTACAAGCACCATTGTTTATTACTATATATGAACTATTTTGGCTACAGTTCAAGACCAGAAGTGGAAAAAAGGTGGAGTCACTAGCTCCAGTAATACATGTGGTTTATGAAGTCAGTTCCCATTTGTAGCATTTGGAAGACTCACTCAGATTTGAATGCTCAGTAATAATGAATATCATAGCAGCTGTTCTCCAGCCTAGTTAGAAAGACACCTGTACAGTTATTATACGTAAAGCAACAAATCTAATGGTAGTTCAGGTTACTGATGCAATGGAGCTAAATCCAATCTCTTCATTGCCTTACTGGAAAGAACAGAAACTTCACTATGATGATCTTTGCATATAAACAATGATTTTAATGTCATCTTCACTAAACTGCTGAGCAAAAAAGATATTTTTTGATTTTTCAGGTTTTGTTGAAGAAGCAAAACAATTAAAGGTACCTGATTAGTCATGTTTTGCAAGACAAAGTCAAGCTCACTTGCAACTGTCTGTAATTTCCAAGCAACAGCTGGAGCATACTGGCACTCCAAAGCATTTCTAAGATATCAGAATCTATTCTCCAATTTTTCCCAAGTACAAATTAGAAAACGATGTCATCAGATAAGTAAAATTATTTGGGGAGGCCATATGTCAATCCACTGTAGGCAATATAAGTCAACTGGATGAACTGACACTAAAGTAAATTCCTCTTGATAAAGAAGTCAATGATAATCTGCTTTAGAATGTGAAAATAATATTCTAGATCATAAAATGAGACCGACCCTTACACAATTAATGTCTCTAAATGAAATTAATCCAATCAATGGATTGCTTCTATGTGAAAAGAATCATCAGCTTAAAGGTTGAATACTCAAATTGTTCTTTCCAACAGATGAGCCATTTTAAGAAAGAGCAAGTGGAAAAATTACTTCCAGCAGCATGAAAGAGCATTTATCATTAGTTGTTTTTTTCCTGTGTTCTCTCTACTTCTGCTTTTAAGGTTGAGTCACAGTTGTCACTTTGGTATTCTTGATGAAAAGTCTATTAAGAATGGTTTTTCATGTGCAATATAATATGCATCCCTTTAGTTTGACTCACAGGTTGTCAAAGCACATTTCATTTGCTCAATTGTAAGCTCACGGTATATGTTTTCAAAAGGAGAATGGTAAGAAAAAGTAAAAATAAAATTAAGTTCTAACTATATTTGAATGTGAGGATGAGTTTGAATCAGTAACTGCAATATCTTAAACATCACATTATTTTCTATTGTATTCTAATATATCCTAGATGTATAGAATCACTTTTTAGGTTAGATACAACACTGAACTCTTAATGCAGCCTTAGAGGTGCAGCCATTTCAAACTGATACAATACTGTCTGATTTCAAAAGAAATTCTATTCCCTAACCGTGGTAGGGGTGGAGAAGCTTCACTTAAATGGTTTGCATTAAAAATTCTTCCCTTTATCGGTTTCCACTGATTGGCTCCACAGCAACTTCCTCTTAACTAATTATGAAAGTGTAAATATTTATAGGATGACCCTAGGAAGAAGCTACTGTTCGGTATCTCAGACCTTACCAAAGGCTGAACCATTATTCAAGCCCTGAGAGGAAGAGTCCTGCGATTTATCAGCATCACCTGTTTGTTCTGCTGTCCAGGATCAAACAGCGGCCTTCAGGCAAGCCATTGCAAAATTCACATGCACACATACGATCAGTTGTGTTTTATGCTAATTTGCCAAACGAGAAACCTGCTTCTTCCATCACACTATAATTGTAGCTACTGAGTCTGTCCGACACAATTTCTTAGATTTTCACTTGACTTGATCTGTCAGTCCGCCAGGTTGCACAGCAGCAGCCGTCACAGAGCTTTGGCTCATTACCTTATAGGACAAATATTTGTCCCGTCCCATCCTGTCCCTGCCCAAAGACGAATGTGTTTGAAAAAGCACAGTTTTAAGCTAGTGGTAAGCCATCTATAAAGTGATGGGCAGCAGAAGCTGGCTCTTGTAAATTATTAGGCCCAGTGAAGTAATAAGATACCAAAGAATGACCAAATGATAGATATTTTACTATGGAGGCTCTTTGAGGTGTTACCAAAGGCAACACAGACAATTACCTTGTGTGGTTCTTTGGGGGATGACAACAGTATATTTCTTAATAAAATTTGTATCCTCAAGACTGAACCGCCATTGTTCCTCTCCATCTAACCCTTTGCGATTGATATACAAAGGAAATTTTCTGATTCTGAAAACCTCGACCAGCGTAGACCTTTCTACTTTCATATCCCTAGAAGAGTTCAGGGATTCTTTTCTCCCTCCCAACTTTTAAAAGGACTTCAATTTAACTTTTGTCTGCACCAACAAAAACACAGACACTCACAACCAGGATCAAGGCACAACAGGGAACCACTTTAACTTAACTTCAGGTCACCCTTTTGCAGCAAAGTCTTAGAAGCTTAACACAGAGAATTTTCATCCTTTTGTGAGCTTAAGTCACCAGGAAAATTTAATGTAGCTTTTGTCTGAAAAACTATACAGGTATTCATCTTACATACATATCATACACAGAGTCTGCAGCCACACCACTAAGTCAATGGCAGCTTTGCCTGAACGAATGCAGAATCGTACCCATATACTATTATAATTGTCATAAGAAGACTGGCTTATGTGTATGAAATCTAGCTCAAAGGACACATATTCCAGGCTCTAAATTCCTAAAGCACTTAACACTTATTAAATATTAACAGTACTAAAATAATCAGCATTACTGTAATGGAATTAACCTCTTACAAGAGGAAAAACAACCTTTTGTTGTCCCTTAATCACATGGAAATTTAGCTATAAAACAGAAGTCTTGCTCCATTCCTGAAAATTTCCCCACATCTGAACGGTTTCAGACTATGAGGAACTGAAGTTTCAGGAATTCAACTAGCAGATCACTAAAGAAAGAAATTGTCATGCAAAAGAGTGGCCAAAATTATATCTTGCCTCCACAGAAAATTATTCCAACAATAAATTGTTACTTAAGTCCATCTCACTATGATGAATAATGTTAATAATGAATATGTTACGATTTAAGAAAATAATTTCTATCCATTGTTAATTCTGCAGCTATTGTACCTGAAGGGGGACTGACACATCCTTTCAGCCCTGTAACCGTCCTTTCAGACATGATGGTAATTGTGATTAGCATCGCAGGGGGCTGAGCATAGTCATGCTAGTTACTGCATCCCTTTTCCCCCTAAGAGGCTTTTTGGGGGAGAGCCCACTAGGAAAGCAGACAATTGCGGCAAACCGTCAGAACTTTGTCTTGTTCCTCACTTCACTTGCTACTGTGGAAGTAGGAGGAAAAAAAATGAAAATCATTATCAGCAGAATGTCTCATGTCATCTAGGAATTATGAGGACAATTGGATGGGCTCCAGATATCCAAGTAATGTCAGATATACCCGTCATTTTTAAAAACCATCTTAAGTCTCAGTGGAAACTGTACCAGTTCACTACTGAGTGAGCTCATAAACTATTTTTTTTTCATTTTCTGAAAATGAAACAAAGGATGAAGATGACTACACTTACAATGTATAAAATCAATAGATTATTTATTTTATTTCCTTAACATAAACTTATGAACCTATCATAAAAATTGATTACTTTATTGAAAAAATTTTCTGCTCAGCGCCATCCAGATATGGAATGGGATCTATTTGCTGGTGGCAAAATTCATAGAACTCATCTAAGATTTATTCAATAGCTGAACTTGAAGTTGGACGATTCAACATATTCATAATATAGAAGTCCGTTTGATACTTGTTAGAAAAGAAGTGCATCCTCAGATATTTAGACTTTGCAGTGTATCTGTATCATCATCATAAGTCTATTGAATAAACTGATTTGTATATTTTGCTCTACATGCATTTGTTATGCTCTTAATTTGTAAGAGCTTATCCATAAAGTCATTACTCAATTTTTATTTATTCATTGTGCAAAAGAAAAAATGGAGCTAACAGAATAATGACTTCAGCACTATTATATCAAGAGAATTGTTTCTCATTTTGTCTTTGATTGAACAGTGATGGAAGAATAAAATCTGTAATCCACAGTAGCCTTCATTTAGTCTCAAATGAAGCACAGCTCCCATTGAAGTGTTTATGCTTTGACACGTGATCTGCATTCACACAAAGTATTCTATTTAGTCAAGATATGTCTACTTTTAAATGTTTGTAGGAGGGGTATATGTCAAGCTCTTCAAATTCCATTATCAAATTCCATTCTCTACTTAAAACACTAATCATCCCTACTTCGTATTCAAATACTCAAATTCTTTGTGTTCTAAGTATTCCCTGTCCCATACAAGCAGCAGCATAGAGTTCTTCAAGGTCAGCTCTTCAGTCACCTTTAATTGCCATCCGCTTAAAATCTATTTTAGAAAAAGTAAAGGGACTGAACAAACTTTAAGGACAAGGCTACACTGTAGGGATTGGAAGCGTTCCCTGGCTCCAAATGTCCGCTGGAGCTACTTTTGTTTCCATGTGGGAAGCAAAAATCAGTAGTACGCTGCGCACGTGCCTTTATTTTCACACAAAGGCAGCTCAGGTATTTGAGCCAGAAGAAACCTTTGGATGATGAAAGCACGAAAGCTATGAGATAGCTTGCCGAGTTCCGCTGCCCCACAGCATAGTTGGGGCCTACACACATCAGGATGACAACAGTTCAGCCATAAGTCAATAAATTCAACCAAAAATATACCCACATCGTAGGACTGGATAGCTTCTATAGAGATATTCTCCGACTGATGAGTGGGGAATAGACATTAATTTCCTTCAACTATGAGGTCATCAAAAATGAGGACTCTAAAACCTGAACAGGTGTCACAGGCCTGGTGGCAACTGGCACGGTACACCTGTTACAAAGGGCAAAAACATTCTTGGCGCAGGAGTTGGCAGGGCTCATTGAAAGGGCTTTAAACTAGATTGGAAGGGGAAAGGGAATGAAACCAGGCTCTTAGAGGTAAGCCTGGGGGTGGCACACCAGTGTCTGTGGGACAGGACGCTTTGTTCACAGAAAGGGTTGTCAGGCATTGGAACAGGCTGCCCAGGGAAGTGGTGGAATCGCCATCCCTGGAGGTATTTAGAAGACGGGCAGACGTCGTGCTGAGGGACACGGTTTAATGGCGGACGTGGCGGTGTTAGGTTTATGGTTGGACTTGATGATCTTAAAGTTCCCTTCCAACCTGGACAATTCTGTGATCACCTACCTAACTTAGATAGACTATTAGGAGGGATATAATTGTTATATTAATTTTCTTTCATTTCAAATTGTTTGCCACACCACCAATCAGCATTATAGTCACCTCCTCCCTTTAACTATATAAAAACTTAAACTTGGGGACAACAATACATTTAGAACTAACGTCAGGAATTACTGGTGAATATTTCTTGAATAAAAAAATAAGGCAGGGGGGGTAGAGGAATAAAGAAGCTTCCTAAACAATGAGGTGACCATTTTGGTAAGACTGTCAGGTAACCACAGTTCATTGCTTTGCTTCACAAAACAAAATAACTAGTAATATTGGTGCCACCAGAATTAATTCATTTTTAAATATTAAGGCTTTCATAATCCTAATACAAAACTTACTAGTGCAGGTTTCTCTGTCTGAGGGCTGAAATTATTTTATTCTTGGTTCCCATGATGAGTGCCATACAGAGTGTTTGATGCTTGCTGACTGAACTCATTCTGTCAGCAGAACAGTTGATATTTCACACTAGAATGCTAACTGTACTTCAAGGACAAGTCATCTGATCAAAAGGGTACCACAAATCTTCACAGAGGTTGACAGATGGGAAATGGTAAAGTGTTATTTATGTGAATGACCATTATGAATTTAAGATGCTCTTCTAAGCCATTTCACCATTACTCATTCACCTTTTAAATAAGCCCTAATTCTTGGCATTACAATTATCATTCAACTGCATAATATAGCTGAATAGTCTGTTTATGTGACAACAGCATAAGCTGCTGTATACACACAACTACAGACACACACATACACATGTGTTCGGAAGCAATTTTTTTGCTTTATATTTAGATGTTATAAATACTCAGTGATCCAAGAGAGAAAAATGACCTGACAGTTTAAAAGAAAACATGACGCGGTTCAAATATCAAAACCAATCCATCTTCCCTGTTTAAACAATTCTTATTTGGCATGAAGGAATGTACTCAGAAATGACCAACAGTCTTCTTTTAATGGACTTTATAACACTTCAGAAAAATCATTGGCTGACTCAACTGATGCAGGTTCATGGTCTCCAAAACAAGACATTTAGGGACGTAAATGTTGTTGAATGAGGGAAAGAGAGAAATGAGATAGAACTGTCAAAGAGGAAAATAAATCCTTCACTAAGGCCTGTTCTGTGGATCCAAAGCGTGTGTCCTTGGGATAGAACATGACACTGGTCAAGAAAACTACCACTAGTATGTGTCCTCCAGCTAAACAAACACACTGTTTAGTATAACTGCTCGAGCCGTGAATGCAGACTTGATATACTGAGCACAAAATTGTGGTCTCATTAATATTCCAGCTATCCTCTGAAATAAAAAACTGTGATCTCTTAGCCAAGAAGGAATGCATCACCTTTCATACATCTGGAAGCTCAGTAAGTATTCTCAATGTAACCACATTATTCCTCTGAATGAAGGTGGCAAGGATGCAACACAACAATTCTTTTCAGCCTAGCTTCACTATTTATAAAGGGAGAATATTCAGTTGCTGCAGAACATGAGAGGCTGTCAAGGACCCATGAATCACGTCTTAAGAAAAATTCTAGTATTTCTTTCACACAATCCTTACAGCCACGGAGGCAGCAGAATGTCTACTGTTTAAGGAGGCAGCAACATTTCACTGCCAGCTCTCAACCATCTTAATCCCTCGCTCGGACTTTTAGAAAAAAGTGGGGGAAAACCTTTTTTATATTAAAAAAAAAGCCATCAAATAGAATAAGTGGAAGAATTTCTGTTTGTCTTAACACTATTCCTAGAAATCTTCCATGTTTCTAAGATAAGATTTACAGCCTGGTCCCTAATCACCTTCTTTACAAACTCAAGGATGTTTTACCTTTACTCTAACATCTAGTACCTATCTACATATACTGAACTTCTAGAATGTGTTAATCTAACAACAGATATGAACTAGGAATCTAAATTTAAATATACTGAGCAATTAACAGGATTATATCTGTTCCTTGAAAATGAATAAAAGCTGTCTAAAGCCTTTTAGCATCTTGGATATCTCAACTCCAGACTAATGACCTTGTATAAGCTTTGTACACCCCAAAAGGCCTCTGTAAAAGTCACACCCAGGGTTTCCTGACTGCAATGCATCCAATCACTTGTAAGATATCAATAACACTCAACCTATATCAGTTTGATCTTTTGCTCCCTGAGCTCTCCCGTATCATGCTTTTCTCAGTCTCTGTCATCAAATTGCACTTAGCATCATCTGGATGTTTTCTAGGTCAGTGAGTTACTCAACAACATGTACTGCACAACAGCTACCACAAGGAAAAAAAGCAACAAATACTGCACACTGGCAAACAGTAAATCTAGACACAACTTCGTGAACAGTGACAAGTCTGAACTGTCATGTATAGCTTGGAGAGATGATATAACACTGGGTACCTGGAAGGGAGCAGTCAATCCCCCCAGATTCATTTCTCCCTTCCACATTATGGCACAGATTTCCTACCCTCTTTCTCATCACTTCAAATAACTCAGGGTGATTTGCAAGTATTTATAATGTCCTTTTAATTGATTCAGCTATACATATTAAACATGCACGTAAATCAGTAATATTCTTCTATCAAGAGGAAAACCACAATACATGAAACATGGCTGAGGAAAAAAAAAAATCAGAGTTGCAGTGAGTTCAAGGAAACGAGCACACGTCAGATGTAATGCCGTACAACCACACTTCTCTGGTAAATATTTTTTCTTTGTTTCCTTACAACCTTAAAACGTGTGTTTAAACCACTCAGTGTTATCGGAAGCAAGCATTACGAACATCTGAAAAGTTAAGGTATTTCAAATGACTTTTATAAAAACTGAGTAAAAAGAGGTAATGGCTTAGAGAACATGACACAAGTTTTTGTGTGCGTAACATCATCACAGCAGAATTTCCCATGCTTTAAAAACAGATCAATAGTTATGAAGGTGGACAGGGTTTAAGAACTTCTGCCAAGAATGTCATTTACTAAAACATTCAATATAGCAATGACAAAAAATATTTTCTATTCTTTTTTTACCTCTTTAAGTAGACCCCTCCAGTTAACTACACTGAAGAAATTCAGTTCTTTTTAACTATAGTGGAAAATAGAACAAGCTTGACATAAAATAATATGTGTACTAGTGTAAACTAGCAATTTAAGTTACACAGCTGTCATACAAATAATGTGCTCAAATCCAGAGAAATTACGATGATTATTCTGAGTTCTGACCCAAATCTTCTTAATGTCACTGCAAGGATTACTAGTATTCTTAATGACAGTTGGGTGAGGCTGGCAGACGCTAATAAACGAAATACCCTGCCATACATGCCTTGTTTTAGAGAGAGACCTCATCTTTTGCTTGGTAACATTCCAATCACACAGCAGCTGACCAGTGGCCCCTTGATTTATAGACCCTGATTTTCCTCCCATCAGAGTGAGACTATATATCAGAATATGACTGAGATCATGAAGAAGACAAAACAAAATGGCAGCAACTCCAGATGAAATTTCTAAGTGATCCCACTGGATTAATATCTCTGCCACCATTCTGCAAATTAATATCCATGAGAAACCAGCAGATTTGTTTGCACTGACTCTTCAAAATTAAGAACTTAAAAAACTAATCCAACCTAAAGAGACAAATGCCTTTCTTGAACCATCTCTGAGACTGTATTGATGTAATTGAACGTGAGAACGATAATCAGTCCTTCAGCTTTCACACCATTTAGATTTTCTCCAGTCTGGGAGAAATATCATAACTTATTTCCATCTACAAAACCCTGGAAGTGATAAAGAACCTGCATTTTTTAGAATAGCTGTTTGAGATAATGGCATCACATCGACTGGTCTGTCAACATTAAGCAAACTTCTAGTTCCTAAAAGGACCAAACAGAAGCTGAATCAAGTCAAAGACAGGCACAAACTGTCTGACAAGCCATTGCAATAAAACACATCTACTAGACTGAACTGAGCTTTGATTGGCTGATTTTGCCTTTGAATCTTTCATTTTTTAATTTTAGAAGAGGAAAATATGTGAAGTGATCAACAGGAGGCGCATTTTGTAATAGAGCAAAGCACATCAAGTGCAAAAAATTTTGAACAGATCCAAATATAAAGGAATAATAACTTTAGGCTTTGAGCAGCAAGAATGAAGAATATGTTCATACATCAAAGTCAAGGGGGGAAAAAAAGAACAAGGGGAACAGCTCAGGCACTGAGGCTACAGAGCAGAATTAGTGGGAAAGGGAATGTCTATGGAAGACCTGCAGCTTAGCCTCAAAGTCTGCCAGTTGCTAACTATCATATCAGATTGCTGTGCCAGATTTGCACAGATATAAACAACTGCTGATTAATTTCCATTTCTGAATATATTATAAGCCAGGCAGGTTGAGAAGGGTAGCTTTTAAGTTCACCCTACAAATAAGGAACCATGTTTTTGTCCCATTCTCACATCTTCCTTTTCATCTTTGTTGTTCCTCGTGTTTCTGTAGTTATTTTCATCTTTCTCCCATTATAGCTGTTCAATGCTAATGAGATAACACTTCATCCAGCCCTAGGTAAGTCAATGTGCTTTCTTTTGCGTGAATGTCAAATACCTGGACTCGTACGTCTGTGGTAATACACAGCCCAGGTAACTATGAAAAGACACTTACTTCTTTGATAGTAAAGGTGACTTACATTTTAATTACCTGTCACCCCAGTAAAGCTCTATGAGAAAGGAGAAAGAAGGTTACAGAATCCAGGAGAAAATTCTGTTCTTCTAGAATGACTGAGCGAGGTGGGAAGGAGAGGATATAAATACTGAACAGAACGGAATCACTACCTGGACTCACAGACAGACCAGTGCATGCTTTTTGTGTAGCATAACTTTCTGCATTATAAGTCAGTTGAGGTCAAGAGAAAAAGCCTTACTGAATTTCCTAGCATTCAGAGAAAGCTGTAAATCTGGAAGCAACCACAGGGCAACTATTTGTATTTTTAACACGATAGGTTCATGGGGCATATGCATGTATTATGCAGAACATATGCATGTATTATGCAGAACACCTGTCTAAATGGTCAAATCAGCACATCGCACAGAGTCTGAGCCAGCTCACGCAGAAGCTGGTGGCCAAGCTCACGCTCCCCTTGGAGCTGAGGGACTCAGAACCAGACTTTGTTTTGGCCCCTGAATTGGTCCTGTAACCTACAGGGACAGGCATGCTTCTGAGCAAGAGTGGAACCCCCTGATGGGAAGCTGAACTCACAAAACTCACTCATGGTAAAAGCTCAGAGAAGATTTCAGTCCATGAAAGAATCCTGACCTGTTCCTGATTCATAGTATTGGCTCTGTCCATGACTGACTTCTGAAAGTCTGGTCTTTCAATTAGAGCCGTATAAAATACTTATCTTTAGTCTGAACCACATTCAAAAGTAGAATTGTTTCCAACTTGACCTGACTTTCTGAATTAGTAGTGGACTGCTTGATATACTTTTAATGTCTGCAGACTATTCACTCGCACTGAAGAGGAACGGTCTTGGTCGACCAGCTTATCTTGAAATGTTCTGAACCTGCCATGCATTTAGAGTTCAAATTAAGGTCATTTAAGAAGCTCACTTGCTACTTCGGCCCCCCACTTGGTTAACTCTACTTCTCGAGACAGGAAACTGAGTTTAATTATCCGAGTCCCTAGGTATTTCACATACTGGTATACCCAATGATGCTTAAAGGGAGAGTGTATCATTTTTCACTTGCAATATATTTGTGTATTGCTATCTATCAGGTCAAAGCACCAAACTCAGGCTGGGCGCAGTGAACAGGGAGGACTGTTGTTTCAGCCTCCAGCATGCACAGATATTAAGAAACTGACAGAATCTATTTTCTGAATTGTTTTGGGTTTTTTCCCCCTAGTGCGAGTCACTAAGAGGCCACTTTTTTTAATAGCATGCAAAGGAGCAAGAAGTATTATCCACAGCAGCCAGCAGAGGCTGCCAGAAATACAAACTGGGGTTTACCAAAAACATTCTACCAGAAGCACTTCACTTCAGTGGTGTGACATTAAGACTAGAAACCCTGAGGAGGCAATCAGCACCAAACAAACACTCTCCTCAGGGCACAACTATATTCCACCGGCCCCAAGAATCTCACCTTTTCTCCAGCTGCTTAGGGTCATCATTCTGGCTGATAACAACTAAGCAATGGAAGTGCTTCTGTAAAATTTGATTTGTGAATCAAATGGTAGTGAAATAAACATGCAAATATCATATCAGACTAAGGACACTAAATGATAATCAATTCAGTTTGGCTTCCCATTATTATTCCCTTAATTCTGAAATGTGGCGTGCAGGCTAAGCACAAATGGATCCTTTGTCATCTCTGCTTTACAAAACCAAACACAGAAAAGTCTCCCTCAGCTTTCTGTCAACAGAATTTTCATGAGCTGGCTTCCAGATGCTTTCTAATTAATAGATTTAAATTTGGTTGGTGGAAAAAAAAAAAATCTACCTCGTTCATGGAACCTTATGCAAGCACTTAGCTTGGAAAGCTTCCACTCTCAAATTACAGACCACCATGCAAATGAGAAAAATGACCAACATATTTCTCGCATTTTTGTGAAATACTTAATCTCCTTGAAACATCATCCCAAGAATGAGAAAACACAGTGATCATACTTGTAACAGACATGGAGGAAAAACGCATCAACTTGATCATGACTTCTCCAAGATAAATGAAAGCTACCTCCACATAATGTGTTCGAGGGATTCAGATTCTCAGAACAGACATTTTCAAGTGTACAAGCTGTCAGGCCTCCTAGGAAACCAGAAGAGTAGTAAAGAAGAAAACAGACAGGCTAAAAATCACTGGAACAAAAATCCATGAAGATTTTTGTCATCATTGCTGACATCATCTTTCAGTTAGACACTGCTCTGAGCTGCCTTGTGAGGGAATCTCTCTCTTTCACCCTCATAATAGACCCCTATTTATAATAGGTCTATTATAATCCTAGGGAGATTTGCCTTGTCATTTAAGAGACTAAATTAGGCAGTGTATATTCTCCGTGCCTCCCCCAATTTTTCCACAGTTATACTGACTGCTCACTTAATTGATCCTTTGAACTCAGAGCTTTTCACTGTGATTCTATTTATTTCTCAGCATTGAAAAAATACCTTCACCTGCATGTGAGGGGTAGAGGGGAAGGGGAATGAGATGTAGTGGATTTTATTGTGTATACCCATATTTGACTGGTACTAAGCAATAAGCTTGCCTCTTAGTTTGCAACTCAGGACTCGAGAATAAAGAGCGTAACTGCAACAAGTGGCAAAAGCAAGCAGAGAAATGGCATTGTTTCTGAAGTTACGATGACATGAAATTGGATTCTTCAGACTATCTGTGACAAGCTACTGAATGCCTCTTACCACTAAGTGAGAGAAATACTCAAATTCCACATCTACTTAGATACTCAGTCCCAATGTATGTGGTAGGTCAAGTCAATGCCTTTTTATGCCAACTATTTAAAATGAACTATAGAGGAAAAGAACATACAAACCACTCCCAGTCATGAAAAACATGGATAAGTAATTACAATTGAACTGCTTTATGCTTTTTAAGTCAATTCAGGCACACAGTTTGCAGTAGATAACTCATTAAATTTCTGACAGCGTGTTACTTGCTACCCTAAATCATGTGTTTAAGAAACTGTGACAGAAATAACTGTCTTTTGAAATCAGTTTTCTTGCAGGCAAAACAAGACAATAAAGAATGTCAAAAAAGGAAAAAGCTTCTAAATAGCAGAATTGCATCTCTCTCTCGTAATTAGAGATACAATCTCTAACTATGGGAAGATCTACTAAAGCCTACAGGGAAAATAAACCAAATTTGCAAAAGAGGACGTAGGGTGTGGCTGCAGCACCCATCCTCTTTGTAATGATAGCAATGGCACGACTTTTATATTGCCATTTTTTTTCATCTGTTGAATTTAAATACACATATGAAAAATAGAATCATTTTTAACATGTTTTATAAATGGAGAAGTAAGATGATGGTATTTTACACTGAAAGTTAAAAACATCCCTAAAACTGCCCTCAAGACCCAAATCATTTCACATACAAACAAAAATACCCCAAGAACATGTTCAGGCATGGCTGAACATCACTGGACCATGCAGGAACTGCAAATGTGTAGCCATTAATCATTATAGCTAGATCAAAATTTCTTTGGAACCTAAGAATTTCACCTCTCTCTCTGAATAAGATTGGTAAACCGTCCTTTCTTATATCATATTAAAAGTCTGTGCTGGAATAAAGTTGAAGTGAAAATCAGTTATATAGATCCTTCAGTGCAATATGGGGAATAATGAACTGAGTCAAATGGAGTTGTCATTGTGCTGGATACATCAGATATTAATACCATTACTTGTTTTGCAGAAGCATCAAGAGAACAGAACACAGCATAAAATACTCTTTGGACACCACAAAAAGACCCCAAATAATTTCTGATAGATGCACTAAATGCTATGACAGGCAACTACTCTGGTACAAACTAACAGAGATTACTGCAATTTATGAGTTCAGCACAAGTTGCCTATGACAGGCAAAGCACGTAGTACCACTACAGCAGAGGTGCAGGGAAGGCTGGGGATACTTAAAACAGATTATTATGTGATCAGGGAAATTGATTACCTGAAAGGTTTTGCCCCATTATCTTTACATTTTTTGACCACAAGTTAAAGAAAGACTTCACCCAGCAAACTCTAAGAGCTTTGACAGTAAAATGGGATGACTAAATTAAATACCAAAGACCATCCAGAAAGCAGAAGAAATATCACAGGGAAAATACTTCTCCACTATAGTTTTCTTCTTATTCTTTCATTAAAACAGACACAGAAAAACCCCATCATTGCAGCTGCAGAATAAACTTGCACTGGTAAATAGGAAGAAACAGTTACCCAGTTAAATTGGGAGTTTGGAATGCGATGGTAATGCATAACTCTGTTAGAAACTGAACATTTTGTGCAGTTAAATTTAGGTAATCGGTCCCCCAAGATCTGTAATTTGATCCCAGAGCAACACTCTGGTACGCCACCATTCCTTCAGAGAGGGAAAAGACTGACTTGTTTAGTCAAAGAGGGATAGGATCCTATATATGTAGTTTATTTAGAACTTCCTGGTTGGACAGCAAACAAATTAAATACAACTTTGTTATTATGACACTAACCTTAGCTTACTACTTATGGTCAAACCAAATGTTACATTTAAAGAAAGAATTTGATTTAGGTCATTCCTATCTGATTCCAGGGTATACTAGTATCACTCTGCCATAAGGCAATGCTGAGAGTATACTTAGTCCTGCAAAAATCACTGCTTTGTTGTGGATTGGGTTGTGGTTTCTTTCTGGTTGTTTTTGTTGGTTTGGGTTTTGGTTTGGGTTTTTTTTTTTTTTTTTTAGCAAGGAAACCAAGTGTTCAGCAGATGCAATACTATTAAATTATGCTGACCTTAATTTATTAACAGGTCCGTTTTCTGCACATTTAGGTTTTAATGTAAACGGGACTAACTGCTAAACTGCAGGACAGATTGTTAACAAATGAATTCCTGATTATTATTTGTATTTCAGGTGCTCTTCAGAATGCATTTCTTTAACTTTCATTTTGTCACTTCTTTTCATGTTATGTTTAGGACATGACTCAATTTCTGAGGGTCAGACTCATTTTTTAGAGTAAGCAGTTTACAATCTTTTTTCCCCACTGTTAAGGACTGAGAAGTATAATGGGAGACACAACTTTGGCTTTTATTATTCATGGTTATTTGCCTTACATTAACATCCAAGATAAATATCAATATTTGGAAAGCCACTACACTGAGGAATACACAGAAGCTGCACAGAAAGAAATTCATCCTTAAAGTGGAATTTACAGTCTAATTTCAGTTCGATCTTCTTAACCTTTGCAGTGCCACTAACACCTTGCAGGCATCAAGTACAATCAGCAAGACCCGCATTAATCAGTTAAGTACCTCTTGAAGAAATTGTCACCTTGCTAGATCTGTCTGGGACATGGTGGAATTGCTAAGAGCACATTTTAAAACAGCAGCATTCTCCTCTCTGTGCCATATTTGAAAAAGTCACTTCAGCCAGGTCATTTACTCTTTTGTTCGACGGACAGGAGACCAAAATACTTTTGCTCATCACAACAGCTTAATTCCACTGCCTTGGTTTCAAGATAGTTTTAAATCACTAAGTATCTACTACTTAAACCTAATCCCTCATTTAACCTTCTGAAAAACTTTATTCCTAGTAAATATATGAGATACATTATTTCACCTGCCTCGCTCTCTGCAAGTTAGGTAATTGGTCTCCCAAGATCTGCGATTTGATCCCAGAGCAATGCTCTGGTATGCCACCATTCCCATACGAACAGGTACAGATCAAAAAGGCTTTTATTTTAAGAGTCGTTTCCTTACAAATGTTCATAAGAAGGTTATCATTTGTTGCCAAGTTTTCCTGGACAGCTCAGGTACTCATAATATAGACTCCTTCTGCCCCAAAAAATGCTTCTTGGATAAAACACTTGGGCGTAGGGAGGAGTGTATGGAAGTAGCAACACACACCAGAATCTTGCTATCTTATGTAACACAACTTCAGTTTCTGCGTGTCTACGTAGAAGCCACCCACAGAAAATAAACTTCATGTCCTTTAAATTGGGAAAACAAATCTTAGCCTCTCAAATCCAAAGGTTTTACTCTTTTAACATATCTTTCATCATAGCTAAAGATTTATCATAGACGGAGAAGAAAATGGACCAAAGGCTTTAAGTTTTGCAGATAAACCAGCCTACTACTTTTATTTTCTCTCTGACAACATCTAACTCATGCTTAAGAAAAGAGCATAAGAAATAAGGATAAATGTAAGATGATCCTTCTTCAAGTACAGCATTCATCCTGAGAAAGCAGTGCCATAGGGTCATCATGAAGTAAAGGCAGTATTGTGTTTAACGATCTCTGATGGACCTGGTATCCATAAATTTGTCTGATCTTCTTGTATGGCTGCTGTTGCATAGCTCTTCTCATTGTATCTGATGTCCTGGTTCAAGACAGTAACATGCATGGTCATATATCATAGAATCACAGAATGGTTAGAGTTGGAAGGGACCTTAAAGATCATCAAGTTCCAACCCCCCTGCCATGGGCAGGGACACCTCTCACTACAGCAGGTTGCTCAAAGCCCCATCCAGCCTGGCCTTAAACACTTCCAGGGATGGGGCCTCCACAACTTCCCTGGGTAACCTGTTCCAGTGCCTCACCACCCTCACAGTAAAGAACTTCTTCCTAATATCTAATCTAAATCTCCCCTCTTCCAATTTAAAACCATTACCCCTTGTCCTATCACTAGACTTCCTGACAAAGAGTCCCTCTCCAGCTCTCCTGTAGGCTCCCTTCAGATACTGAAAGGCTGCTATCAGGTCTCCCCGGCGCCTTCTCTTCTCCAGGCTGAACAGCCCCAGCTCTCTCAGCCTGTCCTCATAGGAGAGGTGCTCCATCCCTCTAATCATCTTAGTGGCCCTTCGCTGGCCCTGTTCCAACAGTTCCATGTCCTTTCTATGTTGAGGACTCCAGAGCTGGACACAGTACTCCAGGTGGGGTCTCACAAGCGCAGAGTAGAGGGGGAGAATCACCTCCCGTGCCCTGCTGGCCACGCTTCTTTTGATGCAACCCAGGATACGGTTGGCTTTCTGGGCTGCCAGCGCGCACTGCCGGCTCATGTTGAGCTTCTCATCCATGAGCACTCCCAAGTCCTTCTCCTCAGGGCTGCTCTCCAGCCATTCTCTGCCCAGCCTGTATTTATGCCTGGGATTGCCACGTCCCAGGTGTAGGACTCTGCACTTGGCTTGGTTGAACTTCATGCCATTTGCATTAGCCCACCTCTCAAGCCTGTCCAGGTCCCTCTGGATGGCATCCCTTCCCTCCAGTGTGTCAACCGCGCCACCGAGCTTGGTGTCATCGGCAAACTTGCTGAGGGTGCACTCGATCCCACTGTCCATGTCTCCAACAAAGATGTTAAATAGCACTGGTCCCAGTACTGACCCTTGCGGGACACCACTCGTCACTGGCCGCCACGTGGACATTGACCCATTAACCACAACCCTTTGAGTGCGGCCATCCAGCCAGTTCCTTATCCACCGAGTGGTCCATTCATCGAACCCGTGACTCTCCAATTTGGAGACCAGGATGTCATGCGGGACAGTGTCAAATGCTTTGCTTAAGTCCAGGTAGATGACGTCCGTTGCTCTGCCTTTGTCCACCAAGTTCGTGGCAGTATCGTAGAAGGCCATCAGGTTTGTCAGGCAGGATTTGCCCTTGGTGAAGCCTTGTTGACTGTCTCCAATCACCTCCTTATTTTCCATGTGCCTTAGCAGAGATTCCAGGAGGATCTGCTCCATGATCTTGCCAGGCACAGAGGTGAGACTGACTGGCCTATAGTTTCCCGGGTCCTCTTTTTTTCCTTTCTTGAGTATCGGGGTTATGTTCCCCTTTTTCCAGTCCACAGGAATTTCACCAGACTGCCACGATTTCTCAAATATGATGGAAAGTGGCTTCGCAACTTGGTCCGCCAGCTCCTTCAGGACCCGTGGATGAATTTCATCAGGTCCCATGGACTCGTGCACTTTCAGGTTGTTCAGGTGGTCTCAAACCTGATCTTCTCCTACTGTGGGCAGTTCTCCATTCTCGGAGCCCCTGGTTTTACCTACTGTGACTTGGACAGCGCAGTTAGAGCCCTAACTCTACATCATATCTACATCATTCTATACAGAACAAAAACTGGCTTTCTAAAGTTTATCTTGTGTCTGAATTACTGGTTGTATATTCTTTAAAGTTTATCATCCTTTCAGAAGCTTTTTCCTCTTGTATTTTTCATGTAGAATTTAAGAACTAGCTTGGAAAGATTATGCAAGGGCTGCCATTAAGATCACAATATGAAAATAAAGTAATTTGTTTGCTTGATTGATGGCCACAGTGATCTCCCAAGATGTGACTAATGCAAGCTAAAGAGCAGTGAGGGGATGTCATTAAGGCTTGTATTGATTTCCTCTGAATTCTGGATAATATATCAACAATCTTCGCTACTTCCACTTGAAAGTTTTAATTTAAATAACCAGAATCAAGCAGTCAATCATTTGCTTCCCTTAGAGCTGAGGCCATTTTGCACTGACATTTCAGATGGAACAGAAACCATAAAGCTGCTTTGTGTTATTCATACTATCAGTAACATTAAGACAGTGATACTGCAGCACACATAAATGAGCAAGTGATACACTACATGGAAGGCTTTTGAATGGTTCTGTTGCTGTCTGACAGATCAAGAAATTGGGAAGAGATAAATGCAATTCATCTTTTCATGAAGCAGCAAGATGTGGGACAGAGAGGGAAGAAGACAGGCAGACTACATGTGTGTAGGCTTTGCTAAAATACTGTTGTGAAAACATAAGCAAAGCTGCCTTTGTGTTAGAACTCCAATTCAGACTAGCAGAGTCTGAAAAGCATGGATGTATTGTAGGGCCACTTGCACCCAAGTTTTCTGAAAGCTGCATTTCACTTTGCTGAGTACTGTACTTGCTGTTGAAAGCTACAACTTTCCTGTGAAGACCAAAAAAAGTCAGCATTGTACCTATTTATAACAGTGTCACCAGGACACAGAAGTTCTAAAACTAAGTTTAAGTGATACCTCTTTCCCTGTGTCATTTTCAAAGATGATACATTTTCATTCTCTCCAGCAGAGGCCACATACCTCTTGTCATAAGATGACAAAATTAAACTCATTTATTTGTTACTCAGACTAATTATCTGAGGATGTGCACATGTCCTTGACATTTATTCTGGTGTGGTAGCCTGCCGTTTGCAAGACATTATGTGCAACTGCACATAATGCTCATACTCAAGGAAGGGTGCTCTTATTAGCATCAACCTACTTACAAATTATAGCTGTTTTCTTTATTAGTTCATTCAAACCAACTTGAAAAGGCTGCTGGATGGTGTCCTACAGCAAAACAACCAGCATCCTTTGAGCCACTGACGGTTTCTTTCCTGCGACACTCTCCTCCCACGATTTGCACTGAATGCATCCTAACAACATTGCTGACTTTCTTGTCTCCTTCCTAGTAAGTCAACTACTAATTAATCAAATACTGATTTTAATTGGAAACATTTTCTCATTAGTTTGAATGATGATTAAAAGAGCTTGAGCTCAAGCATCACCTTCTGTTCTTCCAAATAAAACCATGTAGCAAAACTCCCATTTCAAAAAAACTATCATACTAAACTCATGGATACACTAATGTAGAAAGGAACAAAAACCCTCAAGCAGTATTTTTCTAATACTTCATCAAATCAACAGGAATGTAGAAAATCTGCAAATTCAAGAGCGTTCAAACATAAGAACTGCTTGACAACTTCAATTCATCGTGTTTTGCTGGCTTTCTCACAAGTTTAACGCAAGCATATGATCACTCTGACACCATTCACAAACAAGTAAAGTGCAAAAAAACCTCAGGGTTATTACACTATGCTACTAAACGCTGAGCATGCAAAAAACCATCCCTGCCTGATGAAGTGGATTAGTCTGACACTCATGGAACGTCTAGTCTTTGTTTCATTTTCAAGCAGAAGTTTAAGGAAATCTGTTGTCCAGCTCCATGACCTCTACTCTAGGTAAAGGCTGTTGCTAGCACAGAGTTAAGCTGATTGTCATTGCACACGAAGCATCTGTAAAGCAGTTAAGAACTGGCAGTGAAAATGACAGTAATTCCCCCTCCCCGCAAAGAAAGCGCATTAAAAACAATCTGTAGGGAAGAAAATTTCAGGTTTCCTTGTAACAAAAAAACCAAAATCCAAACGCCAGCAGCAAGTCCATTCAACTTCAGAAAATAATGAACTAGGTTGATGAGGCCAAAAGATAAGACCCATATTTAAATCATTATTAAAATCAGACCAATTTATTTAGATACTGACTAGCCACCATCTCTTCCCTTTTCCTGTCTTCCTGCAGTACCGGACAGAACCTACAAGATCTCGAGGTTGCTGAATACCATCCCATATTTTAAAGTGATGATTTACAAAACACCCACAAATGTTGAGCAGAGCAGACTCCTTCTGACCTCCCATGAGTTGCACCCTTTAAGTTTTAGGGCCTACATGTGTTGAACTTCAAAACCTAAAAATATTACCCCTGTGATCTACATAGCTGTTGAATACCAAATGTAAACAGCTACTCTTCAAAAAAAAAAAAATTCCAACTTGAAAACCTGTTAAAAGGATTGTTCTAGTGCAAACTTTCAATGCTATCTTGAAGCCTTTTGAGCCTATGCCGATCAGCATAATTGGAAGAGCTAATTGAAGTTATGATATATGCAGATATGTTTTTGGTAGAACAGATGTTAAGAGCTTTATTTTATAATATGTTTACTTTACTAAACAGCACTGAGTTTGTCTTAAAACTGAATTTTCTTTTTGTGCTCCAGAGTATATTCCAAGAGCAGAACCTATTTGTTGAACATGTCCCAATTCTTAAAACCTATATCCTTCCGTAAATGAAAGATAAAGATATCTGGAATAATGGACATGGTTAGACTAAAATAAATGCAACAAGGGGGTGTTGGTTTGGGTTTCGTTTTTCTCTCCTTCAGTGGTCATAAGTCAAAATTCCAGCACTTGGAATATTCAGGCATAACAGAGCAATGACAACATCATTTTGAGACTAGAGTGAACCCTATGAATTAAAATAGGAAACTACAAAAGCTTTCAATACCACAGTTTTACCTTCAAATGAGGTCTCAGAACTAACTTGTGTCCAGTAATCAGAAGAATGATGTAAAGGACACACACACAAAAAAATCTTTATTATCTTCTCTGCATGGCTGGCTGTTTTCTAGTCAAGCATGCTGACTGCAGCATAAAGCCACGCTTCTTTATTAAAATGTCAAATTATATTCCTTCCTAAATTTCCCTGAACACCAAAGAAGGTTTCAGAACAAATACCTGACTATCACTTGGATTTCGAACCATTAAATAAGCAAACTGATACAATAAAACAGAGAGGTGAAGAGGGTTACTGTACTGCATTGCACTTTTGTTTTCCTTTTCTAAAACTGCTGATTATTCAGTGGTCATAATATAGCATCCACAGACAAAAAGGCATTAATTCCATATAACACATATTTATTTAAATAATGAAATTATCTGAACCAAAAGCAGTAGTATTATTAAAATGAGACAATATACAGTTCTATAGCTCCATAGCTTTGTGTGGTACTTTGCCAAGCCTGAAACAGAACAGTCACCTACTCTGCAATCTAAATGCAAGTAATGAAACATGATGAAATTCAAAATAAAAGATAGGCAAAAGTAAAAATTCTCAATTAAAAAAAAAAAGGAATGCGTAAAATCACAAGTTTGTCAACATTCATATAAAAACCTCCCAGCACAATAACTGAGGCCAGGATGCTTACCTCCATAAGCTGCAAATAGTTGGGGTTTTTTTTGTTTATTTGTTTTGTGTTAAAACATATTTTCCTGACCTAATGCAAGAGAGAAGACGTTGACCATGCAGGAAAGATTCAGTAGAAGGAACTGTATACTACAAAGCGTCTTGACTATAGTGGCTATGGTACATATAATGAATCCCTCCCATGCAATGAGGAAAGAGCTGTCACTCAAACCAGATTGCAAAGCTATTCCCATGACACAAGAGGGGCCTGGAGAAGACCATGGAGAATGGAGAAGTCATGCCGGTTCTTTTTAAATGCCATGTGAATGCACAGAGGTACAGGAAAAGGATGTGTTTTCACCTAAACTCTGACAATTTTCTCAAGAAAATTCATTTTTTATTTCAGAAAGTATATCATTGTGTACCACAACAGTGCTTCAGGGATCAGCACGTGCTTCCACTGTAGCTGGACCACGTTGCATCAGCCAGGGCTGTAACGGTAAAGTGCCATGGATAAATTGAAGGAATCTGCCCTACAAATTTACGTGCAGAAGGATGAACCAGATTTCTCCACTGACCTTCTCTGCCAAAAATTTATAGACGAAGACGAATAAAATGCATATTTGAGGGCACTCCATTTTTTTTAAGGAATGTAGAAATCTTCTGTTGAAAGAACCCAACTCAACCAAAAACTAATAGACCAGAAAACCACCCAAGCAGTCAGAATTTAACCAATTAAAATAGAAAAAAAATAAAAAGACCCTACCACGTATCAGAAGTTTCTTTCATTTTCAGAAATCATGACAGAACTAAATAGATTCATTAGCATTCATATTTTGCTTAACTAAAGTGATAAAGGACCATCCAACTTGTCAATCTGGTGTACGCCACTGTACACTGACTACCTCAAACTAATTTATGCTGAGAATGGAGCTCAATACATCTCATCATTATACTCTGTGCCATGCTATTCAAAGATAAATACACATATTTTTATCTCTGAGTAGGATAAATCTGGAATAAGCCTTCTGAAATTAATTGGGGTTACTGCCGTCTTACTCTGATGTCACTCAGATCTCTGTATGGTCTAGAATAAATACAGAATGTTTGCACAATAGTAAATGAATTCTACTGCAGAAAGGGATTCGGACATTTGTGAACAGCATGGCAGTCCATCACCTGAGAGAGGGATTAAGCAATCACCACCTAAGAAGTGAGGCCATTTTTTGGCCATATGCATATATTCAATTGTCCCTGCAGAGAGGTGACTATTGGCCAAGTGTGGGTCTCCACGGTTTTCATTGTGTTCCAGCACAATAAGGTTGACGTCGAATCAGCATCTCAGCCCTCCCAGAAAAGTCACAACTAGAAGTTTTAGACCCTGAACTTGTGGAAGTGAAAGATTCCGTTATCCCAGTCTTACACATTAGTCCACAGTGGGCTGTATTCTTCACTTCTACAGCACGACCAACAATGAAAACTGTAAAATGCATACAGTTAAAACTAGTTTTGCAAGTCTTACCTACACCAAATACCACATAATTCAGACTACAGCTGAAGAGAAATTAGTTGAGCTAGTCTCTGAAAGAAAAAAAACCCACCACCACAAACAGAAAAAAAAGTCATTTAGTATGAGTTAAAAGAAACCAGAATAGCTGATTACAAATATGGAAGGAAAGCTAATAATGCAGTATATATTCTGTATAAATGGTAGAGTAACTGTTTCTCTCTCTTACTGTTCTGTTTAGCTGACTATTACATAGAATTCAATGAATAGTCCTGACAGGAGGAGTCTCTGAGTATTCAGGGGATTTGACATGCTCTTTATGTAGAGTCTGCTCAGCAATATGCATGATATACCAGAGGAGGACACAAACAACTTGCAGTTGGGACCAGTACAGGTTCCATGGATGCAGATGGAATTTTGATTGTTCCCTTCCGCGAGGCTGACAATTTTAATAAAAAGGATGAAATCCCAAAGTGAATCTAACTTTATCATCCAATATAACTGACACTGCCGGAAGTGCAATATGCAGTTAGAAAGAAAATTGACTGTGTTCTATACAGCATATCCATCATCCGCAAGCAGTGTAACAACTTTGGATAATCACAACTGCTTTTCTCATTTAGCTAAAAATAAATATTGAAAACACAAGGTAATCATCCATACTATGCAAAAAATACATTCTTTCCATCTTAAATCATACTGACATCCATGTAATTATCAAAATGTTCATGAGCAAGTCTTCCCACTAAGGGATGAAAGCCAGAAGACTGCTACTTCCCCAGAAAACCCAGTTGTTAGATTCTCTATGTCTACACAAACCTTGCTTGCTAGCAGATAAACAAATCATTTCTGGCTGATACAATCTTAACACCAGCTATAGCATTCTTCTGACACACTACCACTAGCTGTGCACACCAGCACTGCTGCTTCCCTGCTGTGTAATTGCTCGTGTGTCCAAGAGACACGTTTAGTCCCATTAAGCCCCGAGGGCCCTGTGCACTCCGTGTTGACCCATGCAAAGCCACGGACAGTCCCGATACGAAACATCCGTCCCTTAACTGTACCGACACAAGGAATTACCCACATGGCTCAACACAGTAATACCAGGAACAAAGAGCATGGGGAACATTATTTGCCTTTCTAAATTTATCAAGTATTTGTGCCTCAGTTTCCAGCCTAGATATACTAACTTCTGGCATCAACTTTCACACACTGAGACAACAGGAGAAGGCATTTTTTCAGTCAGTTATTACCAAACTAATCTATTGGAAAGCATTGCTTGCATGTAATGAAAAACTAACTAGAAACAACACACACACCTCAAAAGCCACAACAATTAGAATCTAGAGACAGCACCACAGTATGTCACAGAAAACTGACAGCTCCTTGGACAGCGGATTCACTGATTTAATGAGTGTCTGATATAAATGAAGAGTTCACCATAATATCGGATAAAAACAGCGTAAGTCTATAGTGAACTAAGATTTGAATTACAGGTTACTCTGGTCACAGGTGCTGATGAATTTCCAAAGAACTAGAATTAGCCTGAATCATTCATTGCATGCATTAGCTAGCATACGAAAGAAAAAAGCTTGACAATGAATTATCACTTGGGAAAGCAATTTTAATCTGACCTGCTGTTTCACTAAATGTAAACAATTCTTTAATTAGTTTTTTCAATGACTTCAGGTTGCCCTATTATTGATAGTACCCCAATTGTTATTTGCAAATAAGCAGAGGCTTTGCTAAATAAGTTATAGAAGACTTTGTAATTAATTTTGGTGTGTTCTACTCTTCTTGATAAATCCTCTGGGAAATTAACTCAGATAGATACTAACACAATTATTTGTATTAAACCCTCTCTAATCTACTACAGATAAATTTACTTTGATAAAATATATGGACTTGGAAGATTTCACAAAGCTGGATTTCAACTAACCATTTCAAAACTCAATGAAATACTATGAAACCTGATGAAAGAACTTATTAATTATTAATACTTAAGCAATTGTGAAAGAATTTAGCAACTGTGCAGTTATAAGAGATCAGGCAGATAGGAATGGTGGCTTTCCTAGCACCCTGACTACAAAAGTGGACATACAAGAAGACAGAAAAAAACCTTTGTTCTTTTCTCTTTAGAACAGGCAGCATTGTGTCATTGTAAGAGGGAGTAAGTCAGCAAAACAGAACATGTTTGAGAATTCGAGAAAATTTCCTACAGTATAACAATAAATTAATAAAAGATCAGAAAAACGTATTATCAGCTGATCGTATATTCAGGACAATGCTTACCAGCATAACTAGATCAGTGCTAACTTTCTGTACATACTAATGTTTTTCAGAAAGCAATTTTTTTTCTACACAATTGAGGGACTTATTTTGGAAGATAATCACATGTAAAATTTCCCACTGCATTCTCAGGTCATCATATACCTGTGGAAATTATTGTCCTTAAACATCTCTATTGTTTGGTTTTTTGATGGATTGAACATACCTGTCAAAATTATCTCTTGCTGTTCTGTAACTGCAGTGGAATACTACTATTGATGCCAGTTGACCTTATCTTGCAATACTCATTTCATCTCTTGCAATTTCTAATAAAACTGTAGTATCGAGAGATGAAAAAAGTATTGAAAAATCAAATTTAAAAGTCTAGAATACAGTGGATTTTGAACATTTACAGGAGGTACCCTCATAATCATGAAAACTATGTAATTAAACCTGCCATTTAAAAATGCCAGCAATTTTATAATCACTAAACAAAACACTAGAAAACTTAAAGACCGAGAGAGTTTTCAATTACCTTTTCACAGAATATCAAGGGCATTGTTTGGATACAGATTCCTGTCTAACAACGGCAGCATTTCAGCCTGTTGATAACAAACAATTACATCTTACAAATGGAATCTAGACAAGCTGTAAAGCTTGTCTTTCAATATCACAAACCCTTCGTCAGAAAGGGTGTATGAATGAACCACTTCTGTAATTCATGGCTCCAGTGGCAATGAATACAAATTAACATCACAAAACTCTTTAGACAGACAACTGTTATTCTATATAACAAAATAAAAATATGCTTATCTCATAGCAGACATTGGGGGGAAAAAAAAGAATGGTGAAAATATTGTTAACTTAATCCTTTTTGATACTAAGGGACTGAACATCAATGAAAAAGATCTGTTTACTGCCACGCTACTACAGTAATTTCAGCCAGTTCAGAATCCAGCACACACAGCAAAGATTATCACTCTTGAAATATGCAAGCTAAATATTTATCCAGATAATCAGTGTCTTTTCTTCTAGACCTAACTCATCCTCAGTGGTACACCTCCCTATGGTACGAAAGAGTTCTTAACATAGAGGTTTAATGACTGAGAAGAAAGATTAAGCGAGACATTTAAAAAGACTAAAAGAATTGCATAGTAAAGTTTACATCATCTCAGCCTTTGGTGTGCCCTAAGCTCAAACCACTCTGAGGATCAAGCTCTCCTAGCTTCACAAGCTATTTTGGCCATCATTCCTGAGCTATCATTACAAACAACCAACCCTCCTTGTGCAAAAGGCAAAAAATGGAACCAAACACAGTGTTCTTTGTAGGTGGAAGTCCAATAATGAAAGCAATCTGAAGATCAGTCACTGACAATTCTAGCTCCTACTAAAAGTCAGCGATTTCATGAATAGCAACATTTTCTAAGCCAAGACCTAACAATGCAAACATCTCTTATCATGCAGTCTTTCAAACATCTGTTATCAATAATCATTTCCTCTACCGTTCCTATCATCTTCCAAGAGAGAAAGAAACAACCATGGGTTTACTTGTAATTGATGCCAGATTTGGATACATTTGAATTTTCCTCCAGTTGTCAATAGCTCATTAAATGTAACTGCTTCACAATCAAGACATGAAAATGAAATATGTAAATTAAGGCATTTTAATGTTTAAGCATGCGTTACAAGTCTTTGAGGTATCTAAAGGCCAAAAGCTTTCTAAAGTAATGACAAAGGTCAATGATTATCAGTCCAGTTTCCAAAAGTGACATGGCAGGTTTAACACTTACGTGGCCAGAACCCACAAAATACTAAAGTTCCTTCTAAGTTCCACGAAAACCCTGGGCTCATAACTTGTAGGGACGAGTCAAAAGCTTTGCAAGACTTCTTTTTAAAGACCACTATGTGATGGTGCTGCTTATGTTTAGGCCTATACACATATGATGCTTTCTTACGCTTCTACAAGCCCACATTTCCCACTCTCCTAGATACCCGACAGTCAATGGACGAAGCTGGATGAAATTGCTCTCCACACCTTTCTTTTGAAGCAGGGCTAATATGAATTCAGTGCAAGATTCTGAGTAAGGGAAAATAAGGAAAAATGGTGTAAGTTTGTAGGACAGCTACTAGGAGAGCTGTTTAAGAGGGTGTGTACTGGGTTGCCATTTCTGACTTCAGGAATTACCACATATTTCAATAACCAATTGTCCAATGACTTTTTAAGATAATATACAGTTGCTTTTCACATAAACGCTTCCACTTCAATAACCCTTTTCTACTGCTGCCCAACTTTCTCTTTGTAGCTAGTTCTAGGCCACAGTTACAGGTTTTACTCTGCATCTCTCCCTTATTTAGTCCCTCCTGGCCTCATTATACTTAAACACAAACCCTTCTTTTCCTCTATCCTGGCACTTAAGAATTTGGAACTATCCTCTGCTGGATCCCCTAAAAGATCTGCTCCTCCCATTCAGATGAGATGGATGAAAACTATCTATGTAGTTTTATAACACACAAACAAGCAGGAACAGAGGGTCAACAGAGCAGGCTGTACTTTCTAAAGGTAATCTAACCATCCAATAAACAAAAATTTAGTAGCAAAGCACTCTCAGAATTGTCTATCAAATGCAAAACTCATTCCTTAAGTGGGAAATCAGTAAAAAGACTCAGCCAGTACACTCTTAGAAGGGAAACAGACCCACTTGCACCTGGTATGCATTCTGTAGTACACAGAAGATAACACTTCATACTCAGCAAGGGATGCAGGAGGTTATTTCCTTCCCACTGTAAAAGCAATTTGGAAAGAGCTGATGGATACGTCAGTAAGCAGAAAAACTGAGGTTGCTCCACAAGGGTAGACAGACCAAGAGCTGAGGTTGACCACAGCACGGCAGGAGCAGCAATCTTACCTACCAGGGTGCAGTGCCACCGATTTCAAGCAGGGCTAGGCTGCTGACAGTAACATGCTCTGGTGGCCATCCAGTGATCATCAGCCAAGACCAGGTAACCAGCCAACTCCAAGGTAAATTCTGGAACCTCGTTAGGCAACTCAGGACAGCAGGACACAGAGCTAGCTACTAGACAGCTCAGTAAAGGAGTAGGAACCATGGCCACAGCTTAGGTGTAGCTCCTGAGGAGGGAGAAGAGCAGAGGGTGTGTGGGTGGTGGTTCCAGGTAAGGCTGCTCCAGGCAATCATCGCAGCTTGTTGGTGTGCTCAGGGCCCTGGAAAAATGCTCTCCTGCAGATGGCAGTCTTCTTCACTAGCAAATGGAGTCAGCTCCATCCTGGTAGGATGGGAAGAGAATGGGTTTTGCCTTGGAAAATGGCCCGTTTCATCCACGCCCACCTTGGTCCCATGGTAATCACATCAGGGACTCATCAGGTCTCCTTCCACATCATGAGAAACAAGTGCTGCTGATGAAGCCAGACGGAGGAGGAGTCGCCAGCACCTTCTTAAAGACCCTTAGTATCAGGGAGGGGTTTAAAAAGTGACACTGTTGACCTTGACTGCATATTCCCTATACTCCTTTGCCTTTTAAGCAAACTTTATTGATTCTTTAAGAGAGTAACCTTCTTTTAAAGTAATGGGTTAAGATGGACAGTCTTCCTAGACAAATAGCTTATACATACAATATTATATGTTGACAACAATTCATCTTTCTTTTCCACATCCAGAACATTCTTTGTCTGGTACCTGGTTGAATAACTTAACCCATCACTTCTGTGGAGCTAAAAAAGATTTGTATCAGCTGAAATCTGCCTGTAGTCTGTATTTTAGCTCTGAAAACAATTCAAATGCAGTGCTTTACTGGTGGTTGTTCAGCTAGAGACAGAACTTCTTTAAAAGGAAATAAAACCTGCCAAAAATAAAGGTTCTAACCAATACAATCTGGTTTGATAAATCTGGGCACAGAAAGAAATTTGCTAATATTCTGCACCGTAGCTAAGTGAAGTAGGAGATGGAAGCAAAAGATTACTTTCCACTATATGTTTAATCTCCATTTCATTTTGTTCCTGGGCGAAAAAGGAAGGCCAAGAGAAAATAGTAGAAGTGAGGAAATCAGAACACATAATTTTGGTGGAAGGGTATAATAATTTTCATCTGAAGTATATCTATTGTAAAATGTAAGTTTTTTAAAGTTATTCGTTCTGCCTGCAATGCAGTCTTGGTACTGAATGATTCATGTTTTCTATTTTCCAAGCAAGCATGTTAAAAGTTATTAGATGAAACAGAAAGCAAATCACAGAATGCTGTAGAGTACTTTTCTAATCAATTTTCAAAGTAAAGAGCATCAAAAACTGTAATTTAGTCCTAGGCCTTTACAATTTTCTACCAAACATATCATTAATATGATTTTTTTAATCTGCTTGCAATTATAAATACAGTTCATTTGATATGGGCCAGTGAATCTATAAAAAGGTGAACAGTTTGCAAAGAAAAAATAGATTTCTATAAGCAAGCTTTTAACCAACAGTTTTAAGGCTTTAGAATTTATAGGTACAAAGTTATAGACACAGATGGTTTCATGAGCAAATTCACGCTCTTGTATATTTGAGAGAGAAGCAAGTACTTAGCAAGTACTTCATTTCACTGTGCCTGTGTACCAAAGATGTTTGACCTTGCTTGATTCACAAGAAGGTTTGATTGTCCTGAGTGTATCCTATCAGTTAACCAAAGTGCATCCCGGGAAAGGCTACTGAGTCTTAGGGACACGTGCCTAACTTACAGAAATCCTTCCACGTATTGTACAGAGAGCGTAGGTCTTCAGTTCTCTCTGCACCAGAGACACCTAGAGCTGACTACCGCAGTGCCCCGTGCTGTGGCAGCCGGCTCTGCATCAGGACCACTAACTGGCATTGCAGTCACAACCCTGGTATGGAGCATGTCCCAGACTGGAGCCTTCGGCGTACATTAAACGTAAGTGCCTGGGAATTTCCACGGCCTCCAAGTTTAACTGGCCAATGCTGCAATTGCAAACATCGAAGTTTTGCCAGCACCTAACTGGCATCCAGATCCAATTTCTGCTAGCTAAGCTTACTTAGGGAATTAGCTATTATTATCCTATGATTGCAACATGAACAGTTTATAATTTCATTTTTATATTTTAATACTTTGTCTTTATGGGGTTTTTTTATTATTCTGTTGAAATTCTTTTAGCTACGCTCACTTCTACTCCAAAAATAGTTCACCAACTTTCATCAAAGCTCTGGCCTTTAAAGGCAGCTTGATATGTCATCAAAGCAGTATTATTATTATTATTTTCTGAAAAGAGCAAAAACTCTGCCCTCTAAAAGAAACAAAGAAGGAGAGGAAATTGTTGGAAATATTAGAATGTGTCTGCAGTGAAACATTTAAAAGACAAGAGCAAGAGAGACCTTTACTGAAAGGATAATGAGAAAAATCACTTAGCAGTCAGTACAAAGAGTGTTTGTATGTGAAGACTTTTCCTTGTAGCTTTCTGGTTTCAAAAAAAACAAGCAACAATTGGAGTATATGAACAGAGGAAAGAAATGAGGTCAAGAAACTAAGTTGTTGCAATTTAAGGTCTTACCAGTTTAATCGGCCATGCCTCCAGGATGCCCTAGTGTGAAGCAAAACTTGCTAACATGTTTTAATAATTCTTCTTCTCATATGAGATGAGCTAAATACAGGCATATATACCAGTAACATGCATATGCTCTACTGATAATCAGCAATTTGTTAATTGTTGTGATCATCTGTTCATTCGACTTATCCTGAAACCATGAGCATTGTATTGTAAATACTGGTTGGTTTGCAAATGTTTTATCACATTTTGCCTAAATTTTCCTCATTTATTTTGCTTTCAGACCATTGTTTCACTGAGTACTGTTCAGAGGAAGCAGAATCTGATGGGGAAAGGGTTTTAGGGGTTCTTACATGTCATTTTGTGCAAACTGTACTGAAAATAATAAAAGCTAAGAAACAAAGAATGGGATCAAATGGAATAAATAGTTTTCATAATGAAAGAAATACGCTGCTCTTCAGCCTCAAATTGCTGTAGTGTTTCACTCATATACTTATTCTTTCAGTCTTTGTAGAAGTAAGAAAAAGCCACTTCTTCCATTTTATAGAGGAAGAATTGAAGCACTACATGGAAAAATTACTTGGAAGCATCAATGTCACTCTGAAGTACTGACTTGAACCCGTGACTCCCAAGGCAAAGTAAATGATAGAAATAAAAATTACAGCTAATTTCCTTTCAGCGTCCCTTCTGCTTGCTGAATAATTTGAAAGATTGCAGTCTGTTCACAATAGAAAAGAGACCCCTCTCCTCTTAGTAATATTCCTTTGTCTTTTTCTTAGGGCAGATGAGACATGGCAGCTGCACCAAAAATTTACTTATGAAGCTGGTCCACCAGGCCAGAAGTAATAAAAATCCTTGCTATGTCACTACAGTGGAATTACAGAGCATGTGAGTTCACAGAGGCATCATCCTGAACACTTTCCATGACCATTAAATTCACTTCTCAAATAGAATAGAAATTTAATGGGGTAAAATAGCCTCTATTGACTAACATTTTCATTACATAGCACCATACAGCTCAGAAAAGAATGGTCTGTTATTGCTGTTTTCCACTGGGTGTTTATTATCCCCAGGCATGCTGCAGTGTGAGAGTACTACAGGTGATTAACGATTTTACCTGCTGCAAAAGAGCAATTGGAGAAATGTCCATTTCATTTATTATCTGAGAAACGCTACTAAAGTGTAACTACCCAAGTACTGGTAGAGGAGGACACTCTGTAATCTTTAATGAATAGACTCAGTCACCTTAACAGTCATATAATCCAGAGTTTAGAAGTAACACCTTTTCTGAACTGAAAGACTCGCCCCTGCTGGTGACTGAATAGCTTCATCTTTCAGACAAAGAGGTTTTGAAAACATCTTTTCATAGACGGAACTACGCTTTCTGTGCTCAAAACAGACCAGTCTAGGGATGAGTACTCCACACGCATTACAAATTGTGGTGCTTCTAGTGCTGCACTAACTCCAGCTTTAGAGTCACACTGGTTTTAAGTCCGTTCTGCTGAGACGACATGGTTCACTTCTACATAATTCAGGGTGTTTATTAGTGAGGCCAAACTTTTCTGCAGGTCTCAGTAGGGCCTGACTTTCTCTTTCACACCTGCTGATGTTTTTGTACCTGCAAAGCAAATTGCAACTGCCTAACAGTTTCCATGCTGCTAGCAACTTAATGCACGTCAAAGATAGCCTTTTCATTTGTAATGAAGGCGAGAAAGAATAACTACAAACCCCAGAGCTCAGACATGATGGCACTCATCTAGCACTTTAAAAGTACAGGTTCAAGCTATTCATTTAGAGCAGTAATTAAAATCTGAGCCTCCCATAAGATGGATTCTGAGGGTTTTAAGTGTTTGGTGCCTGGCTGTTCTCAGGTAGGTGGTTTTCTGTCTCATTTTCATTGCGGATATTGGCCATTTTGTGTACATCTTTCCTTATCTCTCATTTTGACCAGGCTTTCCATTTTGCATCTGTCCAAAGTTTGGGATCAGGAAAGATTCAGTTTAGGGCAATCAGCATTTTTCAAACAGCAGACCTCTAAACCTTTTACTAAAGGTTCCCAGCTGATTCTAGTTGTGAACATTTATTACCCTGAGGGCTTCCACCCTACTGAATTTCAAAGGTCTTTTGCGAGCAGTTGAGGTGTTGAAAACGTTCAAATAAAGGTTACAAGAACCCCCTATAATAAGAAGTGGCAGGCAGCCTAAGTATATGAATTGCTACTAGTTCTTCCAGCAAAAATTAGCTGGGATAGCAATGTAATAATGAGGGCATGAGAGAATATGAATGTCTCTAATTCCCAGACAGGCTGTTGTCCTGTAACCTACAGATCCGTCTGGGATAATTTCCTCTTTCAATGGCATTCATATCCCGATGCCCTAGCAGCTACCTATGCAGCCCCAAGAACGTCAGAGAAGGTATTCGGAAGAACAGCAGCTCCACTGGTTACGTGCTCCAGCTGCAGTCTCACCACCTACCATATACTAACATCAGTAAAACCTGCATAACTCCTAAAGCATAGCCTGATTCATTATCAATACCCTGCATAATGATTTTGTGGCAGCTTTTAAGTCATCATGACAATAAGAGGAAAAAGGATATTGTATAGCCACGTGTCAATACCCCTGCAGCATCCACAACATTATTACTAAGCGTGAGCCATCCTTCCTGTTTAAATTCAACTCCAGAGATTTAAATTTGAGTCAGGAAATTTCTTTTCAACCAGGAGACAGAAGTCCTAAATCTGACTTTACCAACACCAATTTTAAGCTGTGCAAGTCCTCTGACTCCTGTGGAGCAATTTCCTGATGTGAATGATACCAAAATTAGACAAAAGCTCTGAACAGACATGCCTGCTTCTCTCATGTGTCACTGCCACTAGTGCTGTCACAGTCTCTTCAGGTCTTGCTGACACAGTGCCTGAGCTTCCCCTTACAGCAATTCAACTACAGAAGATACAGCAAAAGCCTGTTGCTTTGGCATCACATTTCTTTCTCCCCTATTTTGTCCTTCTTTAATGGCATCAGTCTTGTTTCCTTTTCCCGAAATCACTTTTTCAGTATTAAAAATGAACATTAAAAGCCTGCAGAATGAATCTTCAAACTCTCCCTCCTCATTTCACCAATCACCTGGTTCAAGGCCACATTCTCTTAAGCAGCAAGTGCTTATATAAACCAAACCATCACTCTATGTTTGCCTCCCTTTTTCCTCTCTGAGAGTTTTTAGTGTATCCCCCGTAATACTCCCTAACTAATTTATTTCCTCCACTTTTCCATCTTATAAACAATGGATGAAACAAAGTTACCTTGCCTTGCCATTGATTTTTCAAACAATGGCTGATAAATTGCCTACTGGATCCCTCTCTTTTTAAATTCTTGTGTATCTACTTGTTTCCTCCCAGGCTCAACCTTCCAGCTAACATTTAGTCTATGAAAACATGCAGGAGTAAATGGAAGTTAACTTGGATTTTCATCTCTCTGGGTCCTCAGGTGTTTTAGCGAAAGCAAAGCAAGTTATCTTTGGCAAAAATTTACAAACCCACAACATTCTGCAAGTACATTTTCTATATGTTTCTAAAATATTGTAATACAGTGGGTTTGCTTTGCATTTTTGCTTGTTGAGAGAAACTATTTGTACAGCTTTTCCTTTCATCTTAACCAAAGAGAATCATAGAATAGTTAGAGTTGGAAGGGACCTTAAAGATCATCAAGTTCCAACCCCCCTGCCATGGGCAGGGACACCTCTCACTACAGCAGGTTGCTCAAAGCCCCATCCAGCCTGGCCTTAAACACTTCCAGGGATGGGGCCTCCACAACTTCCCTGGGTAACCTGTTCCAGTGCCTCACCACCCTCACAGTAAAGAACTTCTTCCTAATATCTAATCTAAATCTCCCCTCTTCCAATTTAAAACCATTACCCCTTGTCCTATCACTAGACTTCCTGACAAAGAGTCCCTCTCCAGCTCTCCTGTAGGCTCCCTTCAGATACTGAAAGGCTGCTATCAGGTCTCCCCGGAGCCTTCTCTTCTCCAGGCTGAACAGCCCCAGCTCTCTCAGCCTGTCATGTGTTAGCATCTGTCTACGTACATGGCCATACTGGCAGACAACCTGCATAAAACACAGTTGCTTGTTTTATCTAAATAATCCCATTACCCGCCAGCAAATAGTGTAAACAATGTGATGCACAGAAACAGAGAGCAAATTGGATTTAAGTCAGTAAACTAGGGAAGAAGAAAACCTTATTTCAGAGGATGGGAAATACTCCCAGCAAGTATGTTTGACTCTTACTTTGCTCACATCAACACCAGGTTGCAGGAGCAGCTCACTTCATTTCTCGGCAAACCAATCTAAGGATGGGATATTCACAGAAAAACAGGTGGCTGAAGACAGCCAGCAGAGATTAAATATCTAGCTTTAAGGCAACTTAAGCATAATGACATGGATCCTCCAGTTTCTCACTCTGTAGTTTGCATTTTATCGAACACTTTAAAATGTGGCATTTTATAGGGCAGGGAGAGGGAGAACAGAAGTGTAACGTGTATCTAAACCAGTAATGTGTACTCAATTGATCAAATGAGTAAGGAAAGCACTTGGTAGTTTTCTGGCCTTGTCCAAACCTGTCACACATTTGGCTTCCCAACCCACAGCCTCACAAGTTGGTCTTAAAGTCAAATGTGCTTCCTACCCCCACAGAAGAAAATAATTGCTCATTTCAGAGCATAGCGAGGCAAAGATTTATCAGGAATCCGTAGGCTCTTCAGAGTGAAAGGGGATGTCTAAAGAAGAGATGAGTGAATCAAGAGGATGAGAAAAGCATAAAGAATGAAGGAAAGAGAATAGGGAAGGGAAAAATAATGGAGGCCTTCAGTAACTGCATAAAAACTGAGGAGGGCCATGAAGACTGGGAGAAAGTTAGTCTAGTGAAAGCTGTCCTGGAGATCTAGTGTCACTTCCTAAACTACTTATTACAAGTCTTTTCTTGCACAGCATGTGTGTGGAACTGGGGTTTGGCCCAGACCAGCACTTAGTGGCAAGAGATTGAAGAGACAAGCCTACACTGGTACAGGAGACATACAATACATGTTAGACAAATTGCAATGACAGGGCTGTATTTCTACTGAAGGATGTAATATGTGGCAGTGAAAAAAATCCCCCTGGCCAAACAGCTTTTAGTGAAGCTCTGCTAAAAGATCTTTGTGCTTCTGAAGGGTTCAACTTAAAAAAAAAAGAAAGAAGTGATACATAAGCTGCAGACAGCATCTGACACACAGTACTGTAAACCCAGAACTCAGTAAACAAAGATGGTTAGGTAGCTCGTAATGCACACAAAATTTTTATTATATTTAAATTCTGAGCATTATTATTAAGATAAATAACAATATAATGACTCTGTTAGAGAGCAAGAGAAAAAAATTACACTCCCCAAACAACCAAGAATCTAAACATGGGGCTGAGACAATGATAAGAGCAACACGTACTTAGCACACCACTCTGTAATGGGTTTCAAACCTCAAACACTTTCATCTATTCCATCAGACTACTATGAATGAAAACAAACATTAAAGTGTAATTGTTCTTCTTATGTAGTCTTAATTCAGTCCAAGCATGAGTTGAATATGAAAATGTGAGGATCAGTATTCACCTTGTGTTGTAAGAGTGAATTGTGTTGCTCCCTGAAAAGGATTTTGTTGTGAAAGGCCCCATCCCTGCAGGAAAACTGTGAACTAGAGGGTGAACGCACAGGTGAATGGATAATAGAAATGCTTTCGAGAGCACAAAGGATGAACAAAAGGGTCTAATATCTTATTCTGCAAGTAGCATCTTAGGGTTTTGCGTAACATTTTACGAGGAAGCAAATTTAAAACTATGCTTTTGCGTAGTCCCAGCAACAATTCCCATTTCTTTCCTACCTTCGAAGTTACATCACTGCAGGTAAAATAAAATATACCCAGGACGGAATCGTTTTACATGCCTTTCCAAGGAACCACACCTACTGTCACTTCAGACAGGTGTCCATCACTGAACGTACTGGGAATGTTGCCGTTAGCCTTAACAAGCAGACTGTTAAAATTTTAGTGTGTGATAAAGCAGCCCACTGACTTAATGGTGATTCTCATTGAAAGCGTATTATATCTATGGTCTACAATCTGTGCACATTCCCAAGAGACTTGGCATGCTGTAGGTTTTATCATCAAATGGTTTAAAAATTTCTTCTACTGGCCAGGAATGTAAAACTCCAAGAGACAGCCATAAATCCTTCTCTCCTTCAGTCTCATTTAACTGTAAGGAGTTTCATTAAATAGCAGTAAAAAAACCAAAAGGACATTCTGCCAGCTCTTAGGCAGAGGGAATTTTAAGGCTCCAGGACCTACCCGAGGTGGGGAACAAGTCCTGTTATCATAGTGAAGGGAGAATAGACAACAAGGGATGAACAGGGAAGAGCTGGTTGACATTCTGGTTAATACAATTTATCTGATTATTCCTGCAAAAGGAATCCAATTTATCTAGTTATTCCTGAAAAAAAAAAAACCCCAACAGTTGGTAAAAGATATTCTATGATACAGTAAGCTTCCTGAAAAGTTCCAGAGTAATTCTTTTTTTAAACTGCTTTCCAGAGTAGTACCTGGTTACACAGTCACTTTTGAGATAAACTGAGATAAATTTACTCTTTTTTAATAGACATGTAAATTGTGACTTCCCAGTAGAGGAGACAGTAAATGCTACAGGGGAAGGTAGTATCAGAATTTTTACTGTTTCAGGAGTTTATTTTCTGCCCACAAATCCAATTGACCTTGAAAGTACATTAATTATATAGTCTTCTTACCAAAACAAATCAGTGCCTTCTTTTACTTTCTTTCAAAATTTTCACTTTTTTTTAAAGAGAAAAATGTTCCAATTCTTACAAACACCTATCCTCAAATGCAGTTAAATCCACCACAAAAATATGTAATATATATAAGCATGGATCACTTTTGGCTTTTGAACTTGACACCTATCTGTAAATATTCTTTGTTGTCTGAAATCTGGTTTACATTATGAAAATTACACCAAAACACACAAAATATATTCCTACATGTTTTGTTGACAGATTTATACATTAGCCAGAATCTTCTCGGCAAGGATTAACCTCTGCCCATCTCATCAGGATGGAAATTACTGATTATTTCTGGCAGGCAAAATACATGTGAGACACGATGGTTCTCAAGCATTTGTACTAATGCTGTACCTAACCTTGAACAAGCACTGAAGGCAGGCCAGCAGCGACTGGTTGAAGAGGGTGCGATGTCAACATCCACACTGATAGACGCTGTTTTTGAGGGGGAGAGTCTGCAGCCGATGGCTGCCCTGGTACACTCTGATTGTTGTGCTACTAAACCATGTGCATCTCCTCCTCTCCATCCCCTCTGTGGGACAAGGAACAGTAAAACCAGCCACATCACCTGGGTACAATTCACAATATCCAGAAACACTGGGACACAGGCTAACTGAAATCCAGGCACCTGCAAAAGCATATGAAAAAATCTTCCTCCGTACTTGTATATCTTTATTCATTTAGTACTTTATCATGAAGTGTTAGATGGCCCCCTTTAAAATTCAGTGGCGGGCTACAGAGTGCTGAAATAGGAATTTGCATACTAATTAACAACAGAAAGTTCTCAATCAGAAATATCAAAGACACATTGGACTAATCTCTGAAGGGAAAAAGTTCTGATTCTACTTGATATTTGCTAAAAAAATATGCAGCAGCTACCAATTATAAAGTATTCCTGACTGACAGATAAAATCAGTTTGGTTGTAAGTAATTTAAGCATGTCTAAGCTCAAATCATGTCTTCAGAAGCAACTTGTATGACATAAAATTTCATTGCATTAACTAAATGAAGAAACACTGACTATCAGTATTTTCACACCTGATTCTGTGCTGAAAAGAAAGGAAAAATTAAGGCAGACCTTCCACACATCTGTGTCCTCCACCAGCTAAACCATCACGTGTGGATGTATTCTGAATACGGTGAAAGGCAAAGATAATATCTTTTCTTTCAAGTGACGAGATGCAACACACTCATCCCAAGAGGCAGCTGGCCTGTCTCCTGTTTTGATAGCTCAGATGGCTTATGGGTACTATATCTTTCACCTGTTCTGGGTGAATTTTATCCAGACTGAATGTTTCCTTTGCCCTTTTATGCGCCTCCTTTCCACACTTCATTAATGTTTAAAAATATTAAAATATTATGTTCACTACTTCAAATAGAGAGCCTGCCTTCTCTAACATTTTGCTGTTAGAATTTTTGTATCATTTAAACTTTTCAGATGCTTTCAGTCAGGTGGCATCATCCACTGGGCAACAGTTAATAGCACAAGCCATCTCCAAAAAGTACTTGTTAGGCAGACATTGAACTGTTTCTTTTATGCTTCCATGAAAAATTCACAGGATATGCAATGTGGAGTGACAACAGGGACTGGCTTTTGTGCTTAAATTCCCAGTTACAGACACATGGAGAGGCCCTTACAAAACAGCCTGTGCAATCCTCCGCAGTCGCATGGAGAGCCCTTCGCAGCACAGACCCATGGTTACACAAATCCCACCATTTCCAGCAGTCAGCACCGAGGGCTCTGAGCCAGCAACACCAGCACAGCAGCTGGAAAACATTTGTGCCTCCCTGCTCTGCTCCACTCCACTGCTCTGGATTGTTCAGGCTTAGTCTAAGCTCTCCAGAAGAGCAACTCTGTGCTCCTGAGCTACCCAGTGCAGAGGGTTCAACGTCTCTGACGGTCAACTCCCAAAGACCAAAACCAGGCACTCAAAACTGAGGAGATGAAAACTATATTCTTTTGAAATTATAGGCCACAGTGACTGATGGCCCTCTGTAAGAGAGGAAGCCTCACAGGCTCATTCCTGTGTTACAGAGTTTGGACAGTCACGGAAATGCTAAGGGTACAGGAGTAAAGGCCCCCAAATCAGAAATAAATGCTGTAGTTCGCACTCAGTTATGGCACGTCCTTTCTCAGTGAAGGGAGAAAGTCCATCATCTGAAGTCCATGTCTATCATTACGTGCATGCTTAGAATACTCTGCTAGCTCAAAGCTTAACAGACATACGTTGCCACAAAGTCACCATTATATCAAATAAAAGAAAGCAAAAAAATAAATCTGACATCACCACCTTAATCATCAAAATCCACTATCATTTATACATGTGGAAATATTGAACCAAATTTGTTCGTGACTTAGTTTTCCCTCCTGTTCGTATCAGTTCTTCATCTGCTGCTATAAAGTCATCAGTAAAATCCCTTACATTTGACATTTTGTTTTATTTCCTCTTGTCTGAACATTACACCTACAGGTATTCCAATTATATATGAAAGATAGGTCTCTTCCTTTTGCTTCACTGTAGATGTTTTTCATTTGCCATTTGAACTTCGTAAATGAATGTTGTCAGCTTTATTTAATGTCAAAAGCTATGCTTCTGATCTGTCTTACCAGAGCTTTTGATTTTTAATGTATAATTTTGTTAGGTTTTAGCTATACAGTTCTTTATTCTATACTGATGGAAGGAAAGCATACAGTAAAGTATACAATGCAACAACAACTGTTATTAAAGAAACAAATTTACAAAAATAAGCTTGGAATAGCAAGCTCCCTAAGTTAAAGAGAAAAATACAGAAAAGAGAAGGAAGGAAGAAGCTACAAAGAAGACTGAATTCAAAGGAAAAAGAAGCTGTACCAAAAATGACTATTATTTGACCCAGGAAGCTTCAAAATTACTCCAGTATCATAGAATTTATGAATCATATTTTTTCAGATTTTCTGTCAAAAACAAATTTAATTTTCAAAAGCTGAACAAAAATATCAAACTAAAGTTTAGCCCTGCTTCTAGTTTCTGCTTTTTATCACATTGTAAATTTAAAGAAAGGGTTGAAACTCAAATTTTCTTTAAAAATTTAAGAAAGAGATTTACTGACCATCCCTAATCATAAGAGTTACTCTAAATCGGTAATGTTTTGTCATGGCTCAGTGAAGTGACTAGGAATAGTTTTCAGACAGATAGAATCTCGACTTATAATATCTTGAGAATGTTTCTCAGCTACAGCCTTTGTCCTGTTTCCTCCCTTGAGCTCACTGGTTAATTTTTAAGCACCTTAAAATCCCCACCTTTTTTTTCAATATACTAAAAAAATTACCAATACACTAGAAGATTTCATCAGAGTCTGATAATGCTCTGACAGCTCACACATTCTGCTATCAGTTGTACTTACTTTCAGGAATGGCTGCTGTGGCTGCTGGCATTACTAACAACTACATGCAGAGGTCAGCTTTTTAGATGCAAGCTCAGTGACTGGTTTTTTTAATCTTTTAAGTGTCATGGAATCCATCATATAATAAACTAAACATTCAGGGCATCTGGCAGCATTGTACCACCCCCCAAATCTCAACTATCTTCCTTAATAATTTTGTCTCAAGATTTGTACTTTGCACGACTCCAAACGGATGCAGAACAGCCTGATTCTGCTACTTCTGTGACCAATGGCATAGCATAGCTCCTGCCAGCATGGTGTTCTTTATCACCCCCGACCACCGAGTATCTCCAGTGAGAACCAGGTCAACCTGAGTTCAGCGATATTTACATCTCTTACTATGTTTGAGAATTAAATTGTAGGAAGATAGCAAATTTTCAAACACTGTATGAGCACCAGGCACGGTCTGCGCTCCAGACAGAGATTACTCTCTTTTCACTGCCAATGCAGAAACACAGCCCCAGAAAAACTAAAGAGGTCCCTTGGCCAGTCAGGGAGTTGGTTAAACCAGACTAATCTCCAGAATCCCAGCTTTACACTTGTATCTTCCTATACAAGCTTTTAGTTTTATACTTTGGATTTTTTGGAGTTGTTTACAGCTGCTTGGTAGTAGCTATTCAGGAAATAGCACTTTGGAGTTTAAGTCTCCTTTTCGCAACTTTCATAGCTGACCATTTTCTCTCATTCTTGCTTTCTCCCTTGCATCAACTCTTCTGGGTTTCTAGTCAAAAGTTTTTAATTTTGGATTGGAGGAGATTCAGAATTAGAGCTTGGTTAGCTTGAGTTTTCTTGGTTGGTTGAATACTTGTCAGACATTTGTGAGTCTGGTATAAACTGTACACTGTTCTACAGTGTTCTGTTAGATTGATTTTGACATACTAAATTTTAAATAGTTTACCAAGTAGATTGTTTAATCTGTCTGGCTGGTATTTGTGCAGATATTAGTCTACCTCAGACATTTAATTTAGGATTCCATAGACCACAGTTAAAAGCTTATGGTCCATTCATGGAATGAGGTATGGACCTCCAGGAGCATGATTTAAAACATCTAATAAGATGCCCTAAGTGGGCATTATGTTTCCCTCCGTAGATTTTTGTCTTTCCCTTTTTCATCTGTCCTAAGTAGCACATTGCTGAGTGAGCTCTTAACTTCATTTCCTACATAAACCTTAACTGAGTGCATGAGAAGAGTATCTCTAGTTTCACCTCAGCTAAACGTCTTTTCACAAAGCAAATTCTGTTTTTCTTTACAACTCATCAAATGCTTCATTAGTTTCAATCTGCAGAGTTTTCAATTCTTTACGTTTCTCATGAATTTATTCCGGTTTTCAAATGTTGTCACAAGTATTTTTGTCTCAGTACCTTTGTGGTGAACATGTCCTTGCTATATTCTAGTACCCAGACTATTGTATAAAAGACTGCACCATTTCTGGGCATGCATTTTTCAGAAGCCCCCCCTCCACACACACCAACACTTGCGTGAACAGACACAAGCAGGAGCACTAAGTGCATCTATTCTCCTAACAGGCAAGTTAACAGACCACTAGCAATCGTGACCATTCAGCTCCACCAGAGTTGAAGCGTTAAGAGGTTCATCTCTATTTTGCCTGTCAGTATATTCCTTCTATCATAACAGCAACTGCCTTACTCGTTATACAAAGTGTATGCTCTGTACTTCACTCTTTTCATTACCCTTTGAATGCTCTGCTCTGCCCTTTATCTGTCTCATTACCGCAGTGCTTATAACAAGAGGCTGATGATATCTGAAACGGCGCAGCAGAACCTGACACAGAGAGGTGTATTTGGAGGTAGTGCACCACAGCAGGTGGCTATCGTAATGTACCTGATTGAAAACTAGCATGATGCCCAGGGTATGGCAGAGGTGGACTGTTCCCTGGAAGTGACACCACATGTGTTAAGTACTGCTAAAAGAAGAGAATATAACCAAAGGAAAGACAGCTACAGGACTCGCCTCCAACACTCACTCTGAAAAGGCACATTATAAAACTGTCATCTCTGAGGTGTTAAATACAGTGCTCTGCATGCTTACCATTCACACTGTCTCCACAACAGCTGACTGACACACGGACCAGCCGCTCCCAACACTGCTCAGCCCCTAAGGACAAGGACACACACTCCAGTCAGTTGTCAGCATCCCCAACCTGAGATCAGCAGGACATGGAGCTTTTTGTACTGGGAACAGGCTGTGTTCAGGTGTTTTCTATCAGTGAATGATTTGTAGATGCAGCAAACTTCACATACTTTTACAGCCTTCCAGGGCTGGGAATAAGACAGGTAAAATGACACCCAGACCAATTCACAGCCCCCTCCTACAAAAAAGCAGGGGGATGCTCATGCACCAAGCGTCAGACTGAAAGTTATAAAAGGCAGCATAACAGAATGACAACAGATCGCTGGAGTTAAATCCAGAGGAAAAGGTAATATGCTGTGGGAAAAGGATATTCATGAGGGCAAATGGTGTATACTAAATGAAATGTTAGATTGAATCTTGCCTCCAGAGAGAGATGGGGAGGTAAAGGGAAGCAGGAATGTCTGATGAAAAGAAAATGACTATAAGCTGTAGGAAACCCCCTTCTGGCATCTCTGTTTTAAACAATATGAAGTGCAAAAGAATGAGGTGTCACACTTGTGAGAAAGAGGAAAATGGTTCTTAAAGAATTTCAATTTTTGCATTGTTTCCAAGCTTCACATTTGTCTATTATTTTCTTTTTTAAATCATGTTTGGCAAGCAAGCAGTTCACATTATATTATTCACACTTCAGTTCTTTTCAGAGGTATATATAAATCAAGTAGAAGAGCTTGTTAACCTTGAACAGGATACTGTCCATGTTCTATTGCTCTTGAAGACTTCTAGTACTCTGCTACTTTGGAAAAGGCCACGTTTCTTCCAGGAATGGGATATAATCAAAACTCTTCTTCTCTTGGGTATCTGCTCCTATGGAAGGAGCTAAGTGAAAGCTTTGCTGTGAAAAGTATCTCATTCCTCCCTGATACATGATGAACCTTGAACAGGAACTATAGTCGAGTAGCCCTGTTACATCTCAGTTTTTGGATAGATAGGATTATTTCTGGTACATGACACTGGCCATGCACCAATAGCTGTTTTGTGCTCGATTTTTACTAATGGATTTCATCCTTACTCTAAAGGAGTGTAATGATGCCATTTGGGTAGCTTAAAATTGATTTCTGGATTTTCTTACACCACCTTATGGACTTCAATAATCCCTCTTTCCCAGAATCCTTTGCTATATCCATATTTCTAGACATTCTTTTCCTTTGTGGGGTAACATCGCAGTGATGTAAAACTATAGCACAGCACTAATTTCAGACTCCACAGCCTATGCGGCTACAGAGGTGGGTTCTAGGTCAGGGTCACAGGATAATGCACAACCTTGAGTATTTCTTCAGATACTACGGGGTTGAGGGCTTTCCAGCTTCAGTGTCTGCAGATTCTGTATCAGATCATCCAGGTACCTTTATAGACACAGCTGTAAAGAAAGATTTTGAGGCTGAGCCTCCATCCTCCACCTTATGTGCAAGTCAGAGGGCACCCAAAAAGTCAACTGAGCACACACACAACATGGACATGCTCGTTCTATCTGACAGCCCTTCAGAGGAAACAGCACCTGCTCCCAACCATGCCACAGCTCTAAGCTATTCAATGAACAAATAAAGGTAAGTTCATATTTTCAGCTGGGTGCTACATTTTCTGAAGTATAATAATAATAGGTGATGATGAAATGTTGCATTAAAACCAAATCTGTTTGATATAAAAAAATGCATTGTCCCCTTGAGAGAAAATGGAATACCGTGGTCGTAAATCTGCAGCTGAAGCTGAGTGAAAATAAGCAACTTCAGGTCAGGGAACTGCACAGAGGTGGAGGTGGAATAGATCATCTTATAATTTAGAGGCAATGGTTGCAAAGTGCTTAGCTCTGATGGGGAGAATTATTTACAGCAAGTGCAGAGAATAATCTAGTGATATGTGAGGCTTTGCAGTTACATAAAAGAGAGAGATTACCCTTTGATCCAAATATCTGTGCACTCTTATAGCCCTCATTACAGACGTTGATCAGCCAAGCCTTCTGCATTGCTGCCAGATGAAAAGAGATGAGAGTGATATTCTATCACCTGCTCAGCAACTTATCTATGGGAGCTGTGGAATTGTTTGAATGATGGGATATAGGGCTGTGCAAAAAATGGAGCCTGTAGTGATCACTGTTCCTTGGTGACTTTGCCTTGGAGGATGAATGCAGCGAGTTCTGCCACACAAACCCACAATGCCTCTAGAGCAAACAATTTTTCATCCTGAAATAAGCAACTTCCCACATAAGTACCAACATATAGATGTACTTTGCTTTCACTTATTGCATTATGCTGATTCTGTTCACAAATCATTATTATTAGTCCAATGTTTTTCTTCAATAGAACACTCTCCCATCACAGGCATAGCCAAAAAGTCACGTACAGCAATCTGTGTAACGAAATCTCCATCAACTCGCTCTTCTCACTCTTCAGAAGCTTGGGTTTACATAACTGAGATCTAAACACTAAGCTTGCGGATACTGCATGAGAAAGGAGATGAAAAAACTTACATCTAAATCTGAGGATATGAACCTACAGAAGAAACATATTCTCTCAGAGGAGCAGGTTGTATTCACTGATCATTCTGAAGATCCTGTTGTGCTAAAAGCTGGTTTACTTGCCGAGTTTAGACAATACCTTTCCACTGTTTTTGGTTTGAATCCTCTCTTGCATGGACGAACCTAGTACCTCCTTCTAAACCAACAAAAGGAAGCATCAAGTGAGGAGGAGTTTTTTAAATGTAATTTTCCTCCATAGTCACTAACATCAATTTTCTCAGGAGGTCTCACTTCTGTTATGTTGTTAACCTAAACAAACTAACCTCCAAAATCAGTCTGTATTAAAGTTGGTACTCTTTGAGATTTATGTGCTTTTAGGCAAAACAAGAAAGCTTTTCTGAAATTTGCTATGAATGTGGGTTTTATGATGGAAGGACAACAATTCCATAGAACTAAGCAGGAAATAATTGGGTAGGGACAGCTTTCCTTTGGAACACTAATTTGTGTTTCCTAATTTGTGCAGATTCTGTATTTCATAATTGGTGTTGATTCAGATACTGCTCATATACAAAAAAGAGGAACCTACTGAATTCTCAATATGAAGAAGGAGAGCTACTGCTTTTTTTTTTTAAGGAACTGCAGCAGCAGAGAAAATTGCCATCAATAAAATGATATATGATCATTTATGCAGCAGAAATAACTAATAGAGCTGAGACTGCACAAAAGTGCAATGTTCATCTTAGACAAAGCGTTTTTCAATGAGACTATATGCAAATCAGGTTTTGTGCTGTTGAAGATTCTGATTAAACTTATAATTTAGGTTTTTAATTGAACTTTTTTATTGGATTTTTCACAATAATTCTGCCTCATTTATATGAATAATTAACTGCTGTAAAATAAGTTGCCAAAATAAATTCATAAATTCTACAGTGATTTTTTTTTTTTTTTTAATTTAAATTCTGGTAAATTTCTGCGGCATACAAACTCTGAGCATCCTATGCTTGGCTTTTATTGCATTCCATGCAGATGATCCTACCAAATCTGTACACATGGATTGAATGTAAACAATGTACATCCGTAAATGATGCAAACTAATTATTATTTTTTTTAAGAGACATACAGATACATACATAAAATAAATCGTAGACCAATAGAATCAATCATAAAGATGACCGTTGTCCTGCAGAACAGCTAGCTTTGCTAGTCAGGTGTATATGTTGTATACAATGGATTGTTATTTTAACCTTAATTATTTTGGCAATAAGAACAGATGAAATAAGGACACTCATTAGCATCAGTATTCCTGAATTTAGCACTGGTATCTCTTTGGCTTACAAATGAGTATCTGTCACCTGAGTTCAATGAGGCAGGAACTTCACAGTGCTGAACATCAGGGTGATGTACTACTTGAAACTCCACCAAGGTAAAGGAAAAGAAAGTAAAGCACATCAGATGTGAACATTCACACATGAAATGTAGGAGAGAAGCTCAATGATCTTACTCATTAACTACATTAAACCGTTTGATTTTAAGCATTCCAAGTTAAAACCCAAGATTCTCCAAGACAGAGAAAAATAAGGCTAAACGCAATCACAATGCTAACATGTTGGACTGAAAGGAGGAAAAAATAATCTTCTGCTTCCTTTGTACACAATAAAGTGTAATATGGTAACAGGTCACATTCAAAGAACATGTCACCTGGAGGTTTAATAAAGGATTAATAGCAGGTAACAGGTCATGAGAAATTTGACTGCTGTGTAATTTTTACTACTTTTAATGCACAATCAGAGGATGCTAAAGATGGTCCATGTTTGTCAGCAACCCATTAGCCTTTACAGCAATTTATAACAATTTATCAGCCATTTATTATCCAGAGGCAGATGATCTAGCAGACTAGCTTGAGAAAGAGGGAATGTAAAATCAACACTGCTGGAACCACAATTCTAGCTACTGCGTCATGACTGCATTACTGTACAGTCTCTAAGTAAAGGGAGATACCACAGGATTGCAGGAACATTTAGGAATGATCCTCTGACATAAATGAAGTTCGTTCAACACTTGAACTACTACCAGTAGCTACCAGGGACCTGTTCAAAGTCCCGTAATGCCTGAACGGAAGCGGCATCCCTCTGACCATGGGTGTGCCTTGCTAACAACAAAGGAGAGAGGGCATTGCTTGTCGCGTTCCTTGGCTGAACTCAGATTGCCAAGTTAGTGACACTTTATACAAGGCCTTGGAAAAAACGGGCCCCTGCAATAGAGAATCAACCCTCAGATTTCTTTTTTTCTTTCAAGAAGAAAATGACTGCAAGTTAGCTGCCTACCTAGAAACACTGAATTCATTTACCGTAGCATAATTCCAGAAAAGCCCATTAGCTTCAGTGAAAACATTCCACTTTTATGCTGGCATACTTTAAGTCAAATCCTGAATCGCTAACTTTTAAATTCCAGCTGTAAATGTTACATCCATTAAAATCCTGCTTCACTCCCTACTGTACACAACATTTTCACAGATCTGGGTGGTAAGAAATCTATTCATTATGTTACCTGGAATTCCTATTGCTGTATATATCCTTTCTCTAGTAAGACAGATATTCAGCTGCTTGTTCATAACTTACGTACATTAGCAAAATTAAAATACAGTCCATAGACTGCTAAATGAAATCTTTAGTAAAGCTGAAATAGAACGCAGCAGTGAGTGAAAGACATACCAGAATGCAGGGGAGAGTAAGTGGGATTAATGCTGTACTTCCTGTAAGATGTAAAATGTCTTTGGTTTCCAACAAATTCAGTGTTTTCTATGAGGAGGCATACACGATATGGTTTAGCTCCGTTGTTTACCAACTCTGTGAAAACAAACCACTATTTGGAGGCAGCCTCTTGTTCCACGATGGAAAGTTTGGCTGTCCCGGGCCATGGAGGCAGGCTGGCAGTTAGCTGTTCAAACCAGTTGCCAAACCTTCGTGTCGGAACCAAATCCTGTTTTGGCTCTTTTCCCTTTAGAGAGAGAAAGCTACTCCTACTTGCTGCTGCTCTTGCTGTAACCACTTGCTGGGAAGGAGCAGCCTTGGGACGATTTCCAGCGAGTACAACTGCCGTAAACCCTCTCTCACAGCTCTACCAGTGTTGCCAACAGAGGCAGGCACAGAGCAGAGCAAACTGCAGAGCTACAGAGAGGAAAAAAGTATCCCAAACCAAAAGGAAGTTTTTCTTTCCCATTAAGTGTTTTGAGCCTCCTGGGTGACTTTGTGGAATCACTGCAGCAAGTTGTGAATGATGTATGAAATGAGAAATCCCTGACCAGCCAGCTGAAAAAGAATTTACAGACCGTGCTTTGCAATCGTTTATATGCTCTGCTGTTTGATGTAGTATTTAGCCAAGTTAGAACCACAAAAGCCTGGCAACCACTGAGATAGCAGCTTTTTTTAGAAAGGGAAGGAGTCTTTTGCAGCACTGAAAGTGTGGAAGCAAAGTCTATTCTGCAGTCTATGGGGGCAGCACACAAGTTCAAAATTTAATCTGCATTTGCACAAAACAAAATTGATAAGCAAGGAATGTACATTTAATCTAAGACTAGAAGAATATCTTTATCACTTGAGTTACACTACTTAAAGTTAATAAATGTAGAAGAGTTTATATTTCATTCTATTTTTATAATCTGATTATATTACATTTGGTTTGTCTATGTAAACAAATGCATTCTTTGAGATATGACAAATAGAGACACAGTAATTTAGGAATATGAAAGAATTCAGTATTTACAAAGAAGGGTATGTATTTTCCTTAATTGCTTCGTCTTTTATCCATAAAAATGCTGTTCGGTAAGCACAAAACTGACCTGCTTTTTACTTAGAGACTTTTAATTTAAAACATATTTCAAGCCTACTTCAAGGATTTCTCACTGAACTGTTTCAGAAGTTCTAGGGATCAGAAACCCTTTATATAAACTTTCATAATTTGAAGCAAACGTGTTCCTTTAATTTTTAAATTTGATTCAAAAAGGAAGAAAAGGGGTTTTACTGAGAAACATTATAATTCAACAAAAATACTCATAGAAGATGTGTGAAAGATATTATTACAATGCAACATTATTAATAATTAACCACATCACAAGTTTCTCTATTTTTGTCTGAATTTATTCTAAGTGGAAACTGCTTGCAAGTGAGCATGCGTTTTTGACTTAGGAACCTTTTGCTCCTCCAATCCAAGACGCAATCCTCAATCCCCTCTGCTAAATACAAATGGCAGACTGAAAGTCCTTTCCCTATTTAAATTAAAGAACAGTTTGCCATCAGTTCAAATATGGCAATTTTTTAAAATGTTAATAACTATTCAAAAAACTGGTCCTAAAACACTTCAGTTACCCTACTATTTAATGATGCAAGAAAGGCTATAGTTGACCTTGGGGTAAGGCTGATATTAAAAGGAATTTGTGAATGAATGAAGGCATATTTATACACATATTAATAGCTAGCCCCTGTATAGTTTTTTACCTGTAACAAGGACGAATAATTATACACCAGTAATTATCTTGCATCCTTTCATACAGAAGAGTTAGTGGAAAAGAACAGATACTCCATTTCTTTGGTTCTTCTCTACCTAACAGGGATTAAGCAGAAAAAATACTTCTAAAACTATAAAAAGCCCCAATACTAAGTTCACTGAAACAGTGTAATTATCAAAGCTGACCAGGCAGTAAACAAACTTGCACAGACCCATTCTGGCAATGACCAAGATCACCATAAGACCTAGACAGGTGCCCGGTCCCAGCAGCGGCTTCCGTCACTCCTTTGACCGCTTGCAGGGTGAAGTCCTGCTTTCACTGGTAGCTTTGCCATCAGCTTCACTGGGGCCACCATTCCAACTGGCATGTACAAAGTCAAAAACGTGAATTAGTAACTGAAGGCTCGTGGTCTAGTTTCTAAGATACATAGTAAATATCAGGAGTAAAACTGCACAAATTGACTGGCCCTCAATTTATTCCCTCTATGGCAGACAAAATAATTTCCATCCAAAAATTCTGTGTCTTGAGAATAATTTTTACTTAATAATAAAGGTATTATTTGTATATATTTTTCTTAAATACAGCATAGAGAAATTTTTCAGTTTGTTTGTCAGAAACTGGGAAATCTGAAATGACTGTTTTTTCCATGAGATTTTAGCTCTCTCCATGTAGGTTCCTCTCTAAAAAAAAATAATATCTCTGGTTTCCACTGGAAGGTATTAAATCATATTCAGACTATTCAGATCAGCTATTTATTGCATTTTTATTTAGCAGGTCATAACTGCCATGAACTGAAAGGGCAGCTAGTGCTAATACGGTACTTATATATACTTCCTAAAAATCTATTGTTTTCAACTGATATTACTGTTTTGGAATCATTTCTACTTCACCTCCCTTGACCTTCTACATGCTGAAGTGCAATAGTCTTTCAAATAACTGTAGTTACACGTTAAAAAGACAGGGCTGCCCGGCACTAGAACAACTCAGTGGAGTTACATAAATACAGTCACAGAAGCTTTTCTTTCACAATCTCACAGTCATCAGAAATACTTAGAAATAATAATTTAAAAACGCCTAACGGACATTTTGGTTGTGCGGAACTTGGTGAAATGAAGCTATATTCAAAATGACAGTGGATTACAACAAAATGAGCAAAATATTTGGAAAAAGATTCCATAGGAAAGTCCACTGCAGTTCATGTGGTTTAAACATGAGTGTTACTTGTTGAAAATGTCATCTATACAATCAGATTGCCTCAGGCTCTGGATTAGCAGCTGATTCATTCACTGTAATTTCAATAAATGCCAGAAGCAGTTGATGATCTTTGTTGTCCAAATACATTTTGTCATAGCAAATCCCAGTAAATAGCTAACGTTTTATCTTCTCTTTCATGGGGCTTTACTTTCATGTTAATTTACCTGATTTTAACCTCTATTAATTGTCCTAGTATCGTTTTTTTTAGTTAATAGAAGTGGCCATATTTTAGGAGTATATTTGAAAAAGTATTTCTTTCTTCATTCCTTTCAAATTGCTTCCAAATTAAAGCCCCTTGAAGTTACAATAATTCCTCTGGACCTCTGCACAAAACCTCTTTTGTGCAGTTATGAGTAAAATTATGAGGAATACATGTATGATGTAACAAAACTCCTATTAATGAGATATACCAGCACTTAAATACATTCTGCATTTATGCCATGTCTTTATTACGAGCTCAAAATTACTGAACGATACCTTAAGTCTGCACTGTGCTGGCAGTGTGGATGTTAGATCCAGACTGAATTTGCTTTCTGGTACATGGAGCATTTCCAGCCTTTCAGCAAGAGAACATGCTCTATGCAGCCGTGAACTGATTTGGCCCATAGCTACTGCGCTGGAGGAAGGTGAATGCATCCTGTCAGCAAGAATCGGAATTACTTTAGGATGGAAAAATAAAATACATCCCTTCTGCAGAGACCACAGCTAGGTGAGATGGAATGGGGCAACCTCTATTCAATATTTTAACTTGCTACGATGTTAAAAATTGTTAGAAAATGAGAAAAAAAATATACATACCATATTTAGCTGCCTAGCCCACTCTAAGTAAAGACTCTCAGGTCCAGGTGTGACAAAAGAAAGTAAATCTGCTGGCACCTGTTTCTGGGGCCAGAGGGTGGAAAATAGAGACTCAGATTAGCACTAGGGGTTCAGAGTTTGACCATCACTTCTGTTTTGTTTCTCAGTAACATCAACAAAGCTTATGAGCTGCTAACAATTCAAGTAAACAAAAACAAGGACAAAGATTCCAAGCTAGCAATTAGTTTTCAAAAACTGAAGTAATTATCAGGAAGTTTTGCTTCTGATGCTCAGATGCCTCAAAAATAAAAAAGGTATGTCCTGAGAAAAGAGTTACTGTGAAAAGAGTTAACCAATTAGTAAGAAGTACCTGCAATAGAAATGAGAAGTCTCCCCTCCAAAAAATCAGCTGAATTCTAACAACTGACAATAGTAACTGAATTGTAGTACTATAAGGTGGCCGTGCAGAATCTAAGTTCTTGTCAGAGACTGATCACAAGGTATTTGCAGCTCTTCTCACTCACCAGCAGCGGCAGAAGGACAAGGCAGCACCAACGCTGATGACAACGTTGTCTAATTCTGAACATCACTTTACACCAACTGCTGCTCTTACACCGAATCAGGCCAGATGCAAGCAGCAGTTGTGTTGCAACCACACAACCACTATTTGGTTGGTAAGGACATTGGTAACATTCTTCGATCTGAGTACAGTCGTGTGCAAATATGACTCAAGACAAACTATTTTTGTTCCTTTCTGTAAAACTGGGCTGTTCTCTGATTCCAGTTTTTCCAAGAAACAAACAGCACAGAGCTTTACTTGAAAGCTATCGTATCGCACACATCCTGGCTATATGAAGGATGGCTTAAATTGAAAGGGACCACTAGAACTGGAAAATATCACTTAGTCAAAAGACTTTTTTCCAGCAATTTAACAGAATCCGCTGTTGTTCAGAGGGTGTAGTGCCAAAACACAAATTATCTCTGCTGAAAGGAGCAGATAAAGTCAGAGACGCTCAGTTCTCTGTAACTCAAGAAATGGAAGTCCAGGCACCAGAAAACGTGACACAAGTGTACAAGCAGATATGTGCGCCTGTCCAGAACAACAAGCAACCAGTGCTTTATGACAGATTTCTAATTCTTCAGTCCTTTCCAATAAATTGTGACCCAAATGCTCTTATTTATTTTATCTAAAAACAATCTATAGGTCTTACTGCATGAAACACTTCAGAGAAACTTTGGGGGAGCATTCTGGTTCATTTCAGCACTGTCATCCATCTGTACAGCCTAGTTCCAAAGCAGAAACTTTTCAAAGTGGTGGGCAGGGTATACAGAACACATCCCTGAAACAATTCTGGTGAGAATAGGCACCTGATACCTCTTCATCAAAGAATGATTATTCTTACTGAGCTCTAGGCACAGTACGTTTCTGGAATGTGTTATGAAAACAAATACAAATATTACATATTGTCTCTACATCTAAATAATATAGAAAACTGTATGATTCATGGAAACACCAAATATGGCAAGCATTCTCAAAAAAAAAACCAAAAATAGTTTGAAATTTGCCAAAATCTAGAAGAAAGGAATTTCCTCAGACAGCTGTTGGGTGTTCTCTCAAATTATCTAATGAAATAATTTGTTTGATACTGATGACACATGGAGAACTGGTAACAGTACGATCCCTAACAGTTTCCCCCTACAGTTCATTTACGACAAGCCGGCATAAGCTCTTGGATTCAGCAGAGCAACACCAACACCTGGCCCTTTCCTATTTCGGCAGATACTACATGGGAACACCTGCTGGAGAGGTACAAAAGTTATTAAACTGAGGATAGGTGAGCTAAAGCTACTTCCAAATGACTCTTTCTAATGTTTCACCAGGACCCCGTACAGTTCTTCAATTCCCAGTCAAAAGACTGGCTGTTTGTCTTAAAAGGACGGAGTTTTATAAAGCTCATCACAAGAAATGCAGAAACATGGTCTGGTTTAACACACTCTCTCCACCACTCTTCTCCTTGTACTGTCTTCATGATGTGGCAAGCACCAAAACACCCAACCTAGCTGTGGGACAGGTGGTGGAGAACTTTTGGAGACAAATACCAAGGCAACAACACTTCTCAACAGTTCGTGCTAACATATGATTTATATCATATAACTAGTACCTTTGATTTTTTTTACTTGCTACTCACTTCATTGTTTGAACAGACTGTAAGGACGAGGGCAGCAAGCATCAGAACCATAGGGGTAAAAGGTGTGCTTTGTTTTACTATGCCGGTGAGAAAATACAGATAAATTCATCCTCGGGAATTATTTTCCCTGAGGTCCACTCTCCCTTACTCAAGGATGGTATGTAACACACCACCGGTGTGAACCTCGTTTCAAGCAGGAATAATTCAACATGATGCAATAACTCAAGGTGTCATCTCAGTCCTCCTCCATGCAACTTTCAACCCTGTGCCCCAAATCGCTTTGCAAGAAAATGCAGAGAGGGGAACCAGCCCACCATTCATAAGGTGGCATTTTGTTCCTGCTGTAGCACTGCCAGACTTCCAGGGCCTACATGGCTCTTGCAGCATCACAGGCAGAGAGGTCTTGGTATGGTTCTGGAAGTTTTGCTTGGCATAGTGTACTTTTTTAATCAGAGCTACTCGTTTAGTCCTTAGAAAATTAATTAAATTAAAAATGCCATGCTTGAGTGTGTCATGTATCAATTTTGAAGACTTAATTATAAAAGGGAATTAAGCTTTGATTAAGCTTTCCTTCTGAGAGCAATAGCTGTCATTCTCCTTTGTCTTAAAATAAGAGAATCTTTTCTGTCTCAGTCTACAGAAATGCCACCATATTATTTATTCCTGACAAACGGAGCCTAGAAGTCAGCTGTGTCTGAAGACAAAAGCCACAGGTGCAACGGTCATTTTCTGCAGTCTGCATCCACAGTGAACACCATGGCATTACACTGTCACCACAAAAACTAGGAGAAAAGACCAGTGTAAGGTGGCAATAACAAAACATTTAGAATCACAGTTTGGATCATTTTGTTGAAGGAAGGTGCCATTTGAAAAGGAAATAACTTGTTGTGTCAACCTAAGTGCTGTAAATTTCTATTGGGTTTTTGAGCTCTTAGGGGTAATGACAGTTGCAGAGAATCTTGTATTTAAATTGCTACAGAAAAATCTATGAAAATGGAGTTAAAAACATAATACAGGACATTTCAGAACCAGAACTCTGGAAAACAAAGCACTACCACCTATACTAACCCTAGCTAGAATGGGAGGGTGGGACAGGACACACATGGAGGGACAAACCATACGGAGCAATTCCAGTTGATATAACTCTTAATTTGCATGTTGACAAGACATCTTGGAAACACCAAACGCTTGAAATCCAGCAAACTTATGAACTCTACAGGTAGTCTGCTTCACCTGTTTGTGTATTTCCATAAGAGCAAAGTGTATGTAGAGTGGCAGGCAGCATGTTCTCAGGCACTTTAATGTTTTGAAAGCGCCCAACCCTCAGCACCCAGTAACAAGAATTAACCTGCAGTAGGAATAGAGGCTTAGTTTGAAGAGAGACTGAAGGTTACTTAACAGGGAAGGAAGCAATACCCATACAACAGGACCACTTTCATGTAATGCACACGTCAATCATTCTCTTGGACAGATTCCTATCACTTGAAGTTCTGCCAGAGGTAGACATTAACTTTAATCTGGAAATGAGGTGCTACGTTTAATTCCAAAATCATAATTAACAGCCTCCCCTGTGTTAAAGCAACCTAGATAACCCCCCATACTTTGGCAGAGAAAATGTAATCCAATTGATGCAAAACAGAAACAAGTGAGAGCTTCTCTTCTGTTATTATTTGTGTTATTACAGCAATTAAAGGGCCCTAGTGCTGTATTTAGAGAATGGAAATCAGGGCTGCATTTGTACAGACCTGTATTGTTGCAGGCAATACTTGCCTGCGAGAATAACAAGGAGGAAAAAGGGAAGAGAAAAAGCAAGCATTCTTCATTTTATAGACAGTAGCAAAGGCAAGGAATTTAGTGGTTTCATACCACCTAAATACAGTCAAACTAATTGAAACCCCTTAGCTAAGAATACAGAAGCTTGAAGGCTTTTGTATATTTAAGGGGAAGAGATTGGTACAGCTATGTAGAAATGCCACACTTTGTCCATTAACTATTCAGGAAGCCTTAGGCAACAGCATGACTACTTGGTGTCTCAGGTATCAGAAGTTAGGTGCGATAAATCCAAGCCAGAGAGGTTAGAAGACTCGCCCAGGGTCAGAAGGGCTGATTCTGCAGAACAAAGAACTGAATCCAAAACTGGGAGTCCCAGACCACTTCCTTGGTCCCAAGTCATCTCTCACACCATTAGTGGAGCTGAAGGTACATAAAGCTGAATTTAGAAATATCCTTGCCTAAATGAAGCCACAGACAGTTTGGTAAAACCTAGACATGCTGAGAATCCCAAGCATACCATCCCTTTCTGAAAAACTCCCACAGGGAGCAATTGCAATAAAACATTGCTCCCACTATCTAATTGCCCCCAGGAAAACAAAGAGTGCCGCAGAGCGCAGGCAGAGTTTCCATTCATTTTTGTATTTGTTTATTGTCATGTACAAACCCTTACGGCTCAGGTATACCACAGAGAGGTTACTCGCCAAGGAGGCAGGTCAAGCCCTCAGGAAGGGTGCAAGTGTCCATTTGTACTCCATTATTTTTCTGCCTCAGTTTTTTTTACCCAAAGGAAACTCCATGGCAAGTGAGGAAAATAATGAGGTACTACTACTCACCCAAAGCATGCCTCCTCTGAGGTACTCCGAACAGATGAGTGGTATCTGACAGAATGAGCTGACACTGTCTGTAACTGATGCCTGTCTTAATCATTTTAATTTCTCTTGCATTACTTTTTCCTGGAGTAAGCATGGGGAAAGTGAACTCTGCAATCTCACAGAGATTATGGAAACACAGAAGGAGGAAGTAAGCAAAAATAAACCACTAATAAGTATCAAGAACAGTTATTTAACATATCATCTACATGCAACCTATCTAAATACTGATTTATTTACTTCAGCATCTAACCCATTTGGATAACAATCTTCTCAGGACTTGGACAAACTCCCATACTGAATCTGTACAGGACCTACTACGGGACATTCACTGTCTCGTTGGAGACATAGGTCCATCGAAATATGTATTAATAAGAACAATTCAAGTTCACACCAGAGTCCTAATTCTACCAGTCACTAAAATAAGAGGGTATTTCATCTCAAGCCAGTAATGCAACCTATAAAACAACTTCAGAGAAAGGTGACAGACAGTTCTCATTAATCTATTTACTTTCCACACGTGTTTGCTTGTGGCTGAAGGAGGGAATTGCTAAATGAAGGTCAGCATTTTATCTAACTGGTCTAGCAACTGGAAATAACCTCTAATACTTCCAGACAAACTTTTAATATTCAAGTAGAGGAAATGATTACAGTATAGAAAGCTCAATACAGAAAGGGCTTTGCAATGTTTAAATTTAAAACTCCAAATAAAAAGTTACATATGAAGTACAAGGTATCATTTCCAATTCTATGCATACACTCCCCAGAGCAGCCGACTAACACAGGAATGCAGGACACACCATAGCAGAGCAGATGACTGCTCTATGAAGTCCAGCATCCTGCCTGCATTTCAATGATGGGGGAATGCCTTGATGTAGTTTGTATTGTAATTTTTAAGGTTATTAAGTACTTCTGGATCCTTCTGAATGAGAAGTGCTATGTAAACAATGATAAATATTTCTACTACATATATATGCAGTTGTAATTTAGTACTAAAGGGAGATAGGCCATGGAGCACGGTTAAAACTCTTGGAGCTCAGAAGCAAATAATTTTTAGTTCTTTTTTAGCAAATAAACCAAGTGGAAGAGCCATGAAATCATTAAATCGTTCTAAAAATTTGTTTATTTAGCTATATATTGTTACTGAATGCAGGCTTTTAGGCAAACTGATTTGAATACAGTGAGTGCTGTCGGGTCTTAAAATAAGTAAGTGCTTACTTGGTCTTCTTAGGTAATTTCCAGCTTGCTTTGATTTGTGCACATTTTCAAGCAACATTTGGGTTTTCCAACACACTACAACATATATAGCGCATACACAGTTCAAATTCTCCACAGCAAAACCAGCTCTGAGCCAGAGGGCAGAGCCTACATGGTAGAAAGAGGTGTGAATTTAGCACCGGTTTAGTCTCACTTCTGCTTTTGGCTTTGTGATTGTAAATCTATACTAAACACATTAAATGAAACCTGTTTGAAATGCCAGGTGGAACTAGACAGAGGAATACCTTGGGCAGGCTTTGGAAATACTTATTCAATGGAACATGAGAATAAATACAGGGGTTCACGTTCTTAATCCAGTTACTCTAGCACGCTGTCATTAGAAGCCATCCCGACATGCCCCGAAAGAAGGTAAAAGAAACCGTCCTGTGTCAAAAATATAATTAGAATTTTAGGATCCCTAGTAAGCAGGGATGTGTAAAAAAGCTTCACCTCAACTATTGCAAGTCTTTACTCTGAACTGTTCAGCTCACAGATGGCCAGACGCTGGCAAGTCTTGAAGACAAAGTCCAAGGCAAGTAGCGGTAACTGTGCTCTCTCTTCAGGAGTCATGGGCAAGTTTCTTACTTGCTCTGGGCCTCTGTTTCCCCATCCATTCAAACAGGTCATGGAGGGTTTTACTTAAGTTTTAGGTCTTAAGGTCTTTACTTAAGACCATTTTAATCATCCCATAGCTGGTTTTATAGCAATATTGCAACATTCCAACAAACATTTGCTGAACCTGACTGCTGCAATTTCAAACCCTGTTTTTCGCCCGTCTGCCTTGAAAAAACTACACCATCATCAACTTTTGAGAGCCCTTTCCCTTATTCTTCTCACTTTCTTGGCTTCTTCAAGACACTACGTTATTCATTTCAGTATTTATCCATTTTGCTTTTCGTTTTTTATACTGTCCTTCCCTGGCAGTGCCCTTCTCCCTTCCCTCTTGTCACACGGGACTCACATTTATCAGGTTCTCACATACATGCTTCAATCTTAATCAAACAGGCTTTACATGCATAATGCCCTCAATGCTTCCAAATTCCTCCTACAGGTATAGTTTTATCACAAAGTTTACGTGAAACCTCATTGTAGCACTGAGGGTTAACACTGTTCTTATTTTAACCATTAACATTTCCATTCTCCAATTCGGATAGCTTATTATCCTGGGGAATTATTATCTCTTCTATCACTACCCTCCTCTCACAGCCTACTTTGGTCAAACATCTTCCAACCTTTGTTTGAATGTGGTAAGTCACCATTTTGCAGGTAGGTGTTACGTATTCCATTGGCTCCAGATTAATTTTTCCTGCTGTCGATGAGACCTCTACAAATACATTAAAGAGATATGCAGAAACTAAGTCATAATACCAAATGCAGACATTTCTTTTAGATACCACAAAGAAAATAAATGAAACCATCTAGCAGTTTTGACAACTTGATAACACAACGTATCTACCCTGTTCAAGGGATAGAACTTGAAATTACTTTATCCAGCAATAGAACTAACCACGTTTTTTCATGCAAAGTCAGGCACATCACACCTGTACCCTCTGCAGAAGGGAGTTCATTGCTAATTACCACATAATGTGTTAGCAGTCATAAACACAACAGTAATAGATTCGGAGTTCATTGACACTAGCTGGAATACACGTGACATACTTTCTAATTAAATCATCTGTATGTCCCAACAAGAATTAAATCTGATAAGCCACGTAAATAGGAAGCACCTATTTGTGCAATGTTGCAAAGAAAAAGCCAACCTCATCTTAAAATATTCGAACAAAAGTAAAAATACATCTTTGGCTGTAAGGAGACAGTCTGAAAAGTGAGGGCTGACTAGCCTTTGTGTGAACTTCTGGTCACTAATTTGGCACTGTGACTGAAAGAAGCAGAGGTCGTTACAGAGATCTTGGCCAGTTCTAATTTTTCTCTGTGGTCTCCTCCTCTGAAGCTCATTGCGTGCTGTGAGACGGCCATCTCCAGCACTAGTGGGGTGGATTCCTGCTGATGGGACAGGTGAGTCTTCAGGGGGCTGACATTTTGTTTATTAAAATATATATATATAAAAAATTTTAAAATCCATTACTTTTTCTTACAAAATGCCAATTCATGACAAAGCTTATCTCTTGTGATTTGAACTCCGGATTTTCTAAAGGGATTTGCTTTAAACACGCTCATAGTTTTTTCTACTTAAAGAAAACATTCTGGTAGACAGGAAAAGTATGTGCAATGTGTTACTGGCCTTTACCTTAACCTTTCTGAGCTCTGTTTTCCTGACTCTTTTTCATTCTGACTACGCAGCACTTCACATCTCACCATCCTTGTGTTTTTCCTCTTTACCTTGTACCCTAGAAATCTCTTTTCATTTAACATAAATCTCTTCACATCTGAGTTTAAATAAAACATTTAAACACTTGAAATGAGATACAGCAACCTTACGTAGCCTTTATGTAAAAATGGTAGATTTATCACATGAAAAACATGACACTGGATACCAGAAAGCCTCAGCTATGCTCAGAGAACCATAGATTTGGCAATAAAGGAAAAGTAACGGCACGGTAACACAGAAGTTGAACACTCAGTACTTTGCAACAAAATATTAATCATCCGGTACGTACCAGAGAATGAGAGGTGGACTTGATTTTTCAATACCTAAATATGGAATGACTCCTGACAAGTTCTCCTTTCGGTTAAAAAAAAAAAAAATCCTATCTAGAGCTCTGAAACTATATTGGTCTTGAGATAAATGCTTTTCATTTTGTTGTATCTCTAGTAAATTCTGCCAAACCAAAGGAAAAATACTTTAAATTTTGCTACGTAACACTACACGACTAGTTTATTTCAGCCTTATTCCTTGGTTCTAGAAAAGGAGTTTCTAACATTATTCGGGGAAAGAAAAAAACAAATCCCATCCCTTACTAAAGAGGTTAAAACACTCTTACTTTCTACATTTATATATTTTTAACCTATGAAATAGGTAACAGTCCCAGCTGCCTCCCACCTTCATTTGATAAACATAGAAAGAGAAATTTACTTGCCTTGTCTTTTAAAGTGTAACCTTTTCTCCTACAGCCCATAAGGGTGACAGGGCCATAGTACTCCAAGAAACCAGCCTGAGGTGTGCAAAGCAGCCTAGGAATTTAAACACCCACAGAAGACTTGTATTATTTATCCAGGACAGCTATGGAGACCTCAGCTACCTATGACCAGCTCTGGTTTGGAGATATGTCACCTTAAGCTGGGAATCTTTACCAAGAAAAAAAAAGGCTTACAAAATGGAGAAGGGCTAGGAAGAAAGTAAACTGCAGATAATCAGAAAACTTAGTTACACTGCCAGGAGAGAGAAGGGATCAAAATTCAGATCTGTTGTCTCACAGTCCAGTACATTTTCTAGTAGCAACTCTTACTCCAAGCATTTAGCCTAACGTGATGCACACTGACAGTTACCCTTCTCCCATGTTTTGGTGTTTGGCTGCTTTTCTTTGTACTGTCCTCCTCCCATGTGGAATCTATGAAGTCAGCGATGCCTTTAAACACTGTGCCTCCATATGGCTCAACACAGCCTAAATATTTTGGGTGCTGTCATAAATAAAAATAATTATTTAAGTTTTACTGATTCACAGATTAAAGCTCCTGTTGTACAAGGGTCTGGACACAGATTGTATTTTTCATGGAATAAATCTGTTTAAGTCTTTGGCCTTTAGGGACCTTTTTGTATATCAGCACCATTTAGCATTTTCTCAGCTTTTAATACTCCGTTGCTCAGCCATGCATGACATCCTTCCAATGGTAAGTTAGCAGAACAGCACAACATGTTTTGCATGCTCATTTGGATTGTAAATATTTGTACTGCTTGCTATCAACAGTTTTGTGATTCTGTACCAGGCTGCATATATATATATGTAAAGGCACTATATATAGAACTAGATACCACATTTATGAATAAATATATTTAAATAAACATTAAGCAAAACCTATCTATGTATAATAAGGAATAGTGTAATTTGCAGGAACGGGCAAGTCTTGAAATTGAAAGATTCAGGATGTTTGTGGTTAAGGTACGCGCATTAAAACATCAACTTTCATCCACAGTGGCAGAAGCTGGCAGATGTGATTTTGCTTGTGCTAACTCAATAAACGCAGGTCAAACCCAGTTAATAAATCAGCCATCACTACGTGTCAAGCAGTTGTGTTGCTCAGAGAGAAGTGAGGTGAAGAACCAGGTTTATGCTTCTCTGTCCCTCAGACACACAAATCTCTGCCTGCTGTCCACAGAATGCAGGGAAAAAAGAGGGTTTCTTTCCTCTTTTGATCTCACCCAGGAAGAGACATTCAAGCACACTCCCTGTTGCCCGTATAACAACAGGGCTGATGCAGCCCATTTCCTATGGGACTCAGCTTTTTCAAAGAACTGGCAACCACGGAGTGCTCTGACAGCAAACTCCTTGGGCAGCACAGGGCAAGCCGAACCTTGCATGAGGCCCTCCAGCAGCAGCCAAATTCCTATTGACAAATAATGATAATTCTATCCGAAATGGCTTCTTAAAACATGTAATTGCACTGATATTTAAATCAATGACTAATAAATGCATTACCCACCTCTCTGATGCCTGGTACCCATCTCCCTAGGTGGTCAAGGACAGCCTCGATACAGAGCCCCAATTGATTCAGCTTTTCAGAGGCACAAGTTCTCTACATGACTGTGCTGACTCCTGGGAATAGCGACTGGTGTAGAATTTATGACGAGACTTTTGTTGGCTTCTCAATTACACCTGCTTATTACTCATGTTCGTTTTTCCTCAATGGAAGTAAGGTATGATGGATTTTTCCATAGTTAAATTTGGAAACTGCATGATCCTTAACTCACATGTAAGATACATATCTTGATTTACTGGGAACGGAATCAGACCCAAATACTGGGTAACTGCTGACCACCACTCCACTAATAGCTAAGTCATGGTACAGTGGAAGTATATGTTGAGTTCTGTGTCTATAGAGGGCACAAGCTGTTCAGCATAGGCTGCTTTTTAGTTTGTCAATGGTGGGAGACTGGCCAAAAATAAGCTAACAGTTTGTACACAAACCTGCTGGAAGTACAATACGCTGCAGGGCTCATGTTGCATTTTTTTCAACATAATATTAATCACACCTGATGACAGACTCTCAGTGTATTATCTGAACACGCTGGGGAAGGTAGAAGGTCCTGAGTGATGAGGCAGATGAGTCTTGTGGCTGGAATAAGCCAAGATTTGGAAAATTTGCATTCACAATAGGATTCATCTGGCAGATAAATATGTTAGGCGAAAAAAAGTAAATGTGGGCATGCTGTGCAGGGAAAAACATCTCATAAACCATAAAAAGTGATGTGAATTGCGTAAGGAGTACAGGTTAGAGGGGAACATTCAAAAAGGAAAACTAAATAGAATAGGATTCAATGTGTCATACACACAAATACAAATGCCAGACTGTGATACATTGGAATATTGGGTCAGAAATTCTGTGTGTTCCTCTTAAAAATAAATAAATAGTCTGGCAAGAAACCACCAAATACATTGATCACTGTCCTGCATTAGTTTTATTTTTCTGTATCTCCACTGATTGCACATGGCTCCATCATGTGTCTGGATTTCAATAATAATATTTATAGTGGAGATAATCACAACGAGTTACTGGGACTGCTGAGGCTGAGGGACAGAAAGGCATCCTCTGGATGATAAAAGGAAGGTGGTAAAGGAGAAAGGCACAAGCACATTAAATCAGTGCTGCCTTACAGATTCGCAAACAGACTTCTCCACTGAGATGAACAGGGAGTTCATACTTCCCAAGCCATTGGGGTTTTTTGGCCAGTCATCAGCTGAATAAAATGTCACTTCACTGGCTATGCACCTCATTCGAGTTTCATGATTATGTTTTAATAAAATAAACTCTGTATCACCGTTAGCTGACTGGGAATTTGAACAGTACCAAAATTCATAGTTGGACAAAACAATGGCGTAGTCATAGCAAAATAAGTGGAAGCCAAATGCTAAAAAAAACCAGAAGCATCATGATGAGACCCAAATTTGTATTTAGTCTCTTAAATAGGAGGAATGATTTTTAGCAGATTGAAACAGCTCTTAGCAGAATTGCACATTTCCATTAGCAGCTCTTCCAGCACCAGGGGCAAACACCACTGCCTGCTGGAACTTTGCAGCGTACTGCGGCAGCAGTAGGGTTAGATTCCTAATGCTTGGCTTGCTCCAGAATTGTCTTTTTTAAGCTACAAATCATTGTTTCTGTTGCCTGAAGTCTCATAGGTAGACTATTAAATAGGCAGTGTAATGTCTGCCGTGTGATATAAAAACAAATCATGAAACTCAAGATGCCTCCTATGACTACAGACCTATAAGCCTCATCATTAAGTGATGAGAACACTAACAAGGGAGTTCAGTGGGCAGGGTTTGGAATCACACTAATGGACAGCACAGAAGATCACCTAGATGGCCGTGGACAGAGAACTATACCACAATATACCAGTGTGGAGACATTCTACAGTAAATCATCCCTCTGCTCTCTTTCTTCTCAGGAAAAATCTGGATAATGTGGAGGGGTGCAAATCCAGCAGAGATGCTCTGCTGCATGGACTCAGCAAGGAGCAGTGGTGGTTTGAGAAGACAAGCATTACTTTCAGATGGTTCAAAATCCTAGTTCAGCTATCTTATGTATTTAGGGGGAAAAAGATAAATAAAACCACCACAAAACCAAAAATATCAGACTACTCTTTGAAAGTATGCAGAGACCTAAGTCAACGGGAAAAACACACATTTGTTTATTATGTAAAAAAGGCTTTGGTTTACTACAGCTGGTACCAACTAGTCCCCATGTAGACTTACATGTTTTGGCTATGACCAAAGAAGCGTGCAGGGTGCGAGTACGCCAGACTGACGGGCAGTTAGAGACACCCAAACAAGTTGCCCCCATTCATTGTGGCAGAGTGCAGCTCTTGCAAGAGAACAGCCAGTTCCCTGAAGGTTATTTAGCCCAGGACGTGCGCTCTAATTGCACAGTCCTGGACACAGCTCATTCAGAGCCAGGCAAGGTGCAAGTGCGCAGTGCTACACTGACCAGTATTTATGTGCTCCAAACAGCGTGGGAGCTGCCTGGATGACAGACTATCTGAGATACTGCGGAAAAATAATTAAGAATGAGATAATCAAAAGACAAATATTTTCAGAGTTGCAAAGAAGACTTTGGGGCAATATGGTTTGCTTGTTTTTCTGAAATAGATTTTTAACATGGCAGTACTGTCCTTCACCTGTTAGCTCACCCTCCTTTCCCACACCATTCCCTGGAAGCGTTACTACTCCCTTAAGATGGCATGGCAGGTCCTCAAATCCCATAAACACTGCTCGTGGCTGCCAAATGGGACTCACTCTGTCATGGACCAAATCTCTGAGGCTCTTTTTGAAGTTTACAATGCTTTGAGTTTATTTTGAAGCGTAGTCATCCCAGAGGAAAATCTTCAAATCGCTGTCAGGACAGTGACGGTCCTTTGCGATGCTGCAAAGCCCTATACGTTGCCTAGCAGGGATGAGACGCTTCATACGTGTATGTTCTGTTTTTACCACCTCGATCTCCTCCTGCATCAATGTAGAGAGAATGCACGGTTACCAGCATTTTTTTCCCTTCCTTCTTTTGCATTTTTTCAAGTAAATGTTAAGTGTAATGCTTCTTTTTCAAGCCAAAGTGGCCTTAAAAGCTAATAGCAATAAGAAAAAAATTACTGAAGGAAATGTGTAACATCCCCGAGGAAAAAAGCAGCTGGCACTGCTACATATTCCTCATCCAGCAATAATGCAGGTTTTACAAAATGCTGTCAGGTAGCAATAAAACTCATTCACCTCTCTTATAGCCTGATGCAGATTACTGCAGCTATAATGTAGGAATATGTTAAGTATAGAAAGAGAAGATATCAGCTACTGCATATGGTTATTTTAATTAGGACCTTGAAAACCCTGGTACTGAAATTTTAAGAGTATGTACTGACATTTTATGCATATGCATAATGAATATTTAAACAATCCGGTGAACTACCTGCCTAGAATTAGAACTACTGCCTTTATTATGACCAGTGATATTCTTACTAGCATGGGTTTAGACAGTGTAACGTTTAACACTTTTATACAATAAAAGGCTGCTGCATTAGGAGTGAGTCTCAATTTATGGATGTAGAATGACAGATATGTAAGAAATGATCTCATTACAGTTATTGCATCACATGAGATAGCAATCACACATTTCCTCCATGTTCCTAAATGCACTAAAGAGGGTAGATGTTTTCAAAATTGTACATTAGAGATAGATAAATAGATAGATGCAGAGAGAAAGCATACACACTAAAGGTGATTATTAGACATGTAACATTCAAATGGCACATTTACAATATCCAGGGTAGATGTCTGTAATGGATCATGCGCAGCCCACATCTCTGTCTTTGCGTAAGGCCATAGCAAGCAAGGTCCTGAAGTAGGAAAGTGAACAGTCTACTATTACTACACTAATTATTATTTAGTAAGTTATAACTTGAGAATATTCTGCTTTCCATCTTGTACCCTGGGAAGCTCATGGCCTTGGTTCCCAAGACTTCCCAAACTAGAAGACTGGATTAACATAATGCAAAATGCTTCCTAGTGTTAATTGTAACATTCATTATTTGCTTGATGCCCAGCCTCGATCACTGATAGTGTTTCTGCTGGGTGCAGAGGCTCAAATTCACAGAAAAAGTTGGTCTTTTATAGCCTCTATAATTCACCGAAAAGACAGAATTCAAAATAAGTCCCAAGACAAGAAACAGCAGTTGTAACACAGTTTTACAACTTGGGAGAAATAAAATGTTCTTGCTGCTAAATACGTCAGTTAAAACAGTATCATTTTTATCCCCTGCATTCTCAAGGAACACTACTCTCTCTCTTTCTGCTCTTTAACAGATCTAGGTGAGCTGACACATACTGCTTCAGAGCCAGAGAATACAAAGAGACACGGTAGAAGAATATTTCTTTTTCTTTCTATGCCTTATATTCAAGTTTAATACATCGTACTGGGTAGTCACAGTAGCTCTTGAGCACTACACTTAAGATTTTTAGAGTATTTTTACTAGCAAAATTGCTACTTCCTCTTCTGAATAGAGATTTCTACTAGTGTAGTTCCTTACTAGTAAAGCAGTAAACTTTCTCCAAGTACAGACAGACGAAGCTGTGCTGAATTCACTACAATTATATTCATTTACACCACAGTCTCCACATCACAGTCTCTTACGCCTCAGTCTTAAGCAAAATTATGCTAGCCATACTTCTTGGCTGGCAATCAAGCAAAGCGTAATTACTGGTGCCACAGCAACAGAAGCAAAGAGATTTAAAGGCAGACAAGAGAACTGGCTTAATGTCCTAAACAGATATAGTACAGTTTGAAAGATTTACAAGTTTAAAATTACAAAGTATTTGCCTGGACAGTTACCTGAGTCCAGAAACACAAATCCAGTCAAGCTTCAAAGAACTGTCCTTAACCTGTCCTTTGCTTTGAAGGTTGCTGCTTCTATTTAACACATGAAATAAAGAGTGGGTATCTGGGGGGGGAAAAGTTATTTTTTTCCCAGCCACATAATTTACTCTAACAAAATCCTTTTTCCCGTTACCTGTCAGTCTTGCCTGTCACATATGTTTTTCCATTAAATGCACACCAGCACTGCTACAGGAAGGAACCCTGAGGAGTTGCCCAAAAGCAGTAGGTCTGACTGCCCGGAAATTTGAGGGCCCGGTAGCCAAATAAGCAACAAAGAAGTGAGTCACACATATGACAACTGCCTGGTTGCAGAGGGATGTTAAACCCAAATACCGCCGTACTACTTGCTAACCTTTTAGCACCAGCAAAAATAAAATGAAATAAAATGCAGGCATAGCACATCTCTTATCACTTGCAATCAGCTGGCACGTGTAACGTTCTTAGTGACGGGCACAAAGAGTTTCAACGAAATCTTCTTTAACAGATCCTCTTACACTGTATCACCTTTTGAGCGGTAACAAGCAGCATTCCTTGCACTTTAAGTGTGCACATAACAGTAAAACACCCAAGCGTGAAATGGAAGTCAGAGACTGTGGTGTATCTTGCTAAGTGGCCACTTCACGTGCCCACTGGAAACAGATCATTTGAGCAAATGGCAGGAGCTTTGGTAACTACTGAAGCAGAGGAGCTTTAAGGCTACAGCCTCTGTCCCAGCTGAATAATCTTCATTCTGGCTACGCTGTCATGCCAGAGTGGAGGTTATCATGTAAAATTCATTACATATCCTAATACTTTATCAATATTCCACTAACATCAACTCGTTTATGCTTTAAAACCTGTTGGGCATTGCTAAGCATAAAGACGATGAAGCAAAGGCAGAAAATAGAAAGAAACAAATGACAGGAAGAGAAGAATATTCCGATTCCTACTTACTGCATTTCAGCGCTACCTCTACTGGGAAGAGCTTAGGTAATGGAGTCTAACAAATATTGATATTGCTGACTGTGCTGTGTCACCAACAACAAATTTAGAAATATTAGGGAAGGTCAATTTCTAATATATTCCAATGTAGGTAATTACATGCCAACAAAACTGGTTAGTTTTAACAGAAGCCTGACCTTCACCTGACTTTTAGCTGATTACCTGTGGTAAAGCCAGAGATGGTAGAAGAATGGGAAACTTCAATCTGAACAGGTATGAGCTCTTCTTGACTTTGAGATATGATCATAATTAGTGTGCACATTCACACACGTTAGCATAAGCTTAAGCATGTCTAACTATGTTTGAAATGTAACTAGCAATACTGAAAAATTAACATACTAGTCTCAGAAATCCGCATCTCCCTTCTGCGTAACTGTGACAACATGGAACATAAAAATGTACAGATTGAGAGCACCATCTGGAAATACCCCATAAAAAACCATATTCTTGGATCTTAAGTCCTTAGCAAGCAATGAAAGTATTAATAAAAAAGTACAAAATAAATATTTTTTTAAGCAAACAGAGCATATTCAGAAATATTTGTTAAAGTACAATAAATACATCTACTGTTAGTCTAAAAGTTCTGTTTGTGGTATAAACATGGTTCTAACATAGATCATTTCTGGTTATTTAGGCAGTAGATAAGTTACTACCTGAATTATCCACAGTTCTTTGTCTCTTGCTGTTTTCCTGACAACTTCTGGGCTTAATTTATTTATTAATTCCCACCCCTGCCAACAACCTGTTATACGGTGTTCTCTGTAGGCACACTACTACACAAAACAAGAAAAAATAAAGTAGTAGGAGTTACTACAAAAGAACAAGGGAACGACTGCAGTGCTTTAAAGCATTCTGATAGAGTTTTTTCATTTAGCAATATTTTTTCAGTTGTCCATATACTGCTCCAGAGCTGAAATATATTCAGCATGGGTGAGAAGGCTGCAAAATAAAAGAATCTACTGCTCCTACACATTTTCTTGAAATATGTCATAGAAAAACATGTTTCTGTTTAGCATTTACATAAACATGCAAAACCTTCCTCCTTAGAAATCATTGCTAAAATCAACAAGGTGGGTCAGGTCAGCTGTTATATAAATGGCAGAGGTCCATATCAATATGTCTCATCATTCAGGATGTCCTAACAGGGACCCATCCAAATGGCATACTCAAACAATGTAGCCTTCCAAAGATCCAGCAAGACAGAAACACTAATCCTCTCTGATAATCTCACCAAACCTCTAAAAATCAGGGGATTTATGGGTATTGATATGAAAACACCCATTTTATCTGTTTGTTTTGAAAAAGTTTTACAGTAGCTGAAAGTGGAATATGGAAATCGAACTTTTAACAAAATGCTTTTTTGAGAAATACAAGAAACGACTATTCTTTAACTTAAAAACATGAACGAAAGCCTTCTTTTCCACAGAGAACAAAATATTTAGAGGGGCAAGAACTAACATGTGCATGTGAGGGGTATTTTTAAATAAAGGTTATGAGCTGTCAAGGAGAAACTCGTTGGGTTTATAATAAAGTTCTTTTTTAAAACATAGATTCGCTAGATATCTTTTAGAACTGTGCTTCTTACATTACAAACAGGTCTGAATCCTAAAAGAATCGACATTCATGCCACTATAAAAGAACTTTCATCCAGGTAGTGCTTCTATTGCTGGCCACGTTTTGAAATAGTTTTTCATCATAACAATGATGAGTACTACAAAGGAGAGAAAGAACCACTTCTGAAAGAAATAAGGACAGATTTTGACCTTAGTCTGAAAATGGAATTGCATTGTCAAGGGCAAACAATGACATTTGACTCCATCAGAAATATTAAACACATTTGATGCATCCAGGGCTTGTTTCAAGGAAATATGTTTCTGGATTCCTGAGGATTTGGTTAGATTCCAAACAACTGTTAAATCCAGCCGTGTTTTTTGGTCTTTATATTTATGGTGTGCTTAATATTCAGGTGAATTCATTTTCTTTTATGTATTCATGTGATTGAGTGGTTTATTATTTGAATTTAATTTTTTGGATTTTTTTTAAAATTTTTTTGGACGTCATTTTTTTATATTTGATGCCTGGTATTCTCCATTTGGTGGATGCTTTTAAAAATGGTTTGTTTTAAACATAGAGTAATCTAAGGTAAAAGGCTCATCAGGCTGTCTTGTGAGATTGGCAAGGTTACCTTGTGATTTAGATGACGATCACAAACCATTAACAGAATACATCACAAAACAAAGTAGCTGAAATGAAAAAATGTTTAACTATCCCAAGCAGTGGGAATTCTTTAAAATACATGGTGTATCTCTATGGAAAATGAATACAGCACCAGAAATTAATATCAACTAAGAACAGACAAAAGGGCGACACTCATCAACTAATCCAGCCTCCGAGATTAATCTAGCTACCTCTCATCTCCTCTGATTTTAATTAAATCCCTCTGCCTAGTTTCATGAGTTGGTAAATCTTTTAAAATGAATTCCACACTCCTGTTTGCAAGATTGTGTTTTACTTCTAAACAGGACTAGTGTGGCTGAAAGCCTGTTACCTAGTATATATATCTTCTCATTTGCTACCCTATTTAAATAGGCTGTTAAAATGCTCTTCGTGGCTAAGAATTGAGTTTAAATATATTTCTAAATCTAGTAACAGAGGATTGCCATCATACCAGTTACTCTGAAAAGACCATGTCCTGTAAGCTGTTTAATTATCCTGTGAGGATTCAAGTGATTTAAAATGTTCCCACCCCAAAACAAGCCAGTAAATCATTCCACAATGCTTTGTTCACATTTAAGTACTCTCCCATTTCTCTTCAAACATGTAAACCATTTCCATTCATTATTCTTCTGCTTTATGGGACTCTGCAATTTGTTTTAAAGAAGCTAGCTGAATTTAAAATTTGAGCCAACATAAATCTATCATATGTTTACACTAGTGGGGAAAGCATAGAAAAATCCCAATGCGGTGGTGTCTTCTGGCCATACTCTCCCTCTGCCTCTACACTTTGCTTTACTCCTCCTCTCCTGTGATTCTTTTTGTATGACACCAGAGGGAAGTTCCTATAAACCCTGCCTGTGGCACTTGATCCTGACATGCAGCAGAGCCACTGACCACATGTGAAAAACATCAAGTTCAGACAGGTACGGCTGAACCTCTCTCCATATCTCCAACCACAACACCTGCAGAAATAATGGAGACAATCAGCAGCTTTGTAGTCAGTAGCAGTATCGTGTGACAGGCTACGACCCACGGCCAGATACAAGTAACGCCAGCCTATCTTCACCATGCGAGCTTGGTAGACTATCTGTAGATATTCGAAGGTGAGCAATCCATGGTACTGTCATCCACTTTCTAACAGTTCCTCGTAAGCACTAAACAGAAGGCAGAAGCGCGTAACATGTCGTTAAGAAATTGCTCTGCTCGCGGAACAGAATCACCTCTCACCGAGACTGCCTTGTTACAGCTCACCGCTATCCTCGGCTCCCCTCGATCTGTCAGGAGGAAGCACATACTGTGAGCTTTCCAAGTCTATTGATTCTGACATGCCTGCCATTTCCTTAGCAAAATAACTTGTCTGTTTTCTACATAGAACCCTGGCAAAAGAACATTTACCATCTGGCTCTTAAACAAGGGTCAAGGAGCAATGCCAAGACATATTGTTCTGCTCAAATATGTCAGCGATCCCTTTATGTTCAGATAGGATTTGGTAAGTTGCCTTGACTACCAGAACAGCATCTCTGCTGTTTCACTCTCTGCCTTTGAAACAGGGAAACTGAAAGCCCTAAGTCCTGCATTGCACCCTGCACCGTCTTACGTCAGTCAAGGTAGATAAAGATCCTGCCATTTGCACCTTCGACTGAAAAAAACCAATAAAGAACCCAAAAGCCAACACCCCTTCCAGCCTGTCATACTTCCAGCCAGCTAAAACACCCATGGCCCTGGTGAGAGGAGAGAGGGTACGGACTTCAGTGGGCAAGGCTGCAAGACTGACCAGCAGTGGATAAGCAGGTTTTGATTTGGTTCTGTAAGATTCAAGACAAAATATTACACACTGACTTTCGACAGGGCGACACCCTTGTTGGTACTTAAATGAGTTCTTGCATCCTTTTCTAGTGAGCAGTTAATGACCAACAACAACGGTCCCTTGAGGGCAGAGTCTAGCAGGAACCAGCCGTGGGGTCTATCAGGAGCTACAGTACAGCCCCGCATGCTGCTCTAAGTTCACATCAATTCCTGTGGGGAAATGCAGCACACTGGAGACTTCCCAAATGTTCCTGTGTTGTCTCACCTGTGACACTGCCCTACAGAAACGTAAGATCTGCACAAACAGCGAGCGGTGCTTATCACAAGTACTCACTCGTTTTACAAAGTATCTGGCATAGCCGTGCCAGTACGTGTCTGCCCGCTATGTTAATCACTCACAAATGGCATGTTTTTGATGGAATCAGAAACTGCTCAACAAAACAGAGGGGCTGATTTTCCAAATCCCTTTTCACGGAGACAAAAATCAACCAACAATCTGACTACATCTGCTCCATCCGCTGACGATCACAGTTGAAGTCCCACCTGCACAGGCAGCTATTTTGTGTCGCTGCCAGGATGATGTCAGAAAAGAACAGAATAGTAAAAGAGGTCTTGGAATAATTCTCAAAGGTTGAAATACAGCTTAACATGGCAGCAATTGAAACACCAGAGAAGGTGATAGTAATGCTTGCAAAGGTGCATGTGAATTTGTATGGTTATGATAATTAAAATTATTATAATTAATTATTGAGATAGTGTAAATACTACAGTTTATTAATTTACTTCTAAGATTGATACTTCAGGCAAAGAAGACTGAATATCTGCTGAAAGACAATCCCTGCTGAATAGCACTGCAAGATGTGAAATGAGGATTCTCTTCAGTATTATTCCTTCAAAATTATAGGAGCTATTCCCCCACTATGGAGAAAAAAGGATATGATACACTTCACTCAGAAAAATTAACTACATGCTGAACTGAAATCAGGAAAATCACGTACTCACAACAAGTTGTGTGATAAGGAGCTCCACAGGGAAAACATCTTAAACAAAACACTACCAGAAAAGTCACTTGCCCACTAAAATAAACAAGTCTCTTGCAGAATTGTATGAACAAAAGAATAGAGTACAAATCATTCAAGCAGTAACTTATTTAATTTTCTACACTTCTATCAAATTTTAAAATTCAGAAGCAAGATTTGCTGTGTTTTGGCGGTGCAGTTGGCTAGAGGACAGGAGAGCTACTTAGACATATCAGGAAACAGCACATTTACATGTGTAGCTTGTTAAAACTGAAGACGGCGTTTCAGCAAATCCAACTCAGAAATATCAGAGCCAGAAATACCCAAAGCTACAAATAAGACACAAACATTTGGTATTGCAGACTTTGGTACTATTTGGCTTTGTCAGGAAGGGTAAGTATACACACACTTTTGTTTTCCAAATTGTCACTGACATATCAAAGGGGGGGGGAGATGAAAGGCTTAGGACTTAACCGGTACCATCAAAACGAAAAAGAAACTTCAAATCATGGCTCAGATCCACAACGGTGCACTAGTTCTGAAGCTGGAAAATGCCCTGTGGAAACTATTTGAAAGAGAGCATACTCTTGAATTGAAATTCCCTCTGTTTCATTTGGGAGCTGAAAGAAGCAAATGGAACTAGTCCGATTACATCTTCTAAGCTACAAAATGGTTAGAAGATAGAAAGTTTATTTCAGGTGAATGTCTGGGACATGCTGCTTTTACTGAGAGCCCACTTTGAAAAAAATGATTCAAGGTCAATTCAGAGACAGCACTCTTGAGCCAGAATTTGATTCCCATTTGTTTTCTACATGCATCCCTTGTGACCACCCGGCTACCACCGGGTACGCTGTACGCGCTTCTTCCAAAAGGCGAACAAACTCAACATTGACCTGGCAACTGTGCAACTCAACAGGAATTTCTTAAAGAGAAGGAAATGTTCAAACCTCATGCTGAGTAAACATCAGCCACATCTATTTCCTGAGAAAAGGAACAAACTCTGAAGGCAGAAAACTTAGTTAAAGCAAAAAAATAGAAAAAATTAAAAAAAAAAAAAACACAGACTTTCCATCTGGTTTCCCAGCTGCTTCTGTAAAGACAAATCGCTCCCTGTTGAAAATTACAAAATTGCTGTTGTAGTGCAGCTTTTTCAGAAAAAGGCACAAAAATTCTTGACTGACAAGCCCTTTCAACAATGGTACAAGTCAAGTTTTGTCTTGCACTCATTTCATTATTTGCATGTGAGAGGCTTCCCGAAATTACACAGATGAAAGATGAAATAAGACTGAAGGAATTGTAGGAATATGCTATAAACAAAATAATAACTTTAAGTTAAAGTACAAGAATAAAGGAACCACAGGCCAAAGAGCTGTTTCTCAAAAAATGTGTTTATTTCCTTGAATTTCAGTTCTATGAAGGAATGTTAGCTGCCAGCTGGCCTGAAGCAGGGAAAGATGAGGGAATGTAATAGTTTTGACTGCTAAAAAATGGGCTTTTTTGAGTAGAATTTTTTGACAAAAATTGGGAAAATGTTTTTTGTGTTGGAATATCCCACAACAATGCTGGATTACTTGGCAAAATAAACAAAAATGAAATGGACATATATAGGAAAAGGCATTATGGCTAAAAGCCAAATAGTTCCACTCCGCAAATGCCATTGTAGGTCCCTTGACTCTCAGAGGACAGGTGCGCCCTTCCCTTCTGCAGCCCCAGCTCCTTGGTCAGCATGTCCCAGCTGGAAAACTGACCCCACGTTAGAGAACAGGGATATAAAGAATTCCAAATCCATCTCAAACGTGTTGCGTTTAGGCTTAGGATTATTGTTTTTCTTAATAAAGATATTTCATATTATGGCTTTATTTATTATTTATTTATTTCTTTTCTTATTCTGGCATATTCTCTGCTTCAGCTGGCACCGGGCCACCACGGCCAACTGCCCCTCGCTCACCAGCCCAACCCCGACCCCGCACTCGGCCTCCGCGTCCCAGCACCACCGATGCCCCGGAGGAGGACGCGGACATCCCTTCTGCTCGCTGCTGTTAGAAGGTGCGCTCCCACCGCCTCCTTCTGTCACAAGCAGAGTTTGTCTTGTACGAGAAACTGAGCACAACCCACCCTTTGCCCCAATCCCGCCAGACCTCTGCTCCCACCCCATGCCTTCGTTTTCAGGCTCCATTACTGCTAAACTGCCTTTTGAAATGCAGTGTGACGGTCTCATTCTTCCCTTTCTAGGACAGGGTTCTTTGTACTGACTGGCAAATCCTGGGATTAGTTAATCTGTAAATTCCACAATAGATTACTTATTTCTAAAAGCTTATTCTTATCTAAGTGAAAGCTGCTTTGACTATTTTTGTTTTCTCTTTTCTTGTATCTCGGGCCTTTGGGAGCTGATTGCTAGCGCCACAGCTCTGGGGAGGTAGTTAGTGGGGGTAAAGTTCAATTAATTTGAAGCTGGGCAAAAGAAGTGTCAATAGACCTCCACACATCCACAAAACCAGACAGAGCAATATGCAGATAAACTCTCCACAGAGTATTCCGAGTATTTGTATTTCTCAAATTCTTTGCTGCACCAATAGTCTCAAGGCTGATGACTTTTCACAAAGGACCGAAATTAATGAAGTACTCCTTAACACTCCCTCTTAACTTCATGAGAAATGTAAAGTAGGTCCTCCTAATTCTCCTCAGCCAACTCCTTGAATTTCAAATGTAATTTGGGATTGTTTTGGTTAAAGAAGCAAGGGCTGTCAGAGAAAATCAACAGTAAGTCAGTTCTGAAGATGGAACTTTGCTAAAACAGATGATGTTCTCACTTTTCTCATTTCAGTAACTTCCACACGTTATTTTATTCCCCTGAATATTTCTTCCAGAAGTAATAAAATATTGCTGTATTACAGTTTGTCTGTATGGTACTTTCCTATTACCAAGTAGAAGTGGAAAAATACAGGCAAGGAATTGAAACAGAGACAGATACGCAAAAAAAGAAGACAGAGGAAAATAGAGATCACAGCATATAAATAAAATTGATATATTTACTTCTATGCTTTGTGGAAACGGGTGAGACCAACGCTGACTAGTAAAATTCCATTTAGCTCCACGGGCATCAAAGGTTCTACACTGATGTTATGTTAACTAACCCCACGTAAATGCATTTTAAACACATTGTAACAGCTCTTGATGCTCTAGACCACACAGGTAAAACGAAATTTCATTTTTCTCTTTAGAAATCTGACTGCAAATGCTGCTATTTCTTCTGTATAAGAAGCCTTTAATTTTTGGATTGACAATTTCACAAAGCATGTGAAAAACAGATGCCTGGATTAATAATCTCTCATTCTATGCATTACAAAATTTAAAAAAAAAAAAAAAACCTGCAGAATTTAACAGAAAGGAAACTTTTAAGATTCTCTAGGAAAGTTTTATATAAGATTCTCCAAAGGCAGAAAGATGTCCTTCCTATAGGTCTTTTGAACCATTATCTCAGACTCCAGGAGCAGGACTGTAGTTTTCTATTAACTTTTATGGGATGTTAAAAAAAAAACCAACTAGGGAAAATTAATTTCTTATTCAGTTCCACGATTATTTCTTGAGGCATATTATATAATTATTATAAATAATGATAATGTATCATTTGTATAGCACATTTCACCTTCGAAGCACATTACAAACATTAAGTGATATTTAATCATTTCTGATAAGGTAGAAACATCAGTGCTTTCCAGAGAAACAATACGAGCTCTATCATCACCTCTGAATTGCATTTAGAATCGTGTCTGGCTTTTCTGAATTTCATCATTCCAGTCTACTGGGGCTGAAAATATGGCAGTGAATTTAAACTTTGGCCAAAATTCAGAACATTCAGACATGGACCATTAAAGAGATGCACCAAACTAAATATTAAGTTTCTGAGCCTGGACATAGTTTCCAAGCAGCTGTCAGCACTAAGAGATGGACAAATGCAGAAAAGTTCCATGGCTCACGCAAAGCCACAGGTATCAGCCTTGGAAGCTCTGAGTTGTTAGAATGAGGCAGTGGAAATGTGAAAAAGTGATGACTAAAATTGTCTGTGCCCCATAGAGTTCCCTTTTAAATCAAAGGCAAAACTGACTTCAAAGGAAGCTGGAGCAGCCACAAATAGTGTATGTAAAAAATGAGGAACATGTTGCTTATGAAGACAGCTAATATTTTATAACGGTGTCTGTTGTGCCTGAAGCTTATTTCTCTCTGCAGAACGTATCCTCCAATATTTATATCCATTTATATTCACAAGGATTAAGAACAGTGGAGCTGTCTCAACCAGTTAGTAAAATCTCCCGTGCGAAGGCTGTAATCCTGAACATTATTGGAGCTGAATTGCAGACCATGCCCCTCAAAATCTGCAGGCAGCAGTTCTCCCAAATGAGCTTTAACATGGGCAGCCTGGACTAAACCAGCTCCAACTGGAAATCACTTCTAAGTAAATGACACAAAATTTGATGGTCCAAATCAGCGCCTGGCTTACTGCCACCAGCTTCCATACAGTTACCCCAGGGATAAATTGTTCCATTTTGTCTAAATTAATTTGCTCATATGTCTTGAGGTTACATATTTTTATGCATGCTTTTATGAAACTCCACATGTAACCTTCACTGATCAAAAAGAACCTCAAAAGTATAGCATACTGAGGAAAGTCCAAGTTCAAAACTCTTTCTAGTTTTAAAATCATCTCAAGTCATAAGGAAAGCATCTAAATAACAAGACTTAGACTGCATTTTTACATTTAATGCTAGATAGACCAATGCTTATTTTACTAATAGGTTATTGCTCAGTTATACTAATTCCTGAACGGTAATTGCATGAAAATTGTCAGGCTACATAACAGACATGATTTAAAACCAACTGTGACATGAACACAAGGGAAATAAGGTGCCATTAATCTTAATGAAATATGATCAGAAATTATGAGATAAAAATACCAGGCTCTCATTTTTAACATTATTATATAATGTCAAGGGTTTTATATTTGTGTGCATGTATTTGTGCATGTTTTTGTAAATTCTGTATGCAATATACTACCGTAGCTTGGTTGATCTAAGCCTAGGACTTTCCTTTTGAAATCAGTAGTTTTGTTACAGACTTCTTTAGGAAAGAGATATCCTTCCTATATTATTCATAAAAATTGACACACTAAAGCCCAGAAAAACTGAGAGGGATCTAACATGATGTGCAAGTATTTTTTTTTGTACTCCAGAAGGTGATACAAGGCTTTGAAAGGAAAATACATATCCTTATTCCTTCAAAACCTATTTGAAGTCTTTTTAGCGTTCAGCTATAGATCTGACCAAAATTTCACTATGCCAGTTGCAGAACAAGTTGGCATCACTAAATTTGTTATAAACTGTCATAGTGGACAATTGGACCCACACTTTCAGCACAGCACTATAAGGAAAGGAAACGTTTGTGATGACATTGTGTGTATTTTTCAAACTGGGAGTTCTTAAAAGCCCATTACTTAGATGTTACAAAGTCCAAACAAGCACTTTAGCGCATGGGAGAGCAGGCTCCAGTGTTTCTCCTGCTTTTGAAACCACCTGGTTCGGTCAGAGGAGCCTTTGCCACGGCTGGGTGACTGAAGAGAGTTGTCAGGAATAGGCCATTAGTCAGCGGTTACCTTTTAAAGCTCAAAACCTACCGATGACAGAAGAAAATTGGCTGAACCACTTACTGTTTTCAACGTGATAAATACCAAGTTCTTACTGGTAACCACACTGAAAAGTAAAAGCAGAAGAGGAGATAATTTCTCGTTCCAGGGTATTTTCTAAGTGTAATTTTCTCTGATAATGGACCTTCATCATCAAAAATACTCTGGAGAAATACCAGGGGGGTGTCACTCACAAAGACCTCTTCACCTTTGCATGAGAGGCTTAGTGAAAGCAGCCCCTGCAGCCCACTAATTTAGAGCATCCCTAGGCCACTTGATGCTGAGGAGCGGAGCTTCTGTGAAAGCCCTTTTCACAGAAACGGAGAGATTTCACAGAACAGGAGAGAGACTGGCAATGTTTATCTTCCTTCAAGGTGGTAATTAAAAGACCAGAATGTCTCTGTTCTGCATTGACATCAGTTAATCAGTTTCTCTATAATTACCAGCACGTGCATGTAAAGCAGTGAAATCCTGTATTTTCAGGACATGAACCTCCCATGGCTGCTCACCAGAGCTGATCTACAACACAAGCTGGAAATACGTAACAGAGAGATACGTGAGACTTTTCCCCTAATGGTCTGATCCTGGTCTTCTTCCTTGGGTAAACCTCCCTCGGCAGGGAATGGGAGCTTTGTTTCAGTAAAGATGTCAGGATGAGTCTTCTGATTCTGCTGAGCTGAAAGATCTATCTTTGCCACCTTGCCTCCATGTTAACGTTGCAAAATAAAGCACTGGAGTACACAGGACTGCAGAAGAGCTATCACCATGGCAAGGCGTGGACGTGACGAATTAGGGAATCAAATCACAGGACACTGTGTTAAGTCATCTTCTCTCGATGGCAAGTGAATGCAGCCCATGCAAAGCACTGCTCAAGACTCCAAATGTTCTGGAGCAGTGTCTGGTGACAAGACTAGGAACGTGTTTAATTCAGAGACCCTCTTCTAGGAAGAGATAAAGGCCGAGTTAGGAGTCCGCTTTCATAAAGGACATTAATATCAGAGGCCTTTATTGCATTATGAACTAATTCAGTTTCACATTCAGGCTCTTTGAGTAAGTCTAGCTCTCTGTTTTCATCGGCTGCTGTTTATTAAGAATTTGAAGCAGAAAATGACGGCAAATCATTTTCTAATTTTTAATTTAACTCTAAGATTGTTCTGATAACCACACTGGCTTGGAATAAACAACAATAAATTCAGATTGGCATCCACAAAAAGGATAGACAGTTCTCTAACCACTGTAATTAATATTGCTAGGCTGGGTACTTTAAGGTCCCTTAGTTTCTCAGTGTTGTTGTGTGCTAGCTAAAATCTGTTCAGTCAGGCTGATTTTGGCTTTCATCCACATATATTAATTTTGCCCAAAAGCATTCCAGAAACTTAATTAAGCTGATAGGTTGCATTCTTTTATGGTCCATCTTGAACACAGTCACATTTTTAAAACGTGAATTAGAGAGGAAATTCATTTGGGCTGCCTACTTAAAACTCTTACAGAAAAAAAAAAATCTTTCCTTAAAACATGATTATTTAATTTTCCATGAAAAAGTGGCGTTGCTTATACTGAAATATTTTAAAGCACTCACTTTCGTGGAAGTGAAGATGCAGACTTTTCAGTGAATAGCTGGTTAATGCCTCACAGAGTGCACACGCTCTGCTGCTGGTTCCCTCCTTCAGAAGTACGGTTCATTCCCTGACGTTTTGTGATATACTCAGACCTTGGCTGTTCAGCTACTGGCTCAGCCCTCCTAACTGTTTAAATCAGCCATGAAAACCTTTTTATTTACAGCTAAGCGCAGTGAGAGATGGACCTGAACCAAGACTTCAGGTTCAGAAGCTTTTCACACCTCAGACTCAGAGCTGAATCTTACTCCCATGCAGGAAAAGAAGGAAATTTTCAAACATTGGAACATTTCTAATTCCTTCTCCAAAACTGTGAAAATGCTTTATTTCAGTGATAATTCAGCGGCTAGGGACTTTCAAGTATGTAATTTTCTAAGCTTTTGTTCTGGGTTTCCCGAATAGAGTCCTTTTTTACCCTAACAGGTGAGAAATACAGAGCTGGTTAATTTTTACACCCAGTCATGACAGTCACAGAACCAGTGCAGAGGTCCAGCGGCACATGCGATCTGCTGGATCTTGGGCCGTAGTCTGTGGCAGGATGGTCCTCCAAGGAACTGAAAAAAAGTTACTGCAAGACAAAACTAATGTCCTTGGAAAAGCCTGCTAGCCAACAGAAAAAACTCTGACTTAATCCAAGATAGAAATAATTTACTTATTTTCACAGATGACTTAACAAAAGGATTGGAAATTTTTGAATTTATGAAGTCTCAGTCTCTTCCAAAAATAAGGTGAAAAAAGGGCCAGAAATGTCCAAAGCACATCTGTTACATTAATAATGTGTTCACTGAGTTCCATGTCAGTTTGCCTCAGTAAGAGTTAATTGATCAGGCCCTGCAAATATTTGGTTTATATTTGAATTCTTATATGTGCTGTATTTTCTGTAGGAGGATTTGCATGCATTACCGTGGTAAACGGAATTGCCTGTTCAGAAACCGAGCACAAGTATTATTTCTCCTACAAGCCTATTGTTAATAGCTGTATAATATATTTATTGAAAAAGATTTTAAATAAGCTAATTCAGTGAGTAGTTGATAGCAATTATGTGACTTCCCCACGCTGAACACAAGCCGTCAAACAGAGAATAGATCAAAACAATGAAGCTCTTTGTTTTTCCTACCCATGAAATCCCAAGCCACTTATGTTCAAATGACATATTCTCTATTCTGCCTACAGAGGACTTAACTGAAAGAAAGTTATTCCCTACCCAAAGATCAAATTAAGTCTATTCAGGAAACAAAGTTAGAAACTGAATTTCAAATAATTTAATTACACTATATAATTACTTTACAGGATCCGTAAAGTATTCATTAAACAATAGTAATTCCTACCTGATTCCCACCCTGACACACATTATGCCTTTGAAACATAAAAGACCTTAAATTCTTTCTTTTACTGAGCTAATGAAAATGTTAAATTACACTAGCAAGAGCCAACTGAGCAATTGAAACAACCATTTCAAACAGATGATTTGGGATGATACAGTATGTTTCAAGGTGGGAAAACATTATTAAATAAATTGCTAGGTTATGAATGCAGCACCCGGTGGTTAAACTCAGTGGGCCATAAATGATTCTAACTACAATTTCAGCATTATTAATGTGTTCATCTATCTCTCCAAAACAATGGGTGAAAATGTGGATGAATTTTTGTAGACAACTGTTCTACAACAGAACAAAGTCTCATTCATGTTGTCAGTTAGTTACCACGTGCATTTACAGAATTACAGTTCCTATCTGTCATTTAGAGAGATACTGATTAAAATAAATAAATAAGTAAATAAACCTCCGTCATCTCTAGCTGCTGTTTTGTTGTTCTAGTTCATTGGACATTTAATTAAGATTTGGAAACCCAGGCTGCGTTCCGTAGTCCCAGTAGTTTCAATGGAAATCCTGCTTGGACGCGTACTGCAGTAACTGTCCTTTTAGTCTATCAAAATGAACACCAGCCTCATCCCTCCACAACAGGACGCTCCAGCCTGCGTACTCTCCTCAGAAGGAATTACCGGCTGGTTTTTCTTACTGAAAGTAATGACACGTCAGCACTGAAGAATGCGGGTGGGAAGTGGCTGTTGCTGAGGGCATCTGGGATCAGAGCTCTGCAGTGCTGAGGTTCGACCGGCCTTGCCCCCTCGGGGCAGAGCGCCGCCAGAACCGGCCGGGCTGCGTGCGGGGCATGAGCCTGCACCTCGCTCAGGACCGCACCGATGGCTGCTGTCGGTGACAGGGGACAGTGCACACACACCTGGCTCAGGGGCTGAGTGCTGGGCTCCCACCTCCGCCGGGAACACGGGCTGCTCACTCTCACTGCTCTTCACTTGTCCGTATCAGAGAAATTGCTACTTCCATTTGTCCATCTTGTCAATACGGACTTCCAATATCCTGGGCTGCCTCCCGTCGGGCATGTTTACATTTAAAATCAGGCCCTCATGTTGTGGTCCTAAAGCGTTTCACATCTGTGCTGATTTAACTACGAATTCAGGTAACAATGTCACCCCCACCTGAGACTGAGACCCCACCTTTCTGGTGATTGCTGCTGTATTATATGCTGCTGAAAGGAGGTTGTAGCGAGGTGGGGGTCAATCTCTTCTCCCAAGTAACAAGCGACAGGACAAGAGGAAATGGCCTCAAGTTGTGCCAGGGGAGGCTTAGGTTGGATATTAGGAAAAACTTCTTTACCGAAAGGGTTATCAAGCATTGGAAGAGGCTGCCCAGGGAGGTGGTAGAATCACCGTCCCTGGAGGTATTTAAAAGACGGGTAGACGTGGTGCTGAGGGACATGGGTTAGGGGTGGTTGTGGCATAGGTTTATGGTTGGACTCGATGATCTTGAAGGCCTCTTCCAACCCAAGTGATTCTATGATTCTATGATATTGATATTGAAAATTGGGTTGATGGGTAAGATGGGCAATCCCAGCTGGCTTCAGAGCGCCCTTCTCTCCTGCTGTGCATACACGAGAGGTTCCCGTTTTCAGCCAGCTTAATTTAACTGGGAAGGTAGCTACACCACCTCTAAGCAGTGCCTGGCACAGAGAGTCCTCAGTGAGATTACGACCCTCTGGGCACTGCTGCAGCACAAATTATAAAAGCTATTATCAGTACGACAGGCCAAGCTTTTCAGTAAAAACCACCAATTGCCACAGAAATTGCACACTGTCCCAGGGAGCACCCCCAGTCAAACAGGTTCCATGTATCCATGCCCACCACTGCATCTCCGCTGTTATCAGTGGAACGAGAGGAACGGATTTAAAGCAGACGAATTTATAAGGACAAAACTCCTCATGTGGCTTGAGAAACTTCATGCCAAAAGTGTTTTTTCAGTTAGTACCCGGAGTGTGACCATTTCAGAGACTCCACAGCATTTTTCCAAGCATTTCAGGCATCCTCTCAGACACGACGCTGTGACTGGTAGAGGGTGGAGGGGAAAGAGCTCTTCTGAGAGCCGATGAGAGATGAGATTTCTTTGAGATCAGTGGAGAGCACTTAAATTCCCACAGACCATGTGTGTGCCAGAGGCCTTCAAAAGCACTTAATGGAGTGGGAGATGCTTTCAGGTTTCTAGGCACCTTTTTGCAGTTTCAACCTCAAATAGCATCTAGCTTGTCCAGGATCAGGTCACATTATTTTGTCTCATAAGCAGAGAATCCAGCATCACTTACTTGTGTAACAAGTGTTTCAGGTCCTCTCTCCAAATGGCTGGATGTCAAAAGATGTGGCAACCACTCCCATAACACACAGTGCATGCAGCCGTGTCCCCAGGGTGTTGTCTTAGGGCTTTCAGCACTGTGTCCAAAAATAGTACCACCTACACTGTCCAGATGCCAAAAACACTGCAGGAAAAGCATTTGCCAAAAAAAATGCCCCTCAAAACGCCCCACCATGCTGAAATATACCCCAAATGCTGAGTAAAACCACACTAAAAAATACCAAAAAACACAAAAAATGCCAAGACAATCTAAAAAATATCCCAAAACCACTGGCAAATACACCAAAAATGCCCCAAAATAAAATAAATAAATAAACAAATAAACCAAAAGCCACCACACAAAAATTGCGAGAAAACGCCCGAAATGCCAAAAAGCACCCACAGATGCCTCAAAACACCAAAACTGTCAAATACTGAAAATACCATCCAACACCCAAAGCATCGAAAATTTCAGGGGAAAAAAACCCCTAAAAGGTAAAAAACAAGGAAAAAGGAAAAGAAAATGTAGTAAGGGGAAATGGCCACAAAAAGAAAAAATATAAAAGAAAGAAAAAAATCCACCACAAATAGAAGTCAAAAAAACCCTCCAAAATTCCTGCAAAACAGTAAAAAGCCCCAAAATGAAAAAAATGCATAAATGGAAACAAATACAAAAAAGGAAAAAATGCATATAATTTGAAAAAACGCCCCCAAAAAAGAGTCCAAAGACACACTAAAAAGCCCATTAAAAAAAACAAAACCCCCCCTGCGAAATTATGAACTAAATTTGCCAAAAAGTGCCAAAACTCCAGGGGAAAAAGCCAAAATTGCACAAAAAAATGCACAGAAAGCACCAAAATTGCTCATTATGACAAAAATGTGCCATAACACACAAAGAAATGCCATATTGCAAAAGAAATGCATTTAGAATGCAAAAATCCCTCACAAAACTGCAAAAAACCCACTCCAAAAACCCAAAGAAGCAAAAAATAACACCAAAACTCACCAAAAACACCTATAACACACACCTAACACGCAAGAACCATGGAATAAAAACCCACCAAACAAGCCCGCCAAGAACACAAAGAAAGCCTACCAAAACCAAATGAGGACCGTTCCTGGGGTTTTTTTATATTAAGTTTCTCCAGGTTCACCCTGGTTCTGCTCAGCTCCCTGACTACCACAGGATAAAGCCTCCTGTGCCACAGAGAATTTATTTTTTCTAATGTAGCAAAACAACCTTTACTGCTATTTTTACATAGCCTGGAGAGTGGGAATGACTGACTCGGAGACATAGATACAAATCTGTAGAGTCCAAGCCCAGGAACAACAGCAACAACAAAAAATAAGTGAACAAACACTGAAACTCAGCTAAACGGAACGTAACTCACCATGGAGTCAACTGAGACGGCTACTGATGATCAAAGACGTACAGCCAGTCCAACTACGACTTTCTGGAGACAACCTGTCCCAACATGGGCTGTCTACATCTTTTTTGCAAGTTGCAAACAACATGGTTTGTTTTCCAAGGAAAGAAGGCTGGTGATAAAAATAAGCAGTTACAAAATCTTATTTGCCACAAAACATCTCAATTTTCATAAAGTTGGAGATTTTCCTTGGCTTCTATATTTTAGTTAGAGGCTGGACTTGAAACACTCCCTGTATCTGTATCAGTGGGCAGGCAATGGATGTTACTGCAATATAAATGATAAATAGTAGTAACTGGAAAGACGACAGTGCTGCACCGTATTCTTAAATATTCCTGTTTGCTGCAGGACAAGAATACACAAACATTTAACAAACCCTGGAAGAAAAATTTCTAGTACATAAGAAACCAGTATAATATGTTTATCACATAATTTGCCACAGTAAATTAGCCAAGCTATGAGCAGAGATATTATTCAAATCAAGACTGTTGCTTTTGCATTTTTGTTTCTTCACCTTATTTATTCTGGTTACTTCGTATCTGTGCAAATACCTTCCTAATTATGCAGTCTCACAATTTGACTAAAATCACAAAACACAGAAAGCATCTATTACTAATGATGTGAAGGATTGCTTTCTGTCTCTATCCGTTGTTTAACTCTCTGTGCGTTAGCTCTTCAGCCTCTCTGGAAAGACGCATTCGTGTGAGCAGTCGTGCCACTGCTTGGTCTGCAGACAGATTCCTATTGCAGCACAGAAGTGATCTACAGACGTGCTGTGTTCTGTGCTGAAGGATCAGATTGAAAAATGTACTTATAGTTTATGAACTGCTTAACTGTAAGATATTTTGAATGAAACAATTCACCATGAATTCAATTATAAGCAGAGCACCACCTTCTCTTTGCATAAAACTTTAATAGTGTCCTTCGGAAATGGTCAAACACAATCATTTCCAAATAAAAGAACCCGGCATTGATTTCTTATACGTAGGACTAAGAGGTCACCAGCGACATTACATAGGTAAGAAACTGAAGGATATTTTATTTTCTGGTTTGTGTCAGGACGAGCAGTGAACTTTTTACAAAGTAAATGGGCACTTGCTATTGATCTGAGAATCAATTTACTGAGGTCAACATCACCCAAGACGGAGTGCTCCGTGGTCCATCTTCCTAGAGCCCATCACATGCAAAGTAAGGAGAAGCAGCTTAATCTTTATAAAGAAAGATGAGGCTAAAGCGCAGTTGCTGTAACTCCTGTAGACTGATAGCAAGCTCATGGTTAATTAAGACAGCTGATCCACTGCGCTTTTTTAAACCAGGATAACTTGGTTGTGTATTTAAGCCTAAGAAGAACTTTCACCATGTGCTGCTCCATGTCAGCTACCGTAAAAGACATATATGAAGTGTTTCAAAACTGACAGAAGGACAAGAAACTTTTCAGGGACTGGCCCAGAAATTGGCGGTTGTTGCATCCACTGGCCAATCTATCATTACAGTAATAAGTGGAATAGCTTATTGGTACAAATTGCTAAAATGTGATTTTACACGGTGTATCAGAAACCTCAGATTTCCATGGCACTGGCTTGGCCTCAAATTTCTGCGGTCTCCTTCACTTCACTCACCACTCGCCCAGATGCCTTCCCAGTAAGTCAGGATGCCAAACAAGAAAAAGATTTCTCCATGCCTCCGTTTCCTCAGTGAGTGAGGTAGCACAACTTTCAGCATCACTTCAAAAGTTGTCACAGCCTGGCAGGCAAATGCTGACACGGCCAATACTCTCCTCCCTGTTTTGGAGGGGATTCAAGCAAGTCATCTGAGGGCACTGCGCTTCAGATCCCACAGAGAGCACGTAACTACCCATCACCATCAGCTGATTCCTACAGATATGAGTCAGATATCCAGCAGGCATGTAATCAGGAGCTGATTATACATTCTGTGATTTATTTTAGCCACTGTGTCTCAGGATCAAAAATCCACGGTCTGAGTAAAGAAATCTTTAGCTGTAGCTTTTAGGCTCTAACTCCCACCACCTGCTGTGGTTCAGAAGCTTTCAGCCTCCCAGTCCCAGTCACATACGGGCTATCTCTATTGATTGAGGGTTCTTCGTTTAGAGACTTTCTCCTGCAGAACACCAGCCAATAATCTGTCTGCCAGCGTTTTAGTCATGCTTTGCTTCCTCTGGCCCATGTTCCCAGACTGCAAGCTTCTGCTGTGACAAAAAAACCTTAATTTGAACATTGGATGACTAAACACTAACAGCTAAAAACCGCTTAATGAATACAGCAAAGTTTGTAACTTCAGTCTGGATAATAAACTCTTCAGTGCAGATGTTTATTTAAACTTTCCCAACCTCCTCTATCATCGTATTGTTCTAGAGAGGAATCCGCTGTGCCAGAGACGTCTTAAAAAAAAGTCAAGGCCACTTTCTATCCAGTTGGAAATCTTTAAACATACACATCAACTCCATGGGACACACGTAACTCATGAGTTGTGACAGCACCGGCTTCTAAATTAAAGACAGTGAAGAACTTGAGCAACTCAAAATAATTACAGATGCTTTTACTTGCTGTCATTCAACAGAGAAACCTGGTCGAGGTGCTGAACTTACACAACTGTACGAGATGTTCTGAACACTGAGCAAGATTGCTCAGCTGATCTGATAGCCAACTACTGCTAGAACACCAAAAGCCTCAAAAATAGAAAAAATATTTCTGTTAACAACCGATTTCCAGAAGACAACTTCAGACCTTTATTTGAAGGGCATTCCTACTTTTTTTTTAATTGTCTGTCTAGTCCCTTTTCTTGCAAACTTGACAATTGACATAACGTTACAAAACTCTCTGGAGGTCTGCTAGTTTAAACATATTATCTACTTTGACATGAAATTGAACATAAGGAGTCCCAGGTCAAGCAAATATTTTTGTCTTATACATATTTGAAGTAAAGGAAACCTATCAAACTTGGCTACTAAAGGTCTGTTGTGCTTTCAACCATTAAAGACAACATCACCTAACAGCTATTTGCATGTGTGTCCTCCCCAGATTGATTTGATTTTTTCTCTGTTGGTCTATCTTATTTGAAGATGCTTGTGGTCGTAATACCTCCCCAAGGGTAGCAGCAGAATTGTTTCTAGCAGAATAGCTTCCTATTATTCTGATTTTCTGGACAACAACATCAACAAAAAAATCCTACATGATTCCAAGAATCTGCATCTTGAATACATAAACTCCACCAGCGCTAGCAAAAAACAGACTCGCATACACTTATGGGCCTGACCCAAAGTCATCTTCAAAGGGGCCCAGAGCTGACCAGTGAAACACAGTTCTCCAAATCCTAATGTGGTGCCCTAAGCACAAGATTACATCTTCTGAATTCACCTTGCACAGTCAGGGATTGGATTTTCAGAAGGGAGCATTCACCAGCTGTACTTTTCCACTGCTTAGCAGAAATTTGGTTCGATCGGGATAGACGAGTGACTTAGAGATATAACAGAGTAAGAGAGACAGTATCTCAATGAAAACTTAAAGGGATCTGAGGGACTTGAATCAGGAAAATAAATCCTTTGCCCATTCTGTTACACACACAGTCTAACAAGCAGACCTTGAGATAGCAATACAGGGGGAAGAGCAGTGAAGTCTGGCTCCTCCCTAAGCCCTTAGTGATTTTCTTCTGTAAAAATCATTGATCTAAGTCCCTGAGATTAGCAAGAGGAGTATTCACAGGACCGGTGCTGTCTGTATACATTAGAGCAGTTGATCCTTAATACAACTTAGTTTAAATACAAACAGCTCTAAAATTGCATGTAATAGAGAGACAGTGTATTGACACATTTTGTTAATACTTAGTTGTTTAGAAGTAGACTTCAATCCTCCAGACAAAATACAAATTTGGAGGAGCCACTGTAGAGATAGCACCTACTTAAAGCATTTTAAACATTGTGGTTGAGGCATGTTGGTTTATGTGGACCTTAAAATGTTTTTTATTTTGCCACACTGTCCCTGTAATTGCATATGAAAGATCAAAACTGATCGCACGGGCCAGCGAAATTCAAAGTGCAATGGATCTGAAGTACCCTCCATTCAATAGGAAGGATGTCTAAGACACCTAATTTTGTATTTATACACATATATGAATGTATTTTATACTACAATTATGCTTATTATATGTGTGTGCATATAAATATATTTTATATTACACCATATATTTTACCCACCTAAGAAGAGCGTGATAAAACCAAAAGAAAACACACACCCACTAAAAATCAAACCCAAATAAACAACAGGAAGCATTGCACATTGAGTTACATTCTGCCAGCACCTGACTCTCAGGTTGAGTGGCCATTTAACAATGAAATCTGCAAGTATAATGCTTTCAAATTAATATCTTTCTTACATTAATTTGCAGTGCAGCAAATGATACAAGTACACTAGATAGGGTTACCCGTTATCGCCGCTATTTGCAGTGGATTTAGATCCAGCAGCTGTGAGGATACACTAGGTATTAGAACAACTGCCAGCCTGTAAAAATCACTTCAGGATGAGGATGGCAGCCTGTAATTAACAAGTGAGCTGTGTGAAGCTATTGCTCAGACTTCAGGGACAGAGGTGGAAAATTCTCAGGGTCTAAAACTCAGCTATTATACAGCAGATAAATCACTCTGCGTAAGAATTTCCAATGTTGGTAATTATACACTTGGAGAAACTTAATGTATACACACAGTATGTGCAACATGCACATAAATATTTAATTTAATATACACAAACACATAGTATGTAACGTGCATATGTGCACATCTACACATACGTATACATAAAATGTACTTCACACACAGACAAGTTCACTTTGAAATTAGGGATACTGGTTAAAGGAAGAGTTCAGGAAAGGTGAACTTCTTGATGATCAGCTTAAAATGGACATTCTGAAATTTGTTACCACTATATGCCATCTACCACATATCTGATTTCTTTCACAATCAACACACGAACCTACTGAAGAAGGTGCTCAGAAATTCTGCTTTGAATTGCCCTACATGCCAGGAAATATTTCCCTTTGCATGGTGTTTGTCCCTGGTACTTGAGACTATGGCTTTTCAAAAACAAGGTTCTATAATGATTGCTTCCAAATTCAGATGATTCAATTAGCTCATTATGCAAATTAAGCATCATCTGATAACTAATCCTGCTGCATCTTATTATAAAATATAATCAAAAGCAGACACAGTGTGATATTAAATACAAATTACTGTTCAAATAATACGAATGTTAAGAAATAACCTCCATATAAATAAAGATTTAAAGCTGTATAATACCAGAGGAGCCGTTATGATGCCTCAAACAAATACATAATTACAGATATTTTGCAGAACGTGCATTATATTATCATCACATTATAAACTGGCAATTGGGGTCCAACATTGGCAGCTGTACTATAAAAGGGGTTCCTTCTAGCTGGTAATGTAAAGAATAACTGAGTAAGAACACTGTGGCAAACTTTAATTGAAAGCTTATTAATACTTCAATGTATCATGGTTCAATTCATTCAATTTACAGCAGATAAAATTTAAGACATTACAATTTTTAAATTAATAAAATAATCTCCAATCTCCACAGCAAGCTGACTCTTTATCTGCTGCTTTTCATTTTATAAAGCTGTAGCCTCCATGGGTACGGAGACACCGTGAAGAAGTTACCAATCAGGACTCATCTCTCTCCAGAGATACTTATCTAGTCCATTTCATGAAGTTTTTTATTATTTTTTAACTATGTAGAGATAAACTTGGCTCACAGCAAAACCATCAGAATCACAGCATCCTTTGGAAAAGTTCTCTAACTTGTTTATTGACAAGAAAATAGTGAGATCTCTTTTCTTCTTTGACCTAATTTTAAACAATTATCCTCCCGGGTAGAAGGTTAGCAGCAGGCGTATGTAGGAATAGCCATTTTCCCACTGTACCCACTAATGCAAAAACACACAGCTCGATTATCTCTGATGGCCAGCTTCCAGCAGTATTTCCTATCATGATTATATCTGGATTTTAAAGATTTTTGCCTTTGGGAGCCATATAGTTGTTGAAAATATTATCTTTTTTAAAATATATAAAGCAGGTGATAAGACTCTGTGTAGAGATGGATTTTTACTGCTGCGTGTTTTCAGGAGTGATACGAGCTCCGCAGCTCCGGTCACCCGTGTTCCTTGGCCCCAGCAGGTGGGGACAGACTCACCTGCGAGCTGGGCCAGCGTGTGACGGTGCAGCGGAAGAGCCCATCGAGGTGCCTTATTCCTGCGTGAGGCACACAGCCAGGCGCGCTCGATACAGGTCTGGTGGCGCAGGCCATGACCGACACCAAAATGCAGAGTAGCACGTGGGGAGGGAAGAGCTCTCTGCCCTTGCAGCTCCTTCTGGGGCTCACAAGAACTGGTCCTGTGGCTTTGTCAGCGTGATCCTCACAGACAGTTCCATCAAAATGAAACCTGGTCGAGAGCAAATGACTGAAGGCGACAACAAGCAAACCTGAGTGGACTTCTGCTCTTACATGTGCCAACGGCTGTACTCCTATTTTGAACACCTAGTAAGAATCACAGTGCAGCACCAAGTGCCTTGTCCAACTTAAATTTATCATCTTTTCTAACCTACCAGTCTATAACCTGCAACGTGAAGGCAAGCTGAAATGTGAAAATCTGGTTTTGAAAGATTTGATATCTTCAGGGACCTCCTGCCTTTCAAAGGAAATTCTCTGGATGAATTTTATATTACAGTAGACAGTATCCAGCCTATCTGGAGGGCAGAGAGAACTGGAAAGCTTTCTAGCGGTAACATAACAGACTCTCCTTACCCTTCACAACAGGAGTGAAGCAACAACAAGGAATAATAAAGATAGCCAGAACCATGGGAAATGTGTATCAATAAAAGCCTTTGGCAACACAGTCCTAACCCATGGTCCTGGAAAAAATTCCAAGTCACCTAGAGACCCTTAGGAAGATGTAGCATGCAGACCCTCCAGGGTGGGGTCTGGCTTTCCCGCATGGACTGTTCAGGAGCCGCAGGCTACCCACAGCCCTTACCCATTCCGTGAATTGAGGTGCTGTTATAGGCGCCGAAGTCCATTGCAGTGAGTGGTCTGAGAATGACCCAGAGTGACTGGGACTGTGCAGAGAACGGGCAAGGATTAATCTTTCCAGCACGAAAGATTCACCTGCCTCCAGGAAGCAAAGCTGTGCCCTATGTTGGCTGAGAAATGCTTGGCATCCACAGCAAAATGTACTTCACATAAAGCACAATTTGCTGCATTATTTGCATACACATTTCTACCCTCAGACCGGCTAGCACTGCAGCCGATGGAGCAAGGGTGAGAATGAAGCAGAGATAGAACTGAATCAACTGTTCGGGGCTTTGGTTGAGAGTCAGAATAAATATTTCCAAAAGTCAGTGCACATTTGTCTTTTTACTTCTAGGGCAGGCAGAAAAGTCCTCTGCCGGAGCTAAGGACTATCGCTGCCAGGGTGACAGTGATCACAAAAGGATGGGACGCACATTACTCCCTAATCCTCTACAGTGCAACGTCAGCCACTCAATGGCTGTTTTAATTACGATGACTGTACACTGAAGTGTGACTAGGACTCACTCAACCCATTCCCTGGGCGTACAGCAGTCCAGCAGAGACACAGTAACTACTGTCTAACACAAGGGTGCAGCACCTAAAATCCGCTCTGCCCATTTGCTATGAGCAGTAAGAATATGTCTGTCGCCCAAACATCTACTGAAAATTACATTTAGCATCGTAAGTTAAAAAAAAGCATTCTTGAAAATTTCACATGAAGCTTGGACAGCATTGAAATGACCTCTAAATATAACTACTTTAACTATCAAATATACATTAAACTGAAGAACCCTGAAAAAATGAGGCTTCATTCTATTTTTTTGGTACTGTAAATCTGTCATGTCAGGGCCTAAAAAAGGTCTTACTAGAGCATCATTCACTTGGTAACTCATCATGGGAGCTTCAGTCCACTGAGGGCTAGTGTGTCAATGCTTATGGAGAGAACGTTTTTATTTCACGGCCCATTGAGTCAATGGATGGAGCTGTTTCAGTCTGCTGGGTTAATGTGGGTGCTGCTGACACGTAGTGAATGCATTTACAGTATTAAACAGCCTTGCTAAATTTTTCATGAAAAAGCACATACTTTATATTCGGAATAATATATTTTCAAATTAAAACAAGACAATTATTAAGATTTGTTTTTCAAAAAAGGAAATGCAATCAATTCATACTGTAAATTATTTCCTAGTTTTGCCACCTGGATTAAAAGGGAAAAATACTCTTCTTTTTCTTAAGTTATGATAGCCCAGAGAGCATGTTTTAAAGGTTAATCTTGCATATTTCTACTCATGTGAGGGACAATTATGCACACATCCAGCTCTGCTTTTATGATTGAGACTATTTGTTAGTAAAGTTTGGCAAGGTCAGGTTTTTGCTAGTTGAGACAGAACAATTTTAAATTTCCAAAGAGGCAAGCAGATCTTGCAATAGCAGCACACAGGAAGTCACAGCCATCCTCTGCGCAAAAGCAGTTACACCATTACAGTGCGGGTTTGGGAATAAAACTGACACACAGACTTCTAGCACTGGTGGCAAAAACATTGCTGCTTTGATGTTAGCCCTCCTTTGGAGTCCTGGGAACTCACTGCTCATCCCATTTAATTCATGGAGCATGTGAAAGCCTTGAAGGGCTGGCAGCCTCACAAGAGACACTTCATTGGCATTTGTTATCTGCTGTTTTGCTGACTCTTACTTTAGGAAACTTTAGAACAATATGATAGAGGTTACTGACAGAAGTTCCACTGACTTTCCTTGTGCAAGAAGGTAGATGGAAAGCCAAACAGCAGCTCAGACCGCACTGATAAAACAAATACGCCTTCATGAAGGAAGGCTTATCATTTGCATGAGGACAAAGCAACAAATTAAGAGAAATTTGTATGTACTTGTGAAAGTCTCATTTGGTTATCTACCTTTTAAACATAACAAATTGGAAATATATTTGAACTTTGTCCACTGATGGAGTTACTTCTTTATGACATTACTTAAAGAAAGACTCAATCATCCAGGAATAAAATGGAAAATCTTCACATGTCATAGCATAACTTTCTTTCATATCTATTGCAGACCCTTCTTAAATTCTTACATTTAGGGAAAGCTTTATCATAAAACAAACCTTTCTAAGAAGCTGTCGTAGTTTGGGCTGGACTGCCCACTGAGATGAACGGCATTAGAGATCCCGTAATATTTGTAACTTCTGCTCATGAATGTTTTTGATCCAAATACACACCTAATGGTTAAGAAAGAAGGAGAAAGGTATCTCTTGCTGCTTAATCAAGGTTAATATTCTGAAAGAGTCAAAGCTTGCTTTGCGACACAGCAAAAAGAAACACAGATAAGAAAGATGAATAGGGGTCATGAAATAAGTCCCCTTTCATTTTACAATCCCATTGAAAGTTGAAAAAGAGAGTGACCTGTTTCCTGATGAGGCAGTGCTCTTCCCCAAGCTCAAGATATTTTTCTTAGCTGTTGATTTTCTTTAGTGTACTTCTACTGTCTCCTGGTCTGAAAAATGCTTAGAAAATGGCATGGCCATAGTTTATTTTTCATTTTGAAGCTACATCAGGGCAGATATTCTACTGTTTATAAATTTACCCTCTCTTATGCTACGTATTACAGTAATACCTGGGACCCAAGAACACGAAACAAAACCTTAACTGTGTCTCAAACACGGAGCTTCAGCCTTTCATCCTACCAAACTCCGATACATGATTTTTTCCAAGATCATCAGTGCAACCAACTATTGAATCAAACATCCATAAACACAATTTGAGAAAAAAATAAAATAGGTATGAATCTATATTTATAGAAAAGAAGGTTTGCTATGCATTTTGTGCTTCCAATGAGAACAAGTACAGTAGATAGACTGTGTATATTACTCGGCTTATTACACCCCTTAACATTAATTGAGAATTGTTTTACTTGCTATATTGTCATTTCGCTATTGGTGGATGAGAAGGGGGTCAATAGTGTCAAGTGGAGTATAGTTCTTAGTTCTTAAAAGTAATTCAGGATCTAAAATATAGAATAAACCGCATAAGCCTTAGCTATCCCATTTTGAAAAACAAAAAGGTCTTAATGTGAAATTGAAAGCAAGTCTTCAGGGTAAAAATATTCAGAAAAAAATGTAACTGTGTTCAAAATGCGCAAATTACTTTTTATTCACTTAAACTGGTTTAAATCTGTAATAATGCAGTGACTAATTGTGCCCTGAGTAGGCAGAGGCGTGCCTGACTAAAAAGATTGGAAATGGCAGTTAAATAATTAATGTAAAAATATGTTGATGATCCTAAACAAGAAAATGTGAGATATTTGAAATGAAATAGCTAGCATCAGGTAATCTACTTACTGCCTAAGAGGCATTCGAAATATCGATTAACTGCATACGCCATAAATAAACAAACCTATGAAGGAGAGCGATAACATTTTTCCACTTCCGCTTAAGAGGAATATACCACAAAGCATTTAGTTTTACAATAATTAAATGAAGAATCCCAGCCTATATGCATCTAAATATATTTTTATGGTACCAGTACAAACCCTGCAGTTTGAGAGCGAAATTAAGATATGAAGTACTAAAATAGTTTGGGGGGTGGGGTGATGGAAGAACCAGATAATACACACTTCTTTGGTATTAAATGAAGATTGATATTAATGATATATGTGCATATTGTAAAGAAAGTTAAATTAAATGTTGTATTCAAAGAGAAAGCCGAAATAGGAAGAGTAATTCCAATCTGGAGCTGTAAAGCAGTTGTAGCTGTCTTCTGAGGGTCTTTGAGAGCACGGTAGCCAAGCACCTGCCTGGTGCAGAGATAAATGACTGCCCTGAAGCACAGAGGGGAAAAAAAAAAAAAAAAGAAGCATTTTGAAGTCTTCTTGAGGCTGATTTTCAGAGGAGTGTGGGGTTGTGGTTCCTCTTTGGCAGATCTGTAGCTTTACTCAGAACAGTAAGTGGAGCAGGGAAAGCCGGGGAAAGAGACACCTGAGCCCAACACCACAACGGGGCAACTTTATCAGAATCCGAGTTAGCATTAAGAGTGTGAAACAGCCTGTGCAGCTGGGATAGCCCGGCCTCAGAGAGCTAATGAGGCATTGCAGTAAGTAACAGTTTCAGCATCACTAAAAAAAGAAATCATTCAGCCTCCTCTGCCTGCATATTCTCCCCTCTCCATTTTCTTCTTGAGCAGACAGGGTAGAGCCGGGGCTTTTATTGCTGCTGTTGCTGAGTTCTATTATTTATTCCAGCAATATATTTGTATTTTTAGATATATTTTGAAAGCCAGACTCCTTTTGCAGCGCAATTTAGGCCTGCAAAACTTCTACCCGTGTTTTAATGTGAACTCTTGGGGCTGAGCTTACAGCAGGCCTGTCAGAGGAGCAAGTGCTCTAAATGACGCTATTCATCTTCTGGCCGTGCATTTTGCAGGTGAAAAGAAGGATAAATGATTTTAGCCTAATCTAGTACCTGCCTAGCCAGGCCTTAACAGTACTCTCATCACCATGGTAACCCTGAAGGGAAAACACACATCTAACCTTTAAGTGTTAGGAATAAGGAAAACAGGGTTTATTCTTTTCTTTGGGTATATTTTTTTTCCAAAAAGGCAAATAATACAAAAGAGTCAATACCAAAGACTCCTAATTTAGCCCCCAAACTTTGCGAGGTGCATCTGGTGTACTCCTCCTTTTGCTTTTGCACTGTGCTTCACGGGAGAAGTTCTCTTGACAGAATGGCAAACCAGGAATAACTGAAAACGCCGACTGATGTAAAACTCACGTAAACAGCTGTACAGTCAAGTTGCTGTGACCTTGGCATCACCTTGATGAATAACAGTTTCTTTACTTCATTCAGTCTAGCACTCAGATTAAAAACTATGCTGAGAACCTTCATCAGAAAATTATGTGCATATAGCCACATATAAAACCAAAGGGAACCCTGGCCATCATAAAATGAGCCCTGTAAGACTAAAATAAGAAGATATCTGCCTTTAAAAATCAGCTTTCCATATGCAAGCATCAACTGCATCACCACAAAGACAGTTTACATGAAAGCTCACGGGCATCTCTGGGCCAGGGGGCTTCAAAGAAAGTCTTTCCCCTTACAGGCGTCAGAAGAATTCATGCCGAGCAGCTCTCTTTTCCACAGAACTTGTCAGAATCACATATTCACATTGGACAAACTGCCAATAAATTCCCAGCACAGAGTACTGACTGACGTACCACTGGGGGAAACAGGCTGGAGAATCACTGGTAGGATTAAGGGCCATTTCTGGGTGTTGTGGTGGTACCCCAGGTTTGAGATGTGCCTGTGCAATGCAAATGTGATCACACGTGTTGCTCAGCCAGGGCTCTGAGGAGCCTCTGTTAACGTTTTAAACATCGAACACCACCCCGGCCTTGCAGAAGAGTGCCCAGGGAAAACTGCACAGCTGTCCAGATGTTTCCTGCCCTTTGACTGGAGCAGGCGGAGGAGTTAACAGCACTCCACGGCTCCTCACTACTTGCTCTAGACAGACATTCGTGTCTGTTCATCATCTGACAAAGTCTTAACCCGGACATAGTCAGCATTTGTGAAGAGCGGCTTGCAACACCATCAGGGAGTCTGTAACCATATTTCTCTTCCCTGATGCATCTAGTGTTTGTAGCAGCAAATCAAACAACAGATGTATAGCATCTCGAGTCAAGACAACGTGTTATGTTCCAAACAGACTCACTCTGCAAATACTGGAAGATATTTTCAATAGCTAATACTATAATTTCTCCATTTTTCTTATGAAACAACCAAAAGATGATAATAAAAATTACTATGTACCTTAAAGAAATTAATATTTATCTGTTTAGAAAAAAAGAAACATAACGTGGGAAAAAAGCAATAGATGCCAGAGAATCATGTATCTGTTCTGCTCTGTTTTATATCTGCATAATCAGGATCACTTGTTCATTTACTCGCAAATGCAGGCATTTTTCTAACACGTGCTCATTTAGGAGAGATTTTATTAGCATTTTAATATACTTAAGGTGAGGGCAATACATGATGACAGTGTCTAAAATTAATATTTTTCTTTGTAAGTTTCCTTTTATGTTAAATTTTCAATTCTCTAATTTCAGGTTTGTCTAGTAGTTCTACAGGAATATACCTGCAGAATGTGCTTAAAAGAAGTGCTAAGAAAAACTACCTATTAAGCTTAGACTCTCTACAGTTTGAAAAGGAAGAGTTTCAGTTAAATGATCAGCTCTAATAATATGTAACACAAAAGAGACAGAAAACCAAAGAAAGTAAAGGCCAGAAGTCTGATCTTATCAACGTGGCATCACACATAAAGGAAGCTATTGCTGCACTAGGTCACTCAACTTCGCAATAAATTGAGAAGATTTACACTAGGCAAACACGTGTCACATTTTGAAAATCAGAACAGGTATCGGTCAAATTTTTGCCAAAAACAATTGTTGCATGTGAAATGATCCCTGGTATTTGACAGATGTTAAACTATGATGTTAAACAGATGTTACACTAAAGTGTAACACACAAGTTTCAGATGCACTCAAAAATAGTACTCTACTAGGTCAATGGTTTAACAAAAGCTCAAATGTAACCTTCTCTCTTTCCAGCCTGCTGTTTGGTGGTTGCATCAGGAAACGCAATTTAGCTAATGATTCCATTAATCTTTTCCTAACCACTCGCATAAATCTTTAATAAATCTTACTAAAGTTCAAGCATTATTTTAAATTACTTCTATTTATAGTCATGTCCAAATAAAAACATAAGACTGTAGGCAATAACAGTCAAACAAAGGTATATCATCTTGGTACAAGATTCTAAAGAATTCTGCACATCCAGATCCTTCCTCTCCTGTCATTTTAAAGCTGATACATTTCTTATTTATTTCCCTTTTCCCTTCTTTGTTTCTCTCTTATTGTATAAAACCGATCTCCACAAGACGAAAAATGGACTACAAACCTTCAGATGTTTTGTAGTTAAAGTCTATTTGTCTTTTATGGTGAGCAATGCAAATTTTGGCTTGTAGAAATAACCTCATTAGGTATGCAGGCTTTTCTATAGAAACACTATCATAAAAACCACAGCTAAGTCATTAATCTTTTCAAAAAGCTTGTTGAGATCCCCATAGGCATTTAAATGGATCATAACAGCCTGACATACGAAATGTAGAGCTGCAGCCAAGAGTCTGACAGAAGTGCAAATTTGGACAAATAAGACCATCAAAGCTTCAGCTGAAGAGATTTCTGTCCTCTCCGCAGGACAAGGGGTTGATAAGACCCATCATGGAGGATGAAACTGTAAGTGAAGAGATAAAAAGGCCAAATTCATGCCAGCAACCCATGGACTGTTAAAAGCCTACCTGCTTGAAGACATCAGCTATTAAACGAGACTGGCACCACAGGATAAACGATGGAGTATTTGCCCAGAGGTGAGTATCCCTGCTTGTCTTAGTGGATGATTGTATTACACTCACAGGAGTGAGCCGAACACTTGGGGTATTAAACCAACCAAATTGTGATACCTTCTTGCAAAAATAGGGGAAAAGCCAAAAAAATAACATTTTTGGGGATAAGCCCCACAAGTTAGTGGTTATAATATCCATGGACAATGAAAATGGGACTAAACAGTCTGCAAATAAACCAACCCTCACAAAGAATAGGCCCATATTTCACTATTCACCTCTGGACTACCTCCAGGCTACTTTCCAGATTAGGTATGTCTGCTCCAGGTTATCTTTCAATACCAGGATAAAGCATTTCACCCAGAGATCCAGACCCAAACCTATTGTACTTTAAAGCTGAGGTGGTCAGACTCATTTATCAAAACTATTCAGGCAGGACTATGAGCTGAATCGGGGTTAAGATGCTGAGAACTTCACAGAAGTTGTACAAAGAGACTGAAAATGTTTTGCCAAACCCTGGGAAAAACATAGATTTGGCCAGAAACAAACACTTTGAAGTTGTTTGGTTTTGGTTTTTTTAATGGGAAGTAGGGAGTAAAAAGAATTGTTACCCAGGTGAGACAAACAGCAGGTATGAGAAAAATTAAGAGAAAGGTTGCAAAATGAACCTCACAGCTACAGCAAAAAGTAGTAACTGAAATTTCATAATCTCCAGGAAGGACTTTGAAAACATCTACAATATTTGCTTTCATAAACCATTCTGCATTTGTCTTCTCAGTATCAACAAGGTGAATATTTTAAAATTTAGTATTAATTTAATGTACAAAGTACCACCATTTTTCCGGCATGCCCAGCACTAATGGAAATGCATAATGTCGTGTAGGGAAATAAGCAGCACATTATCTGGCTTTTTAAAAGTTATACAGCAATGAGACACAGAAGAATATGAATGTGTGTCTGCCTTCAGGGAGGAGAAATATGCAGCCTTTGTGATAAGTTACACTTTCTTACACAAGCATCTTTTCTGAGATTTCTGCAACCTCAGGAGTCAATAATCTCCTTTTTCTTTTTGAACAGGGTGTAAAACAACTTGGAATTGTTGAGCCAGCCACATGGACAATTATTTCCAGTTACAATTAGCTTAACGTGCAAATGAAGCATCACTCTAGCATCTAATCGCGACTCACCTTGTTATAAAAGGTCTTATATAAACATATGATTATAATATATGCATATATTATATACACTTTTATATGCATAAAAGCGTAAGTAAGCTTGTAAGTGCACAGGATTAATAAGCCGAAAAACAGCTGTAGTTTTGTTGCAGTTTTACTGCAGATCAGCTAAGAAATCTAGTAATTGTTAAGTGGTCCAGGCTCTTCATTCCCAAAGCATGACCAACTCCTGCCTTCCTTGACAGTTCTGTACCACACAGGCTTGATTTCTCCACCTGAAAGTGCTGCCTCCATTCCCATTCCTACGTCTGGGCAAGGAAGAGGATGAGTAGCGGCTAGACCGGCCCCATCTAACCTCAAACATTTCACCAGGGCTGCAAATGGAAGCTTAGGATCCCAAAACACTCTCTATAAGTACTTCAAAGGGACAATTCAGTTCAAAGTTACAGGAGATGAACCCTGGGCTGTTCTCATGACTGAATTAACCAGCAAACGAAGAGCTCACGTTCTTCCAAAACAGGCTGGAAAACTATTTGACTTAGGAGAGTTTTTCAAGCTTCTCTTTTTTTTTCCTATCTCAGAGTGGAAGGAAAAAGTAGAATGTTGAAAATATTTCATAGGCTGAAAAAAGAAAAAAGAAAATCTATGCTGGCTCATCTAGATTGTTTGGTTTCAATATTTTGTGTTTCATTTAATGTTATTCCTTTATATTTTCCAACTAGGAATTACCTTAACTTTGTAAAAGAAAATCTATTTCAAAGAAAATTTTAGAACTCTTCAATTTTCAAAATGTCAAAACAGAAAAGAGTGACAGCTCAAAAACTTTGCAAGCACTCACCCACACTCCTGCTCAGAGAGAAGGCAGCTGTCAGAAACGGAGCCTGGACGGGGATGCTCTCTGGATTTCCCTCCCAAGACAAAACTGAAGTCATCCTCCTAGCTCCCTGCAACATCTAATGCTGTATAATAGCTCACATTTTTCTGGAATATGGCAAAAAAAATAATAAAGCAAGAAGTCAAGAAAAAGATCTCAAACCAGATTAGTCTTATTAAAGAAATAACTGTTCTACAAAAAAAAATGCTTTCTACTGTCTTTTTTCTAAAAGCCAGTTTCCTCATTTACTCTTTCTTCAGGCTGTTCACTACCAAAAGTAGTCAGTAGAATTTTCTTAAAGACCATTAGAGGGCTATAGAAAAACCACAAATTCCTACAAGGTCCACTGTTTCAGTTTTTAACAGGCTGTCTGTATTCTGTTATTCCTCAAACTGTCTCATCTTCGATTTTGTAAATTTACATCAGGAATGCAGAGTCATGGAACCAAAGTTACAGACGCTTTACAACTGATGGAAGATGCACCTCAAATACAATTTTCCTCTTTTTATTTGTCTGTGGTCTTTTTTAGAGATTTCATATAAGTTTTAATTTACATTTAGGCAATCAGACTGCTTTTTAATGCAACAGAAAGCTTCCTACTTGGAATATATTTATTTAACAAGAAAAAGCTGATTTATTCAAACGGAACTGTTTGGCTGCGGCTGGCTGCCTCTGCTCCAATTAATATTTAATTATTTATTCAAATTAGAGCAGTTTCTATGGGAGCGTGGCAGCCCAGAATAGCCAAGGAGATGGGGAACAGAATTGTCATTTGCAGGAGCCCAAAGTTGAAGTCCCTATCCTGATTTAAGTTTGGGCTTTGGGAGGCAGGACAGTGACTGTCTCCGCTGTGATGAGCAGAATCACACACGATCCGATTTGAGCTGCTGCTGAGCATCTCAGTGTCAAGATCTAAGTGGGATCTGTTGCCTTATATGTAAAGTGGGGACGATACTAAAGTACTTCACAGAAATGTTCTTAATAATTAGCAGTTGCGGAGTGTTTTGAGACTGAACCTTAGATGGCGTAGGTAATGAAAGGGTATTTTTGTGAGGAGACCTTTATAACAACTATTCATGTGACCCGCTCATGGCAAATCTTAAATCAGAATCTGGACCACAAAGCAGCAGAAAAGTCTTCCAGGTACATAGAGACACAATTAATGAATAAGAAACATCACAGTTTCACATTATTAATGAATATAGACTATTCCCAAGCGTGATTTCAACAAATGTACACAAAGCTATACAGAAATAATCCATTTGTACCTATCTGGACTTATTTATGTTTATATTGTTTTCTTATTCAAGATTTGCTACACCTCACATGCAATTAAATCATGAAGTTCAGTGAAAATTTTAGTTATGCTTTTTTCCTCGAAATACTTTATATAATGTCTATTTTATATGAACTTTGTATAATGTTCATAGAAGTCCATATTCACAAACTTTTAGCTGTGAATTGAGCAGGCTCACAATAAAATCTTCCCTGTGTACTAGTAGAAGTATCTTGCTACTTACCCAAATTAATGCTCTAAATTATAAAACTTCTTTGCCAGCTGCCATATGAGTACTAAGGCAGGTTGAAAAAAGCACTTTTTAAAAAGGGCCACATCTGTGACATAACTATGAGATGGCACGACTTTTTTTTTTCCCCCCAGCAGTCACTTCCTAATCAAAGCCCAGAAGCTGTTGAGCTAATGAAAATGTCACCTGCAATTTGATGGAGATAGTTTTGATTGCCCAGGTGTCATCACGCATACTGCAGGGTTTTCTCAATGACTGCAGAATATCTCATTTTCCTCCCCTGTGTACAGTGGCATTGGCAGCCAGAAGAACGATGGAGAGAAACGCAATCTGTGTGGCTGGTGGGTAGCAGGCCCCCAAACACACATCACACACCTATCGGAATAAATAAAAGCTGGTCAGTGGCTATTCAGTGCCAAATGAGTTACCTCCTAATCGTATACCTATAGGCATAAAACCATTGCCAGGAACAGGCTACAAACAGTGAATTTGTGAAGAACTGATCCAAAATCTGGCAGTGCCATCAGTACCAACAGCGTACGAGTGCTGAACAGCGGTTTGCTTGGTTTTTGACTAAGGGAAATGCACACTTGGCAACACTAACATCTTTCACAAATTCCAGTTAAATTCGCCAAGTCTAGAAACAAAAGGAGCCACAAGAACATTTTTCAATATTTCATAAATTAAACATTTACTATACAAAACACAGCATGATTTTTCTCTCAATTTTCTTTTAATGTTCTTGTAGAAGAAATAAGCTCTAAAATATTCAGAATAGGAAGGAAGTGCTTTTATTATGCTTCAAAGTTTACATCCAGTTTTTCAGTTTGTTTTAAATACTCAGATTATTATGCCTACTTTTTAAGAATACCAAAAAACAAAAAAACCCCACATCTATTGTTTAATTAGTTCTCTATGTTCTATGGACATGGTTCACTCTCACACAGCTTTTATAAAGCTTATATGCAGAGATGATCACGGGAGTTTGATAGGGGTTTTTTTAATGAAATGAAATGATATTTCATTAAAAAAAAGTGTGTCAACGTAACAAAGGGGATTTTTTTTCAACATTTTAAGCCTCTGACTCAAAGTGAGAATAAGACTTGAACCTCCAGCCCCTAAATCCTATGCTGCTGACATAGCAATGTAAGTCAAATTTTGAACTACAACAGGCTTTGAAAAAGTACTATCAAAGATTTGGTATAAACAAAGGAGTCTGCAGATGAATACTGTGGCATTTATCCATACAAGTCGTTCACAAGATGTCCATGCAAGTAATTCCCTTCTATTTTGTCAATGATAAATGAAACAAAATGTGCAAATTTTGCTCTTATGAAGGCAAAAAAAGTCACCCAGATGAACTACAGTGCTGTTGAAGATCACAAAAGGTTTACTTCAACATTAGCACTGATGAATCAGCAAGTAACCTCACAAGCCCTTCAGAAGGACCGGACACAGAAATAATTATTTCCCGACAAGATTGTTGTTTTGATGAATTGGCACACATGGAACTTGGAGATGATGAATCGCGCTGACGTTAATTCTATTAAAAATTGCCTAATACGCACGTAATTTGATTTATGAATTTTTCAACATAGAAGAGCACCCTCATCTCATATACAGCAAAACACATTACTAAAACATAGCAACAGTACAGGCACTAGATATTGAATAAAATCCTCCACCCTATAGCTCTGTACATTCTCAGCAAGTTTAATTGTGGAATATGACAATCAATAAATGTATCTGCATACTTCTGAAGTCAGAATTGACTTGTCTGCCGTCAGAGAGAACGGTGAATACACCTAGTAGTTCTACACAGTCAGCAATATCTGGCTTAAGTTACTATTTGTTAAGTAGACAGAATAAATGTCTGTGAGGCGTTTCCATCTCAATACACTGGGATACATTGTTTTTTAGGTTCTTTTAGTCATGCAGTTCTATGATTCTCTGATCTGTAATACTCCTAACAAAGCTAAACACAATGGAATAGAATAATTCATAAAAACTAAAATGCTGCATGTTTATACATATTTGATTTATATCCCTCTCCAGAGTCTTGCACCAGCACTGCAGGCAGGCTTACATAAATGTCTCTTCCTATGAATCCAACTCTAAAATCTTATATGATGCCATTTTTACTACTGCAAAATTAAGGGAAATGGGGAGAAAGATACTCTATTTTATAAAGAGAAAAAATGTTTTTTCCCCCTTCTTCAAGGGTAACCCTGGCCATGAATATATGGATAACACAAGTTACCTCAGAACAAGCCGAAAACCACCCAGGGAAATGAAGAACTTCCAAGACAAGCCAAATATCACAGATGTCAGTATATTTGCTCTTGAGCACTCATCAGGAACTAGAGCAAAAAGCTTTAAAATGTACACAGCTAAAATACACAGGCAAGAGTAGTTTTATTCCAGACAAACACACTAGCAAACTAAACCTCATGCAGAAAGCACATGTAGGTATGGACATATGCATGTATGCAGTCTTTTTCCTGTCTTGTACAGGTTATCTTTATTCAGAAGATCAAATACCTATCCTCTGAGAATATTCAAGAGTCTTATGGAATGGACCTGAATCCACACAGATTTTGAGTAAATTTGGGCCACCTATAAAAATTGACTTTTACATTTCAGCAGCATTTTGAAATGTATTCTTTTGAGTCCCTTTATTTCCTTTATAACTGAGACTACAGGGGAGGAACTCTACTTGGAAATTCCGCGACTAGGGAAATCTCCAGTAACTATATGTTAGTGAGCATGGATGAAGGTACACTGCCAGTTCTCTAAAGCCTCATTCTTCTAGCATTGCCGTGACGACAGCTCAGTAGGTCTCACTCGCCAGCCAGGAGAAGATGATCCTATGATGGTACAGGCAACACTTCAAACATAGCCAGACCAAGGATGTGAGAACACCAGAGAGGTCACAGGCATGCTAAAGCAAATGAACGGCTCAATTTGAAGTCTAGAGAAGAGTAACATAAAAATTTCTGAAGAGGATTAGTTATAGTTTTTCCAAAGGTCAGGAAGGATAGAGTCTTTTTGTGTTGTCTGGCCTGCTTTGTCCATCTGTAGGTCGTAACGGTTAACTGTTCTTCCAACTGGATAGTTTAGTGGCTTCCAGTTTCTATCCACACTAAAAATTATGCAGAAAAATCACTATTCTTTGCCTCCCTCGCAATCCATCAACCTTAATTATGCCTGTGCTGGAAAAACAGCAGTCTTTATAGAACTTTTTAAAGCCTGACTTGTTCTGCTGCCATTATAAGAAAACTAAATAGCTGAGCAATTTAATTTAATTTCTCCAATACCGCCTCATGTTTTCTAAACAAGAACCATAGCTCTTCTAAGTTTGAAACCTCTGAAATATTGATTACAGTACACTTTTTCTGAGAGCAAAAGGGATTAAACGGGTTATTTTTGTCATTCAAATATAGCTATAATGAAGCATAGATGACTAGAATGTGCTGTCTATACATTTTGTCTGTCCTATTAAAACAGGAGCAAAATAGAATATTTTGGGATGAGTAAGCATGGGGTTATATATTTCCACGGGCAAAAGGAAGACTGCTTGCCCGCAGAGAAGCTGTGCTCATAGCTGTGAACTCCTCTAATATTTTGACTGGTAGGAAGGGTTTGATGAAGAGGTGATTCTGTGAGGCGTGGTGTCCTGTGGAGTTTCCTGTTTCAAGGTGGATTTCTAAAGACACCTGAGGACTTTTTTTTTTGTCTGATCAAAGCCTTTTTTTGCATACAGTCAACATTTTTTTCTTCCATGCAGGTTAAAGGGGACTTTGCAGCCCCTTCCACATTGGAATCTTTAATAATTTCTCTTTTTGCTTTTTCTTGGCACGAGGAAAGGAGAGAAAAGAGAGAGTGGTAGCAAACACATGCAGCATGTGTAAAAGTTACTGTCTTGGTTTCATTTTCTTAGAGCAGTATGCTAAAAAATAGTAAAGAAAGAAAGAAACAATATAATGCCCCTAATTGTTGGCAATCTGTAGCTCTAGTGCCCCTTTTGGGACCCGGGGAGGGGCTATATCTCAACTCACACAGAGTCAGAGGGATTGACCTAACGCAGATCAGGCAAGGATAAGACATCTTTAAGACATCTGTGCACCTTCACCTCTCGGGTCTATCACGTCGGCCCAGGTCAGCTTCTATCCAGTTTTACTGATGTGCCATCAAATATATCAACCAGATAAGAAAAAACGTTGAGCATGAAAGAGCAGTTCATGTAGTAAATTATAGCAAACTTGTTCAGAAGGCTGCATTCCCCAAGATCAGTCAAAGCCAGGCAGTTACGAGAGTCGAGGCATTTCAAAGCAGTTGAACAAAACCAGAAAAAGGGAGATACTGGGTTGAAAAGCATCTGACAGAGGATGAGTACAGAATCAGAGAATGAAGCAGCAGGCCACGCACAGTGTTGGGAGGAACCTTCATCTTGTATAAATCAGTAAATGGAGGGAATAAGGGAATAGATTACTGCACTAGCTGCGGGAGTTTTCCTCAAAAAACTTCTCTTTGTAAACAGGAAACTTTAGCATTAATTAGAGCAAAAAGAGAACCTAATGTCACCTTATTCTCCCCTTATGGCTCCCACAAGCATCTTAACAAACCTTAAGAACAATATGAAGTCAAAAAGATATAATTAGGTCTGTTTAACCTGGCCATTCATACCATCAGTCCTGCCTGCGTCTATATCTTTTCTTGTTTACTTAGAATTATTTGCATTTGCCAACATGAAAAATGCCTGGTTTTCATGGTAAGGACTAGTTTTGCACCTCAAGAATTCTTTACTTCGGCTTTTGTCAGTATGAAGGACTACTTTCAGTACTAGAAGTGGCATGCTTTTATCTATGGTAAAACTGCAATGGACTTTAGCTTGCAACAAAAACTTCCGGACTTTGTTAAATTTTGAAAGAACAAATACTAACAAACCCCGTGCTCTGTCAACTAACATTCTGGGAAGCCTAAATGAGTACATAACGACATTTTTTGTCAATACTCAACTTCCAATATTAATTGCATTCCAGTGAAGAAACCTACCTAGAAAGAAGTACAGAAATCTACCGTATTTGCCTTCCAGAGGCACAGGTAATGATGACAGATAAAATTCTCTGCAAGGTACCAAGATGTCTAAAGAATTACAGAAACACCCACAACAAAAGAGAGATCAAAGTGATAGTTTCTTATATGATTTGAGTGGAAATCAAGCAAGAAGTTTGAAACCAGCTATTTAATAAACAAAGTAAGGCATAATCAGAAAGAGCCCATCAGCTCCCTCCTGTGCAACATTAATGGCAAAGGATCATCTAGTTAGTCTTTCTGAAATGGAACCCAATAAAAAGCTACAGAGATAAGGAGACCCTTGCTAACAGTGTCAGTGCTCATGATCTTGATTTTCTCAAGGCTTCCCCATTTTCAGGTTTGAATTAATTCTGGATGTGGTTGGGCAGCAGATGGGATGTTACTGAAATGCTCTTAACGTATCCCATAATTAAATGACTAAATTGCATCAACTACTTCAGCGTTCTTTCCCATCTCCTCCAGAGATAAGTGCATGTAGAAACTTTTATTGATACAATTTATCCCATCAAATTTTACACACAGAAAAGACTCACAGCTTAGAGAAGGCTGACAAGGCGTATTTTCTTCTTCTTAAAAAAAGATAGAGATATATATTTATATATGCACACATACAGAGAGAGAGAGGGAGAAAAAGACTTCTCATAATCATTGCAGCAAATTATAAATGATGCATGAAATGAAAAATTCCTGTTGAGTGCACTGAGAAATGTGTAGACAGTGCCACCATGGAATCAATGTTCACCATGTTATTCACTTACTGAGAGCCATTGACTCAAAAGTCAACAGAAAAAGGCTCTGCAGTTATACATTTCAACCTGCACATTTTCCATTTGTTTTCCAAACCAATTCAAAATAAGCATATTGCAGACTTTCAATCACATCAAGGTCTCCAAACTTCCAATTATGAAAATATAAAGTAGCTTTGAAAAGCATGAAGAGCAATGTGCAAAAGGAATCTTAAGTTCTAAAATAACGAAAAAAACAATCATTAAAAAGCAGACTAGTAAACTGCCATTTCATGTTTCAGACAGAGATGGACAGTGATTCCAGATTATTATAAAGGAATCTCAAGGATCACTGGATTGTTAAATTGGGTTTTACCTCTGCAATTAAAGAAATCATGACTTAGTTTACTCTGCATTATTATTTGCAACCAAATTAGCTGTATTTATTAGTTTGGGTTTTGCCATCAAAGCTATTCTGAGCAAAACCTTAATTTTAAGGACTTTATAATTGTATTAAGATTTAACTTTGTGACCATCAAAGCTAAGCAGGTATTTAAGCATTTTCATTCTAGTGTCTATGGAAGACGAGTTCCTCACTTTAATGCTAACAGCATAGCTGGAGTATTCTCTGTCTAAGAGACTTAGAGAAGAATCTGTTTATAATGTAAGTTGGTAACGATGTCTCAAGATTTGGGAAAAGGCAACACATCGACAAAATAGCTAAAAGACAGACCCAAGATACTAGTGAAAAAGGAGAGATTTTGGAGTATAAAGCCAGAGAGGAGCATTGATGGTCTGATCTGATCTTCTGGAAGTCATCTGGATTTTATGCTTGTGCAAGCTGCATGTGTGTGAAGAGCTACACACAGCACATACCACCAGCTGGAGGCATTGCTACATAACCTGCTGTACACAAAAAAGTGAAAAAATTGTTACAATTTTCTAAAAGACAAGTATCCATTCAGGATCTTAATCCAGTTTGAAGCACACAAAGGTCATAAATGTAAAATATTTTGCTTGAGAACTGGAGAAAGCAATGCGAGCATCCTCCAGATATCATCAGTGTATATATATGCCTCAGAGCAAAAATGCTGTCATTTCACCAGTTTGCCTCCTCTTCTCAGGCAAACATGTATCCGCAACTTTAATTTAGGCACAGGTGCAGTTCCAGATACTTATGCTTCTAATTAAACATTACTGAGTTGCAGGTGTAAATCAGTCAGAAGCTGATTCGCATTTTAGTTGGGCTTCATTACTGCCTGCAATTTTAGTCTTGTTAAAATGTCAGTCTTAAATTTGTTCTCTATGCAAAAGTAAATCCAAAGCATATCTTGTTCCATTATATGCTATGGCAGAATAATCCTAACTGACTAAGTATAAAAACAAGGGATAAATTACTTTTCAAAGATATAACAGACCGATATTAAACACAACCAAGAAACAGACAAAATGAAAATCTGACCACAATCAGCTCCTTTCAGCATTTCATTCAGATCCGCTTTTAAGTGAATCTCAAAAGAACTATGATGTAAAATGACGTTTAAGAATTCGCATGATGGGGCAGAGGGTAAGATCTGTATCACAATACTGTTTCAGAATGCATCCCAGACAGCACCTGCCTTCATCTCATTAAGTACATGGTATTTTCTCAGATCTGTCTTTTTTCTTGCTAACCAATAGAGACATCTGAAACCCCACATGCTTCAGAGCTAAGCTGAGTCTTGAACCAGAGGATTTACAGATGCAATACACTATTTGCAAAACCTCTGACATGTATTTAATCACCCTATCCAGATGAAAAACAATTTCCAAAAGGAAGATAGCCTGGGAGCCCCACTTTGAGTTCTTCTCAAACTCTCACACATTTATTATGGGTTTTTATGTGAAGTCAGCTTTGTATTTTTCCTTCCTCATCTCTCTATCTTGGACAGCCTCCATTAGCTGCCATTCAACTGCAAACCCCTTCAAACTATGCAGATATGTTTTATCCCCATAATTAAAGACGGTGTTTCAAACACTGCTCGTGGACCCCTCTTCTCAAATACACAGGAGAATGTTTTTAATCACAAAGGAGAATTAGTCAAATCTTACTATTATCTGAAAACTTGAAATCTGTAGTTTCTAAGTAAATTGCCACAGCAATCGAACAGTCTTTTGAAAACCATGTACAACTGAAACACCAGTGTAGCAGATTCACAGCCTCAGCCACGGAATTTGACTTCCCTCCCAGTTACCCATCAGCAACTCTCTGGAAACAACGTGGATCCATGTATGTAACTGAGCAAGAGGCAACCCTATCAGGGAAACAGTTTATTTGCCACAGCCGTAAATATGAGTACGTTTCAAGTTCTGTCCTCACGTGCCCACGTAATAAAACAGTAATTTAATCTCTGTGAAGTTTTCTTCTCTTAGCATATGCATTTTCTCAAAGATGGACTAATTAGTGACAGCTAACCAAGTTTGTCCTTTTGCTGAAGTGGCAGAACGCCTGCTTTCAGACCCATGAAGGGCTTAAGGAAGAGGTTAGCTGTGTGCAGTGAAGCATACACCCAGTGTCCTGCTGGGCTACAGCCTCTGTGTTCTGTGCAGGTGGTGCACACAGTCTCACAGTGCATATACATACCCTGACAAGCGTTCCCATGCAGGCAGAATGAACTTCCATGAACATAAGAACATCTTTGTGTTTTTTTTCCAGTCTTGCTCAGCAGAAGGATATGAAATAAGAACCAGGAGCTAATGATTTTAGAGACAATTGTCTCTAGATACTACTAGCAAAACTGTGATCTAAGAAAGGAAGTACTGAAAGGAAGACAAACTAGAGCGCACTCATGGATATTTCACTCCACCTTTTCCATTTCCATACTTCTTTCACTGTCCTCGATACTTTTTTTCCTCACAGGATGAATGTAGGCACCGTGCAGCTCTGCTGTGGCAACTAAACATAAGTTTTAGCATGAAATACTGTAGTAAGCACCGCAGCGACGTATTTAGGGTAGAGAGCATAGACTGAATGCCAACAACATAAGACCGTATGTCTTAATATCAATACCTGGAGCTTCACGTGCTTGGATTTTAAAACTGAAACTCTTACACCTAGCTAGATGCTTATTAGTACAGTCTGGGTGAATAATGCAAAGCATTTATGTCCATGTAAATGCTGATTTAGTGAAATTGAACATCATCCCATGCTGAGTCAAAGGGACAGGCAAATAATGTTTTCCCTGAATTAGAAGATTCTGTCCCGTTTGTAACATGTCTATTCCAGTCTGATCCCCGAGTCCTTGAAGTGCATACGGCAGGCAGTGCAACGATAAAACAGGGAAAATACAGGCTGTCCCTGGTCTCAGGTAAGGTTAAGTCATAAGCCATGGTCCTCCAGCAGGCTGACTGTCAGTCATTTCACTTCAGCACTAGGAAGAAGAGCATGTTTGGAAGTCATTCAATTTTTCTTTGCTGCAATAAACTCACAGCAGAATTTGACAGAAGTCAATTGCAAACATGTGTCTTCACATTCCTCATTTCCTTCATATTCATCTTTTTAAGACATGCTGTTTTCTTTTGTTTTATACCCGCCTTGAAACCCCTCTCCAAGTCTTCTGATATCACTATGATGCTTTTCTATTTATAAAAAATGTATTTGCTTTGATGAGAAGAACCCATGTGTCTGGGGGAAAAAACCAAGCTGAATATAATTTTGAAACAATAAAAAAAATCCATTTCAGGTAAATGGCGGGGGGGGGGGAGAGAAGGGGAGGCCTATTCTATGCTCATGGTAGAGTTACACTCTTGACTGTTGCTTTTCAGATTAAAATTACTTACAGACAGAATACAAATTCAACTTGACAATCTCCCTCTAAAAATATGGCTCTCAACGGAGAATTATTTTCATAGGTACTATTTATACTACTTTGTAAATATTATTCTGGAAAAAGTAGAAGCCAAATGTGTTTTATCTGATTACTTTTAACAACAAACAAAAGTGGAAGTTCACTTGTTCTTAATAGCTAGAAGATTCACATACTTTGTGACATTCTGCCGTTATTGCTCAGTTTGCATTGATTAAACTAAAATACAGCAGAACCAACTCTCAGTTAGCAAAAGCGAGATCCCTGTTAAAGGCAGCATCATTACAAATCATGCTGGTAAAGTAAACAAGTGAAATTCTCTTAAATAATTCATACACACATCTCATTGACATCAAAAGCCTCCTCTCAAACTGCATCACAGCAAAGTGTAACTGCTTGATTAATCTTGAAAAATATTAACTGTACACAAAGAATTCAGTCAGCAGGAAGAGAGGTCAACAGAGGAGACAAAATAATGGCTAATATTACAGGAAATGCAGCAGTTCTGCAGTTTAGTTAAGTCAATTCGAAGATTTGCAACAGGAGAATAGGCACCCTAGTTATCAGAAAAGCAAAAGACATTTACAAAGAAAGGACAACAGACATACAAAAAAAGACATGCAATGGAAATAAATGACTAGCACACTCTGAATGTGTCTGTTATCAGCAAAATATACAACATACACAGCAAGGATTTGCATCAGTCTTCTTAGTGCTGATGCTGAAGATTGAGGCCCAGGAGCTGCAGGTCTGAATAGAACAAAAGCCTTTCACTAAAAGGCTAATGATGTGAATCCTATGTACAGGGTGAGTTTCTGACCAGCCTTCCTAGTCAGGCAACGTTTACAATTCTTACACTGCACGGCAGGATTTTAACCCATATAGTTATGCTTTCTCAGCTAGGTAAAAAAGTAAGACCTCTGAGATTCATGTTTCTTGTTGGATTTCTGTGAAATTAAACTAATCTCCCTGTTAAACTTCCTTAAACAGCTTCACAAAGAACATCATTAATTGGGCCATTAATCTTATATGACATGTTTTAACCTTTTCTCCAGACAGATGTACACCAGTCATATGACTTCCATGGAGGTCTTATTAATTCTAAAAAATTCAGAGAGCAGAAGACAAAAAACTGTCATTCACTGAAACATGAAGTGTAAGGAAGAAAATATTTAAGGATCATGACACAAGCAACAGTCAAAAGCACAAAAGGTGCTAATGCCAACTGGTTCAATGGGAAGCTGCTAGCTTCCTCTCAGTTTTTGCTCCACAATAAAGTAAAATTCTCAACAATTGTTACTGAATTTATTGCCAGATCGCATATTAAATTTAAAAGTTTGGACCTAAATAAGAGGGGAATCAAAGATCCCTATATAATCTTTACAACAGAAACACTTCCTATGAGCAAACTGCACAGGTTGTACTGATCAGGGAACAGTTTTGACCAGCTCAGATTGAGATCAAAGTTTGAATTTGTAATCACAAAGACAGGACATATTGGTGACAGCATTTATTTTCTTTATCAGAAGTTACCACTAGCTCTATGATCTTTTTTATGCAACTTAAATCAACTTTATTGTCTGTACTACTCTGGTATTAGCCATACGTACTCTTTTAGCTCTAGAATTCAAAGGAAGGAATTTTTAACCCATTTTGTAGAACAACTGCTAAAGTCACATAAATGACCTTGAAAGCCTACGCCAGGGTTATGGGAGAACTCACAGGTATAGACATGGCAAGAAACAGAAGGAAGGACGAACATCCTTCAAGGACCTAATTCCAGCACAGTATGACAACACTGAGAGTTCTCCTGCGTATGAGAGCGCTCAGAAAGGCTCTTTAAGTAAGACACGGCAGCCAGGCATGAATTCTGGTAGGGGCCTTTCTACAGGCTGGAAGAGGCAGACACTGGGAGGCACAAAGATGTGCTAGAGCTGCCATTGAACAGCTGCCGCTGCGTTGACACAGTTCTCTGCTGGTCCTTGTACAAGTGCAGCACAGGATTTCACACCTGGACTCTATCAATGCATTTCAAGCTGCGTGTCAGTGCACTGATAGCAGTGTACAAAAACCAGATCTGGTTCATGATAAATAAGAATTACTAAGTGGAACAAAACAATTAGAATGATCCAGCTCTTCTAATCTGGTTTTAAAATACTGGGTCTTCAAATTTCCTCACATTAGTTCTGCTTTGAATAATGTCCTAATACAAAAGATCATATGCTATGTGGTAGAAATAACCACTTTATCCTTTTCCTCACAAAGTTAGAAAGAATCTATCAGATATGTCAATAATATGGAAGCAATAACACTGACATTTCTCTCTGCTCCTCATTTTCTGGTTTTAGGACATCAGGTCAGATCCATATAGAGTGATACCATGGATTAACGCCAGCCAGCAACTAAGCCCCACACAGCCACTCACTCACTCCCCCCAAGGTGGGATGGGGGAGACAATCAAAAGGGTAAAAGTGAGAAAACTCACGGGTTGAGACGAAGGCAGTTTAATAGGTAAAGCAAGAGCCAGGTGCACAAACAAAGCAAAACAAGGAATTCATTCACTACTTCCCATCGACAGGCAGGTGTTCGGCCATCTCCAGGACAGCAGGGCTTCGTCACACATAATGGTTAGTTGGGCAGACAAACACCATTACTCCCAACATCCCCAGCGTTATATTACTGAGCATAATGTCACACGGTCCAGAATATCCCTTCGGTCAGCTGGGGTCAGCTGTGTCCCCTCCCGGCTTCTTGTGCACCCAGGCAGCTCACTGGCAGGCTGGTGTGCACAGCAGAAAAGGTCTTGAGTCTAAGCACTGCGCAGCAGTAACAAAAACATCTCTGCATTATCAACGCTGTGTTCAGCACAAACTCAAAACACAGCCCCGCACTAGCTACTATGAAGAAAATTATATCTGCCCCAGCCAAAACCAGCACAAGGGAACATTGCACCAAAACCAATTCCCATCCATTGATACAAAATGATGCTCAGAAGGTGAATTACCAATTTTAAAGTAACTTTCCTATAATAACCCTAATAACATGTGCTTCTTTCTCTTCATACCTTTGCTTAAAAGAAATTGCACTGATGGAATGTTTTTGGGGTTTTTTTCTGTTTTTCTTCTTTCATTCATTAACATAGTCTTTAATCGCCAAACAACAGCATTAGCCAAGACACAAACTTTTACTTGAATAGACACTTAGGGGTAAGTAAACCTTCCCCATTAATGATATTCCGATATTTACTCTCCATTTCCCTACCACAAATCCATTTTACCTGCTCAATTGAAGAATTCAACCAAATATTAATTTCATTGTAAACTGAGTGAAAATAAACTCTTAGTCTAGTACAAGTGCCTTGGCCAGCCCCTGATCAGAGGAAACACAAACTAAAGAGGAGGCAGCGTGTCACCTATTCCTCAGAAGCAACAGATCAAACGTGGAAAGAGTCTATAGCAATAATAAATAACTGTTTACAGAATATAAGTGTGTTGCACCACTGCATGCTGATGAACCCATCTCATTTCAGGATCTACTGATGAAACTGAAGAGTGAGCGGAGACCCATGCTATGACCAGGATTCAGGAATTTCTACAGATTCCAGCACAGGACAGCTTTCACACAACAAAAGGAGGACTATTTTCTCCTTCCTGTGTCTAATGTGCAATTTTGCAATGAAAAACTGAAAAGAGAAAAGCAAAAAAATATTTTAGAATCATGGGGTTGCATATGGACCCGAGAGCAAATACATGCAAAAAGCCATTCTAAAGCCCAAGCAAAAGCTAATGTATGCAGCTATGAGAAGATGTTTATGAAACAAAGCTGTTTGGAGAAATTCAGGAGTAGAATGATCTTCCAGCGAATTTGTGCCTGCATCCAAAGTTCATCTTTCTGAAAGGCCAAAAAACTTTTCTTGAGAAAAAATGGATTTATGAAAATAGAAGCGTTTTAGAGGCCAATTCACTGCCACTGCAGATTTTGTTTGAGATATATCTGAATACCATGCTGACAGGATGGAACCTAAAACATAAATGAAGACGTGCACAGATTTGATTCAAATTCACTGCTGTCAGTAAAGGTGTTTCTACCAACCTTAATGGGATTTGCACTAAGTCCTTTACTTAATCCTTATATTGACATGTGTTTTTTTCATAGTGGATAAAACTGAATGTTCACGTGAGTTGTTACAGGCTTAGAACACTGATGTTCATCTCTTTTTGCTAAGGGTTTCTTGTGTAAAATATTGTTAAATAAATTTTAATTCTTAATTATCTGAATATGTAGTTCAGAAATGTTCACTGACAATTATGAATGCAAAAGGATTTATTTATGAAGCAAAGCAACATGCAATATGCAGCAGTTTATTAAACTTAGCTTATGGTTTACTGTCATTAAAGTTAAATCATTTCTTACCAAGTAGAGTCACTGTTTACCTAATTTTGTTGTAACTGTGGTGAATACTCAGTAAACAACATTAGTAGATTTTGGAACAAGATAACTACTAAGATAAAAGTTAATTCCTCGTAGTTATGCTGCTAAAAAGAAGTGACACTGTAAACAAATAAATAAGGTCATATTTCATTAAAAGAGCAGAATAGTTGTGTTTTCCAAGGCAAGTGCTCAGTTAGCAAAAATTCTAAGAACTGAGTAATTCTAGTAGGGTTAGTGGCTGTAGGGCTAGCTGGACCCTACCTAGCAACACTAACGAGGGGCAAGCAAGAAAACAGTTGCTCTTCAGAGGCTGAGGGTTTCCAATGTCTTTACTACAGTAGGTTATTCCATCTTCTGTTTCCAAACTAATGTTTTAAGGAACACGGTTGCCAGGCATAGTAAGCAGTGGTGAGTGTTATGCAAACTCATACAAAGAAAATCTGCCCCTCTGAAAAAATTCTGCCCCTCTGAAAAGAGGGGCAGAACTTTCTTTGTGTGGTGGAATTCATAAATATGTGAGCAAGCTCTTCCTTATAAATGACAAAGTCACCTAAGCCACCTTTTCCAAATCTTTATACTTATCCCAGATCAATCCAGGGCCTTTAACCTTATTTTTATATACTTGAAAACAACTCCATGGATTTTCAAAGGACTAGAGATTTTCAAATTCCACTCAAGTTTCAGGGAGTCTCAAATGCTCTATGGCCTTAGAAAATCTGGATTTTTATATTAACGCTCCAATATTAATTTAGTTCAGGCACCCAGCTTTTAACACACTGATCTGACAGGATCAGTGCCACCTCAGCAGATTGCAGTACACAGCCAATCTAGAGCACTTTTGTTTATTTAGAGTGAAACGTTCGTGGGTTTATTTATTCCCAAGGAGAAGGAAGGACACACAAGAGAAATAGGATTTGCGATATTTAAACATTATTATAATCCCTCTGGATCTGTTAAATTTGTATACGTTAGCAGCTAAATGAAAACAGAAAGCTTTAGAAGCCATAGCATCAGTACAAACAAGAAGGACCAGTTTCTCATTTACAGCATAAAACAAGCCTGGCAATGTAAAGGTACATAAATGTGTATTAACACTGTGTCCCAGCTGTTTGATTAGAGACCTGCTGAGGTAGCTGATTTTGGCAACCATGGCAGCAAGAGGTTGACCGCAAAGTCTGCTCTGCAAAACCATTTCACAAGAGAAATGGAAGAAGCTTCAGCTGCAACAACAAAAAAAATCAGTGTTTACAAAGTGTTTAAGCAAGAGCCTGCTCAAGTTCAACATCAATGACAATACTGAGGAAAAAAGAGATTGCACTGTCTACTAATGAGAAACAGTGATAATACATGATTTTTAAAAAAATCATAAAGAATGTTTACCAAACTTTGAATTATCATAAAATGAATTCAACAAGGTAGCAAACTCCTGTGCTCAAGTGATCACTATGCAGCTAAGTTTCTTTAAAAAAATATAGACTTGAATCTGCAATGTAAGTGCTGTGAATGGAATGCTATTGCCCATCTAAAACAGCTTCCTTACCTTTCTGAAGTGTGAGCTATTTGATGGAAAGGCACTTAAAGGGTATGAATAAATATGCCAAACAAATTTAACATTCATTTTTCTGACTTTATGCTTGTACGAGTGTAATGTAAGGCAAAGCACTCAATAGAAACAGAACGGAAACAAAAGTAAGCAACTTCATCATGAAGTTAAATAATGGAGAATGCAGTCAATGTAGTGATGACACCTTCTCACAGCAAATGACCCGTAGAATTCCCTGTAAGACTCATTTAAAAGTAAATGTTTGGTTGTTAGAAATAACTGTTTACGTAAAAGTGAATAAGCAAAGACACATAGATCCTCAGGTCATGATTCTCAGATCCTTTGTAATTATTTCAGAGCCGCAAAATTAATAGCTGTCAAAATTGCTGCTGGTGTTTTGAATATCCAATCCCATTTGTTAGCAAACAGAATGGAATTAAACTATTAAATCAGGAATAAGTAAATGCAGCTTTGGCACTTCCATACTTTGCCCATGTATTAGAGGGCATTTGGAATTTCCTTTAACTAAATCTTTTCATGTGACTGTTTTCTTCAGCGTCTCATGCATTTGCTCCTCACTCAACTCAGCTATAGTGCACAACATAATGGACTGCTGAAGAAATGATGCCCAGTAAGTATCACTATGGTCATCATAGATGTCTTTATTGCTTAGCTATCCTATCATAAAAACAGTTAACTCCCAAACAAGAAAACTTCAGATACTTTAGAATGCTTTTGCTAGAGCCATTACCTCAAAAATATCAGACGCACACTAGTGCATGTTTCAGAAGTCTAAAAAAGTCTTTATAGACCTTATTACAAACCAGTGTTAAGAACATCAGGGATTGCTCTGAAACCGTAAGGAGACAGGGTTTGTCAATGGAAGCCTCTTTAGATGAAACACGTGTGAGAAAAGTGCGTATTGAGAGAACTGTTCTTAGTGTCTCTTCTCTTCGTTGGGCTGTTACAACCATTAGCTTGTTCCTACCAAATGTGACCTCTGATATGGAAGCGAGAAGCAACATTTGATGACAGAACAGAACAACTGAAGGTGAAGCATGTTTACTTTCAGTCATTTTGTACAAGTTTTGAGAAAGAATATTTCACTGTTCCACAGCTATCCCCCTTCTTTCCTTTAAGGAATCTTATTTTTTTTTAAAAAAAAAAAAAAAAAAAAAAAAAAGGGCCATTGTAACAGCATCTACACTGGCCGTGGTATGGCTGTGAGGCCATGCTGGAGGCCAGATTCAGAGACCACGCGACTGTCTGCATGGTGCAACATGTCCAGGAGCAGTTCTAAGCCACCTGACATTCATGAAGGGAAAATTTTCCATGTGATAAGTGTCACCCTGTACTTGTGGGCCTCCTTATCTGTGGTGTGGACAGGCAGCACGCAGCACTTTGAACGTGGCTTAGCTACCTGCAGGGGCCCCTTTTCTCTTGTTGCCATGTCGGGAGATGTCATGCTGCAATGCCGCAGCCTCAGCACCATCCAAGCAAACAGGAGCTCTCAGAAGCTCTATCGCCTCTGCTACAGCCTCTAGAAAAAGCAGAATAGTTCAAACTCTGAATTCATGCTGATTGAGTAGTGGGCACAGGACATCAGCAGCAGTCAGGTACGCTCGCAGGCACAGAGCTCTGTTAGCATTCCTAAACACACAACTTCCCTCGAAAGCACCAAGAGCCAGGTCCTTTAATCTTTTTCTTCTCTAAAGACTCTGAAGCAGAATCTCTTGAAAGACATTTCTCTTCAACATTCTTTTACTGCACTTCATTTTTTACAGAACAAGTTATTGTTGAGTTGCTAAACTAAATTGGAGCTCGGAGCGTGATGGTTTATTACACTAATCCAGCTCCTCCACATCCTCAGTCCTCTAAAAATACACAAGCAGTTCTGAAGTGCTGGGTATGCATGTACAGCTAAAATTCTTTTGCTGAAACAATGAAAACAACGCAGTCACTCTTGTCTTGCCTCTAAAATACCTGAAACATCCCATCTGACATGAAGGACAAGCAGCCAGCAACTTTTCAGTTTTGAAAATCGCTCGCCTTGACATCATAAACTGTGTTTGATCTAGAAGGGAACATAATAAACCTTGCCTTGTCAGAAGCACAAATGCTACCTGAGGACAAATGTTTTCAAGTAGGTACCCATTAAAAAAAAAAGTTGCCATCACATCTCTAAGAGAAATACTAAGAGATGCAACTTGGGATATCTCTTGGATTTTGACGGAGTTTTTAAACAAATCTTGCGCTGACATTCTCTTAGATGTAGAAGTATAATTCTCTTTGAACAAAAAAAAGAAATTACTTTTAGAAACCATTATTCTAAGTAGTCTGATGTAAAACGAGTAACTAAAGTATCTGAACATATGCCAACTTGGGGAAATTATTTTTAAAGGACATTCTACATGGAAGAGCATTCACAGAAATGTGTAGCACATTTTTGCAATTTCAGTTTCCCTGAAATGGATTCTGGGGTATAATGCAAATAAACATTGCATTGAAAATATATCTGGACTGCAGAGCTGTGCAAAAATTGGATAATTTACTGATTAAAGACAATAATCTGTTGAATAACTGCATTTTAAAATATGGTTACATATCTGTCTAGATACACACACATATGGGTACATATACACAACCACGTTCAATGGCATAAGCAACATAGTTACCTTGAGATAGTCGTGATAATTAGAAGAGAAGTGGAATGTGGGGAAAAACATCTGTGATGATCAAAACCAGTGAAAACTGTCCCTTTCATATTGTACAAAATATTTGCAAAGCACCCATTCCATCTCTACTTGATATACTTTTTTTACTCCACACTGGCTCTGCAATAACAATAACTGTCTTGATAAATTACTTAAAACATTATTCAATTTCAAGTAGCCACATTTGTTTTCATGTTTCCAGCAAAATTATGACAACAGAAATAGATTGTTGTAATTGCTTCTTCAAGCAAGGACTACAGGTGGTTTGGTTTCTTCATGACTAATAACTCCCATTTTTCTCTTCATGCAGTCAGTGAGATGTTCAGACTGTTGGTGGGAGGAGGAGGTGATGTGGACTTTATTGTGACAAGAAAAAACAGAAGAGTGACTGAGCCTTAAAAATATTTTAGAATTACTTGTATACATTTTGGTGATGATGATAAGAGACAGAGACCACTAAAGCTATTGTAATTTCTGTCAAGAGCATCTTTCACAAATAAGAAAAAACAAAAAATCAATTGAATATATGAACAGTTTTTTCTTTTCCTTGTTTTAAAATGAGCTGGAGTGAAAAATCTTACCACATAACTACACTGATGTTATTTAAATGAGTTATACAAACATTAATGTATAAACAACTATTCTCCTTTATTTTATCTCCTTTTCATTTGTATTCACAAATATAATTGCTATTCTAAACCGACCAATACTATTGTCACACCTGTGACCTGTAAACCATGCAGACTAAAGAGTCTCCCTATGTTTTGTTGTTCCTACTTTGCTTCATATTTGACCTAGTTTAAGTTTCTGAACTAGTTGCCTCAGTCATACAATCACATCTCAGTTATAGCCATCACTATTACAAGCTACATCATTTCCACTCAAGATTTGGTTTTTTTTCATAAAACAAACAAGTGTAAATACTTCAAAGCCACATAGCTAAAAATATAACATGTCTGCATGCAAACATTTGTCCGAATGAAAGCCACTCTGTACATGAAAGTTTGCTTGCAAAGGTTGTTCCAATATTTTAACAGAGGTTGGTGAATTCTGGTAGCATTTAGTCAAAACTGTCATCAAAGTGCCAAATCAGGAGGTAGAGAGACAATCAGAACAAATGGCAAGAGAGAAGTGTGATGAAACAGGATACAAGATGATCTCTACAACCATTTTCTAAATTACCTCCTAAAATGTTGACAGACTTTTGATTTTTTGCTGTTCTAGGCAAACTGGGGAATTCACAAGGTGTTCCAAATCACATGTTAAAGAACAGAAACCCATTCTGCAGGTGATGCCTTCCTATAGTAAAAAGAAGTGTCACCAGATGATTTTCACATTGCATTCCTGTTCATTTAATACCTACAGGTGAAATTAATTTCTGTTTAACAAAGAGACTAGAAAAGGAAGGTCAGCCGCAAGGACACTACGTACAATTGCCACATCGTTGCATTTTTCATGAGGTGTCCAAATTTGATGTGATCGGAATTTTTAACAACTACAGGACTAGTTAATTTTAAATTATTATAACATTTCCAGGTTTTGCACGTGATTTCATTTGAACAAGAGCCCAACAACACATTATAAAACATAACAATTAGAAGAGATTTCAAATATACATATTTAATGTAAAATATCACAAAGAATAGTCAGAGGAAAAAGCTAAGGCACTTGGATAGACCTCATGGTAAACCCTAAATAGTCAGAAGAAGTAAAGTTATTAATCATACTCTTAGAAAAATCAGGCTCAGTGTACCAAGACTAGCAACATGAGCCAGCTTATGATGAATTACTGTTTCTAAAACTTTTATTAAAAATGGCCAGGTTACTACAGAAAATTAGTAAGAATGAGTAATATGTTTTCCCTCCAAGTTCTGTAGGCTTTTTTCCCTGCTTAGTCCACATTCACCTTAAAGGAAATTTCTCTTTATAACTACCAGGAGAGATTCTTCCCCAGGAAGAAGAAATCTTGCACAATCTGCCTACCTCTTACTCTTATGGTTATGAGAAAAATTTCCATAAACAAGACCCTGGTTTGCGTTAGACCTTCTGTGGCAACTTCTGTGCTTAACTGCACTCATAAAAGAGCTCTCCTGTAACTTGAGAAGAAATAAGTATGCCAGGAGCGTGGCCAAACTACCTTTCCCTGCTGCTTTAACGGTCCCTCAAAGATGCTGACAGCCTGTCCAAGAGGGAGCAGCCTTTAAGACTGGAATTCATTCCAGGGAAGCCTCGCCCAGAAAAAGAGGAATGCAAAGGTGCCTCAGAGCTGCTTTCGTAGACATCAGGTTGTGTCAAACGCTCTCAGCTGGAGCTAGGCATGAGACATTTAATATCTGAGACAGTAAATGTTTTTCAATGCATTCTCCCTCCAACAGAGAATTTCTTGCATTGAGGGATGGTATCTCCGAGTTCCTCCTTTAATAAAAAGGATCATAGGCTTCCTGCACTCTCTACTTTCCTAAGAGGTAGAAATTTAAAGCTCCAGCTCTCTGCACAGGTATTTGTTGAAGTCAGATCCCAGCACGGCTGATTGAAAGAGATGCTGCAGTGCAGGCAGCACCGCCAATAAATCGGAGTGGCATTTTAAATCCTCTGCCGCAGCAGGGCTCCTCATATATGCATCCTGCACTGTATATCTGCTCTCTTTTCACCTTTGCTTCCTTACAGTAATAAGAATAAATGAATACACTGTGAGAATGCCTGAAGGCATTGTACATTACCACCCCCTTCTTCGGCTCTGCAGTAAAAATTATTCATATACCAAATTGTTTCACTTCTTATGCCTTTATTTCAAGCCTAGGGCTTACAGCGTTCCAGTCTGGTTTGGTCTCCCTAATACTTCTAATGTAATATTTACAGCAACCCATACCAAACCAATGGCTATATTTGCCGAGGGACCCTCACACTTCTTTCTCTGTTCTGTTTCCTGTCTGCTTCTAGCAAGACGGTCTCAGGGAGAAGCCAGATGATATGCTAATAATATTTTTTGTCAAGGTTTTAAATTCACAAGTACTTGCTGTGTCAGTTTACTCAGTGTGGATATGATTTAGAATAGAAATAATCAAGCTTTGATTTCATTTTAATAAGAAATTTTGTGTGGTTTCATAAAAGGGCTGAAATAGAAAAGAGGCCATGTGGATGCCAATTCAGAAGTTTTATATATATATAAAGGAGTTATAAAACTTTTAAATGGAGTCTCCATCTCCTGGGATTTCTGAACTTCTTTTCGTTTAAGGACTCTATTGAAAGTCTTAAAGCACATCTTTTCAGCCTGTTTGTAACGATCTCCATAGAACTTCTGGCTTCTGAGAAATTATAATTTGTTTAGCCACGTATGTGCTAGAGTCTGATAAAAATTTAATAAAATGCTACAGTATCTGAGACCAGGACCATAACCGCAGTAGGAGGGGATTTCCACCATACAGGGTGTCTGATCTGAAGTAGTCACTGTGTCCTTTAATTGCATTAATGCCTACTTACAATGAGCCATCAGGGAACTACAGATCTGAGAGCGAATTTCATCCTTTGTACATGTTCCAGTGAGACTAATTTACATCCAGAATGGTCTGAGTGTAATTTCTATTTCATGAAAAATACTTCTTTTAAATAGAAGGCAAAGCACGAGCTACTGTGATTTTCTGATGCACATAATTATACCAAGTATGGTATTTAAATCATGACTGTTATAATAGTACGTACTTTTTGTTACAAAGGATTCTTTCACATCAGCAACAGTGACTACTAACTGCTAATTCACAGGTCTTTACACCTGCTGGATAAGTAACAGAAACCATAAATACTGTAAACAGTATTTTTAACTGAGACTCTTTTGATGATTTTTTGTGTGAAATGAGTATACATTGCACAGTCTAGGTGAAATGGACACTATGTCTTTTCTCACTTGGTATTAAGCCTGGAGTATGAGAATACTCCAGTCTAGTACTCCAGCAGAGTACTAAAAGCTTTAGAGACAACCGAGATTAATGTGAATGCTGTACAGGCATGCTCATGCCACCTGAAGAGATACTCTCCTCTTTTCCCGTTTGCCTCATGACAACCAGTTCGGTTACCAGCCTTCAGTAACCACAAAATATGAAATCATTACCTCAATCTCTCATCTGATGTATCCGGTACTGTCAGGTCAACCACTTGTGAGATACTGTCAGTCCTCAAACAGAGATAGCAGTCTTCTGTAAATCTACGACGTTATTCCACACATATGTAGGACTTCCATACTTCTGGATACCCCCAGGAACATCTAATGAATATATATGTCACTGGCATAATAGGCTTGCACATATTTACAGCTTTTGGGCTTAATTATTACTACATCATGTATCAAGCGATAAAGCCCCACAGAAGCCCCAACTGGAAGAAGGCTCAGCAGCCCACCCGCTTTGCAACACAGGCCACTGACAGTGTTTTGGTGCTGTGTTCTAGCTTTTGTACCAGCTCCCGTGGAAATCTGTTTTTCTCAGTGACCTAGCCCTGGCACCATACAAAGCCCTTTTCCACCCGCAAACATGTACCCCACCACTGACTTCCATCAACCTGTGCAACTGCCAGCTCCACTTGAGCAGAGCCTCATGTCAGACCAAGTCCAATATGCACACCTGGACTCTGACCTTAACCTCTGTAAAGATAAACAAGCCTAAAGACCATATAGGACTCCATCCAAAAAAGGAAGGATGGTGCTAAAGAGGGACTACTACGTGGGGAAACTAGGGAGTTCTAGTCCCTGCTCTTTGCAGCTTTACTATAAGATACTGCACAAATTATTAGCTTCAGCAATAAAGAGAGATTATACTTATGTTGCCCTAAAAAGAAGCAAGAAACCTATGATGGGTAAAGAAGTACAAACCGACTAAAGTAATTTAGCTCTCTGACTCACAAAAACTTCTGCAGTAATTGAAGACCAAGGCCATCAGCACTTGTTTTCAGAGGCAGGGTACAATTTACCACATTAATTACTATGCGACATACTTCATACAGTATTTAAGCATCCTCAGACAAAGACAGGCAACCCTGGGCCTACACAAACACTAATGAAGATCAAATTCTATTCTTTAGGAAATTAGGAATTTGTTCATGTAGCCTTTTCAGGCCTCCTTGAAAATCTGAGTAAGTATCTACTTGCAACCTTGGCTTCTCAAATGCCTTTGGAAAACTGGTCTCAGCCCTAAATCTCCACACACTTGAGCACACAGACAATCCTTACGTACAGATGCTAAAACCATGGATTTGTATAATCTTGAGCAATACAATGGATGAGTTATGTGCCACAGGTAAACACAGATGAATGAAATACTCATTTTGTTGCTGGTACATGCCAGACAGGTGCACCTGATGTACGCACCTTCTGCTGTTACAACTTACCACCAAGTCAATCTATTACAAACAAAAGTTAATGAAGATTACACATTCAATCTGAATCTGTTGTCCACACAGCTTGTCTCCGGACAAGAATGACTCACTCTTAAAGCAAGTGCACTCTCTGCTTGTTCCCATAACCCCACAGCAGCATATTCTTTTTATAATGCAGCACAGAAAACAAACACATGCACGGTAAAACTCCAGCTGGGAAGAATAATGAAGCATTTAGCAAACCAGACAAAGACCACATGGCTTCATCTCCCTCAACACAGCAGAGCCTATTACTGGATACAATAATTAATAAGCTAATGACAGACCTTTAACCATCCAACAAGTTTTTCCAAAAGATATAGACTTTTTTTTTTTTTTCCATTCAAGGGTCAAATCAGTCAAACATCTAAAAACTTGAAATACTTTTGGTACATTCCAAATTCACTGCAACTCCGGAGCAGTAAAAGTTGTAGACAGCCCTAAGCACTACTGAAGAACAAAGTGCTTGTACGGCTACTTGCAGAAGCATGAGCACTGCCTAAATTCAAGCACCCCAATGAACCTGGCTAAAACAAGACACTGGAATTCCTATACACTCAGCAGTGAGGGAGCTAAGTTAATTGGGAAAAAAAGACTCCCAGAAAAATTTCATTTCTCTTATAGCAACACACCAGTTAAACAGTTCCACTGACCACAGTGCCTAAGGCATGGCAGAGATGGAGAAAAAAAGACTAAATTAACCGTGGGCAGATCTTGTCAGGATTTTCTGCAGGACTTCACTCTGGAATCCCTTCTTCCCGGCTCCTGTCCTTTACGTGGGCACACTGCTATCTGTGGGCCAGAGGATGAGTTTCAGCACAAGAAAACAGGTTGCGGCAAGCACTACTAGAACTTTTAATTTTCAGTACTTTGTGAAGGGGCTTATGTGTTGCAAATGCAAAGCCAAGCTGTCTTCGTGCACCAATAGCAGTTTTTGTCAATGCTGAGACGGGACTTTCTCCAAGTCCCTAGAAAAGTCACTAGTTCAGTCACTAGCCTTGTAATGAGCTTTTCTCCCAGATCTATTCTCTGATCACTGTAAAATGATGGCAAGAGGGAAAGCCACATGGGTTCCAGGGCTTGGTATTGAAAGAATGAAATAGTCCTTCATTGTGACTGGAAGTAAAAATACATGCTCTATAAAAAGTCATCTGTTCATGACAAGCAGCTTGCTGGTTCAGGCTGGCAAGCCTCACACTGAAAGAAGCTGTAATTGCCCACTGAAATGGAAGAGACAGAAGGACACTAAGTCTGGTGCAAAGATTGCCCTTTATAGGTGCTGAAATAGACCTTTTTTCTTTTGTCCCCTTTGCACCAGAATAAAAGGCAAATGAACTCACCACGAGTAACTGCGTGCTACAAAACCAGAAGGCAGTTTCTAACAGAAATGAGGTCTGGAAGTGTCTTCCAACATGACAGGAGGAAAAATTAACTGCTTTTAAATTTCTGAAGAGGCTTATATATGTCTGTGATATGGAAGCTTTGGATTTGACTTCCACTCCCCACTTTATGTCTTCCCAGGACAGAACAACTACACAAACAAACAGTTATTCTTAAGAAAGAGCTGGCAATAAAGAACAGAACGTAAGGCAGAAAGTACAGATGCTTGCAAGAAGAGACAGGCTTCTTGTCCTCACTGCGCCACCTCCAAAATGCTCTGGGGCCTTTGGTTTCTATCTTTGAAGAAAACTATGGGGGGCCCAATTCACAGTGCAGTTGTGCTGTATCCTTACTGTGTTTTGAAAGTCTTCATTGAGAGTAGTATCCTCTAAGTCCAAAGTACATAGTCTTATCAGTCTACTTCTAAATTTTAGTAGACAACGCTAAGTGACGATAAACACATCAAATAGTACCTTATTTTCCACTGTGAGAAAATACCTAGCAGATCAGGCTTGGTTTTTTAGATTTCATTATCTATTAATAGCCTATGAATCCCCCAAAGTGTGATACCCGAGTTTGTGCCACTCTACAAACATAGGATAAAATAAAAATAATGCCAGCTATCTTAAGCATCCGAAGATTAACATCTGTTACAGATTTTGAGACAGAAGATTAATACTTTTTTTTGTGTGCACTGATGTTTTTAACTTACATTTCAACTGAAATCAGCGGCATGCAAGAATTTCCTCCCACCTGAAAAATTTCGATTGGAAGCTAAACTTCTTATATTGTTTGACTCAAACAGCACTCAAGCAAAAATTTGCAACTGTCAAAATGATTAAGTTAAATAACTTTTTTAAAAATTGAAACAAATTTGTAATCCCATTTCTTTCTAATATGTAGTAAAATTATGGCCTTTTTAAAAAGTTTAAAATGGAAAAAACAGTCTTCTGATTATTTTCAGCCAGAAATTCTCAGGTCTTGATTTTACATCCCAGTCCATGAGTGAGATACAGAAAGTATTTTACAAATTTTGCTTCTAAAGAGAATCAGTTACTACTGCAATTTACAGCCAGTCTTTACATTTAAAGACCTTAAATCTTCCAGTATCTTAACAGAGAGTTTACCAGGCATAGCTACAGAGTTTCCTTCCCAGTAATTCAAAACAATAAAGAATAAAGTAATCCTATTTATCTGACAGCTTCCCTTTCATTGTCAATTTACTTCACTCATCTTGCAGAGGAGCCTGGCCTTCCCTATTCTTTGAAATAGCCCTTGGAAGAAAGTGAATAAAATATCTGATGATTTCAATAACTATACACACTCTTGGCTTTCTGGCAGTTAAACAGTGATGGATATCTATCTTGATTTTTTTCCAGCCTTTTTGCCACACTAATACTTTTTTCTGGCCATCTGATACACTCCTACTGTAACTCTTCAGCCACCCCACTCCTCTCCCAACTCAGTCTCTCTCTCCAGCCCAGTTATTCCAAAGAGAACGTTCTTTGCCACAACCTTTGTATGTGCTGTAGACTCTTTCCTTGCCCGCACCACTAACCCATAGTAAATATTCTCCTGGAAGTATCCTACTTGCAAAGACAAGGAACATTTCCTATGGTGCATCTTCCTCTCACACATTAAGTTTCAGTGCTGTGATGTATTAAATTACTACAATTACAACTACATTGCTGTAGTAATTGTGGTAATTACTACAGCAGTTGTCCAGGTCTGCAGGACTTGAGTCTGACTTCCGACATATGAAGTAGTTGACACTGCAACATCTGCCTGCATCAGCATTTATTGTTTTTCAATGGGGAACTCTCACAGAAGAGTCTGTAAACAACATTTATAAGATACAGATGCTTTTGGTTGCAGATGCTTTGAAGGAAGCTTAATAGAAATTTGGTTGGCTTAAGTGGTTGTGAACCTCCAAGATTACTTATCACCAGTAAAAAACATCTATTTTTTATACAGGACCCTATACAGGAGTATTAAATGAAAAGCAGAGCTGGAGAAACTGTCTTTTCTACAGTTCTGGATTTTTTCTTTCTTTCTTTGTCATTATCAGCAATAGAAACTTGGGAAATAAAATAACTCTCTGATGATGAATTTCATGTTTATTTTTAAAAGTAGCATGGATGGGTAAATAACTTCTTGAAAAAACAGCATCTGAATCCATAGCTACGCATAGTTTTTTCAAAAAATAAAGCAGATGATTATTCTTTTAAGTCAGGATGAATGCATACATTTGTATTCCCTTCTGCACAATTGACTGAACTTCACTTTCAAAACGTCAAGGATAAATATCCTTCAAATGGTTCCATTAAAATGATGATAACCATAGTAACGGTGTGTAGTTTGCTTACACTTTTTCTTCTTGTTTTTTCTGTTTTTCTTTTTGGCATGTATTCTTTGCAACAATGCTGCTGCTAAGAGACCTAAAGAAAAGCAATCTCTACCAAATTCGTGACTTGAATGTGAGTGTTCACAGCCTTCATATGTTATGAAATTGGCTTTTATTTGGTAATTTAAATAAATGTTTATGGATATGAAATCTGAAAAGGCCATTATGAAAATATACTAGCACCTGCTGCACTCATCAGTATAGAGGGGATACTATCTACTGTTTACTACTTCTTTTCCCCAAGTAATTATTTGCATTTTTATAGCAGAATCATAAGAGGAGAGAGTATGAAACCAGAAAATGTTAAAACTAAGTTAAAGATAATTAAGAGATTCAGCTACGCGCCTCCAATTACTACCAATACAAATAAACTTTATATTGCTCAACCCCACAGATGTCTGGGGAAAAAAACATCTCAGGGCTAAAACTAACACAAAGCGTTGTGGAAGCACTCTTACGGCACTTGCTAACTAAGGAACGCAGATTTAGGTCTTGTTCTGTCATACCAAGCATAATCCAAGGAAAAAGGCAGCTTGCCAAAGGAGTGCTGAGGCCAGGTAGCAAAGAGTGTGCAGAGGCCACCACAGTTGTGTATGCACCAGTGGTTACAGAACCACCATGCCATCATCACATCTGCACAACATATGGGCTGGACACAAGCTAATTTTGGCCTTGACTTTGAGATCAACAGAGTCTGATTAAGGATAAGAATTAAACCCAAGGAACCAAAATTGTTCTCCCTTATCCTCACATTTCTGACAATCATTAAATGCTCAAAGTATAGATGCCATCCTACTACATCAGAACAACCCCGTTATGAAAATACAGCATCGTAGCACCTGTATTTCTGACTAGACAAGAATAGGCAGAGTTTGCATACTTTTAGAGTAAACACGTGAATTGGATTGTGCTGTTATAGTGCATATATATAAAAATTATCTACAAGAACATGCACTTCTGATCCAGTGTTTATCTCAGTGCTGATTTTGCCAGAATAACTAGCTTGGGTAAGGCTTTACTCTACTGTTAGCAAAACATGAGAGTGGAGACTTGACCTACATGCATTCACGTACCAGACCAGCTCTTAAAATGTGGATTATTCCACTTAATGGAAAATGTACTTGAATCCAATGCCAAAACATTTGGTGGTTCCTACTAACAGTTAAATAACTGCTGACAAATTGGAGATTGAGTTCTAAAGCTGCTGTTCCACATTGCTGTTACATCAACACAACTTCCCAACCGCTTTACTCAGCATGGACATAATGAGGCAGTAGTACAGTGGCCTTGCCTTTTGGATTTGGCATGGTTTTCAGTTCAAGACGTCTCTGTCCTTCAATGCCCAAAGTTCTAGAAAGAGAATTATCCATGTATGAAAGCATCATAAATTTTTCTTTTATGATAAATAAAATTAAAAATGCCTTGTGTAAACAATAGAAGGGTTTTTTTACCTATATTTGGGACCAAATTTTCTCTTGTTCTGTATCTACTGTGAACCTGTTTAAAACCAATCCAAGATTGACACTGTGGGCTTTTTGGCAACATGCATTCCTGTTTCATTCACTTGCCATATATCCATCACAGGAAAAACTAATGAAAAAAACCAAAACCCTCAATGAAGAAACTTAGCCTGAATCAAAATTCTTTTTCCTGAGCCTATGTCAAGATTGTGAGCTTATGTATTTGTCTACATATTCTATTCTAAGGCACCATACTGGGATGTTACAGTTTATGATTTCAGGGAAGGATTAAGAAGATGGTCAGCGAAATTCACAAGCTACTTTGGTACTGTCAAAAGGAAAAACGGCAATATTCTATGCTGAAGATAGAATATCCTTGATTCATGTGACAGATTATCCTCAAAGGTCGAACATGTTTCGCCAAGTCCTTTCTTGAGTTGTTCTATTTTGGCTTCCCCCCCCCTCTGATTTTCTGAATTATTTTACAAAATGTACAAAGGCTAACCAAAGCTTTGTGAACTTTTCAAGGAACCTTCTATGACTCACCCTCTTACAGTATATTTCTAGTCATAAAAATTGATCAAGTTTCCCCTTAATTACTGCAAGCAATCAAACTGGGTTTTTTCCTGTGACCCAGCTCACTCTTCCAAAAGGCTCCAGAATAGACTGGCACTTAAATATACACCCTTTTTAGAGAAGAACCTCAACATTTTCTCATAAAGTTAACTGCAGCAGAGGCAGGAGGGGCTGCAACATCAGTTGCAAGACAGTAATTTAAGTTCTTGCTTACAACAGTGTAAGTGGGTGAACTCCATATCTGACAAAAGAGACTCAGTTTTGTTGTTGTTGTCTGAGTCACGATTGCACTCCGTATGTGCCTTGCAGCAGATGCCTCAGTAGGCTTCACAGCAAGAATTCCTGGAGTCTTATTTTATGATAGTTAGCACACAGTGGCAAGAACCTTTATCTAGTTTAACGCTTTACCTGGTTTTAAGTTCCTGGATGATCATTAGCATCTCTCTTCATGCCAACAGTTCCTCTGTAGGCAGATCGGCTTTATTGCACCTTCTACATGTGACTCAGACTGACAATTCTGAGCCTAATTCACAAAGCAAACTATCACAAAGTGCACCACCTACTTATTATTTTACTGTGGAGGTGACTTCGATTAGATTTCCTCTATGCACGGGGAAAATCGTGTTGTGTTTCCACATGAGGAATAGCCTCTATTAACAGAGCACTAGGAAGGGAGTCAAACATGCTTATCCCTCCCTTGATTGCCTGGGATTTCAGCACAAAGGGCTGAGCGAGTTGCACATACCTTTGACATGTGAATCATTTTAAAGAAAATATGAAACAAGCTTGCAATTTTGGCTGAATTAACCTAATAGGATCTTACGGAAAGACATTTCATACTTATCACAAAAGCAGATATAAAATTGTATAAAAGTTCACAAAGGGCAGCTTCTTTGTACACAAATAGCCTAGCATGGCTAACAGCTCTGCCTTTCTTAAAGCCACTCTTCACATTTTCGCTGCATTTTTTTGCATTTTTGCAGTTGTTCTAGAAGCTGCTGCTCAAGACCCATGCTCCACTGAATTGATGACTCCAGACAGTGATACGAATGAGAGAGGGAAGGAAGAGAGCACCAAGAATTGGGATGAATTGGGATGACTGAAAATCAACTCAGGTCCTGAATATCATTAAAGCAGTACCCACCTTTCCAGAAGATTCAAGAGGGCCTACCTCTGTACTAATTGCATTCCCATCTACTGTATGAGGCAAATATGCCTTCAAAAATTGCCTTTTGTGATCTGGAAAGCATAAACCTGCTTAAAAATATGAATAGCAATTTAATGATATTTCCTTAGATAATGGAAAACTAAAGCTACAGCTTATTTATGGAGTCATGTAATGGGCTATTCATAAGCCTCAGAGAGCTCCTAAGTACTCATAAAAAAATTTCATGATCTGGAAACCTTTATAGCACAAATTATATTTTATTGTATGCTGCATTCATTTAAAAAAAAAAATCACTTTTACTGTTTGTTTCTTTGATACCTTAAGACTACTTGCAAACAGGTAAAATCAAAACAGGTTTACATTTGTAAACACACTATTGCCAATAAATATAAATAGTTGAGAAGACAAAACTGAGCTAGTTATTTATAAAAAAAACCCAAAACAACAAAACATTAAAAAGCAGCCAAGCATGTTCACATTCGAGAGATTTTTTTTTTTTGCAGAGGTACCAATACCGAACATGTCACTAACACAGACCACTCTTCTACCAACAGCAGATGGTCACTAACACACCAAGCTTCCTAAGAGCATGGCATTTCCAACGTGCCCAGCACTAGAGTGCCAGAAATAAGATTTCAGAGGATGGGTGAGTGGCAAATAATGCAGTCACAGGCATAACAAGGATATTCTTTTGCAATTACAAACTCGATATCTTATTCTAGCTTCAGAAATACAAGCTTCTGAGAAATTTATAGCATGAGAACGAAAGAAATGACTGGCTTGCCTATACTGCAGCCCTTCATGTTGCTCTGCAAAAACCCCAGTTTAACCAATGACAGATAATTATATTGCCAGGTATCCTTGTTAAACTCCTCTATTTACCCAGGAGGGTTAAAATGCTTTGAGAGGGATTATAAATTGACAAAGACACATTCCTTCCACTTCCAGGCGTACCATCCCAAAAGAAAAGTCTTGAGCCTTCAAGACAACATGTGCCTTTACCTGCTCAAAAGTTCCAGTTTCCCAAGAACTGTATAAATAAATCAGACCCTGTTAACATAATTATAAAAATTCTTGTTACTTTGATGGATTACTTATATAAATGCACACAGAGATGGGAGTGGAAGCCTGGCTCTCTGACAACGGGGGAAGTCCTCCATTTTTATAAGGCCTTATGAATGCTACCATGAGAAGACTTTCCTAGGAACTGAGTCCGTGTAGATGTAATTACTCAGCAATCTTTTAAGAAAAACTACTACCATTCTATTTTAGTTGAAACATTAATAATGTCAGAGTAGCCAATATATATTCCACTTTCAAATGTATTCACTGATCTGTAGAACCATCCAAGCATGTTTTTAAAAGATATACAGGAATCAGTGAATTGAACATCATACATATTTATAAAAATCTACAAGAGATTTGAAGTATTTTTAATGTATAAATTGGTCCTACATTCCAATATTGATTAAGGAGAAACAATGTTTTATAAATATTTCCACTATCTATTCAATGTTTCTCTCTTTTTAGGTTTTCACAAAAAGCTTCACCACTGTAAAAAGTTAATTTTTTTGTATGTCATCATAGTGAATGAATTTTTTGACATTTTTACTACAGCATACATTTTAATTTAAGCTCTATTCAGTTAGTAGCATATGGATTTTTGGCAAATATTTTAATTCATAAGAATTTTTCAAAATATATCTGAATGTTTCTTTCCTGATAGCCAGTATTACTGTTCAGTTGCTCCACCTGATGGAGACTAGAATTTACACACATTACAAACTGTTAAGGAAAGTAAAAAATTCATTAATCACTTGGTCTTACAATTGCCTGCAGCTGACAGCTTATACTGTGTATGCAATAGTAGAAGTGTGCTATGATTTTGTGACTGCTGCTCTCAGTTCTCATCTCTAGTGTAACAATGAATCCCATTGTCAGTTCCCAAAGATGCTGTCTTTTTTTTCATACAAATGCACTTGCTCTACATCTAATGGATCAAGAATCTCTTCTAAAAAGAATGAAAGTGTTTCTCCAACATTAGCAAACGAAGGCAGATCCTGGAGTCATACAAACCGACTAACTCCCAGCTCCAACTGAACTGTTAAATTCTGCTAAAATACAGATTTTCTCTTCTTTCATTCATTCATTCATTCACTTATTATTTACAAGTTGGATTTTTTTTATAATTCTCAACCCTTTCCTTTTGCCAGGCCTCTTTTTATTTTGCTCTCAGAGAAACTTGCTTGCCTTATACATAAAACTTTCAGCTTCACCTGACTCACACTTACTGCTCCATTTTCTTTTTTTCATGACTATGGGATTACACAGATGATTGTTTTCCTGACTGCTTATTTGGCTAGTTCAAAGTTATCCCATCACTGAAACTTTTCTTTCTAAACAATAACAACAACCTCCTGCCACACAGTTCCATCGTCTCCTTCACTACCTTTATTCTCCTCCACTGTTTTGACAGAGTACATCATCTTTTCCTCCCTGGCCCTATCACTCTGCTTCCCTAGTGGTAAGTATTGATAGGATGTCTCACCTGTAGCTGTACAGCTTCTGAAGACAAATAGACAGTTAAGCTCCTTGTCTAGGATACTAATGAGCCACATTTTCTCCAGGTCCTTTTGTTCCATTATTCATTGTTCCTATAAAGGTTTTTCCATGGGCTTTCCCTCTTCTTGAATTAACACTTCAACAGTACAGGCCTTAGTAGTTTTTCAAATAGTGTAAACATTTTTTTTATAGTAATCACCTTGTATTGCTGTTTTGTTTGCACCATTTATTCTCTTAAGCATGCATTCAAGGTTACTGTCTCAGAACTTAAGTTTATCATGCCTTTAAAGATGCTAAATTATGTATGTATGTACATGTTACTGTTCTGAGGGCCCTTCAAAAAAGCACACTCTGGAATACTCCTAGTCTGATAGTAGATCTGCCTACTGCCCGGCATGTTTTATGTCTCAGCATAAGTACTTCAGTTACGTTATTTACTTTCTTCCACTGTGTTTTTGCTTCAAAATAAAAATTAGTTAAGAGTAATGTCATACTATGCTGGTAGAAGAAAACACTCATCTTGTAGTGTATGCATGCAGTCCTCAGATTAAGATGGGTTTCTCTGGGAGGCTGAACTGACTGACTCCCACTGTTTGTGGAACCCCCTTCTACTGCAATTATAGTATTTGCTATTGTAAACAGGTTTGCAAATAAATAATACAATGTGATGGCCTCAGAGAGCAAGGATTCGAGAAGCCCTGAAAAACTTGCTGCAGAGCTGCTGCAAAATTTCAGTACACTGCAAAATATCCTATGCATTCAGATAAACATTTGATTTAAAAAGCAAACTGATCATCCACACAAATATGAAAGACTGATAGCACAAACAGTTGAACACCATGTGTCTGGACTCCCAAGTCAAGAAAGTGGACTATACATTACTTTTTTGGGACTATTTCATATTCTGAGAACAGAAGAATCCTCTTTTTTTAATTTGTATTCCATTTTTGGTCAATCCAAGTCTTGTGGACAAACAAAAACCATGCATACCCAGGAATGACAACATGTTGCAAGATAATTTTTTTATGGAATAAATAAATGACGTCAAAAAGCTGTGCCAATGACACATGAAATTTCCCATTTAATACAAAACAGAATGAAGATCTAGAAAAGCATAGTTCATTTATTAATAAACGTAAAGCTCTAATCACAACAGTGCCAATCAGTGGGGAATAAGGCAGATCATTTGATGTAAGCATGTAAGTTTAAATTACTTATGTATGCTTCAAAATCAGCTTTAAGAGACCCTCAGGAAAATATAGAGGCAAGTGGGTAAAACAAACCATAGCTGCAAGTCATTACTTAGTATTTGATCTATTTACACCTGGGTAACTGTTGGCAGCATATTTTATTTTGCAGACTTTCTGAGTCCACCTCTGTAGGAGTGGGTTCTAATGAGTCAAGCCATTAGCAACAAATCTCAGGCAGCAAGAACAAGACAGCAGCAGCATTTCTACTCATTGCTCAAACCCTTCTGGGTGTTATACTCTAAAGGAAGAAAGACAGACAAGGTCAAACCTGAACATAAAGCCCTTTGTGAAATGTTATTTGTACACAGTACATTCCTCATTAATCTATTTCAAATGCCTACCATATCCATGTATTAATGCAGTGTCTCGTGTGTGGTGTTCAACCATTTTCTCCTTTTTGTATGCTAAACAACTCAAAAAGTAGCAGCAGTGAAAAAAAGATCAGATTCACATGTAAATTGTTAGCTACCACAGAAAACCAAGATTTATTTTCTTGACAGACTGATTAGCAATATTTATTAATACAACAGAAACCTTTACTGATATTTCATTAAATATTCAGTCCCTCCAGCAGTGACTCATAAGAATAGCACAAGGTCTTCCTTTCTCTTCCTGTTTTTCACATGCTTTCACAGAGAACATTTTTGCACCATAAATCTTAAGACTTCCCTTGAGCTTTTTTTGTCTTGTTTACATTTTTTACAAACCTATCTTGAATTCTGTGAAGTTTAAGGAACAACTTTGACAGAGGAGTATTAATTTATTCCATTTCCATGAATATCCTAAAACCTGCCATAGGAAGGGATGAGGAGAAGATTACAGCAGCCACTTCTAGACCGCATGATTCCACCCACGGATACTCTGAAGCAAAAAGCTTCTCCTGGGTAACATGACCTGTCAAACACAAAGATGTGAACTGCAAGCACTGTTTCCCCTATTACCAGAAGAGTTATATTCAGTTGCTACTTTCTCCATTTAAATTCTTCACATGTTTTCCCCAGCAATTCTCTAGTATTCCTCATCCCTTCCAAATTCATGTCTGTAGAGCAAAAAGGAAAAAAACCCAAACACAGCTATCTGAAGCTAGACTTTACCCTGTGTCTTCTGTTATTAATTACTGGGTTTCATAAGCCAGTGTATTTCAGGGTGTCTAGGCCAGTATATTTCAGGACACCTATATTTTGAAGACATTTGCTTTTTTGCTCTTTTGTTTATTATTAGGAAAGGAAAGCTATGTAGTTATGTAGAAATTTACATATTAGGAAGAGAAAGTTGCCAGAATTCTAATTCTACCAGGGAAATTGTATGATCCAGTAGCAGATCTGGATACCTTTGAACCAGGGAGATAAGAGCTCTTACCTGAACTTGATTTTCCCCACACACTCATTTGCTTCTCCCCAGTGCTAGTCACCAGGCCTCAATGTTCCTTCCTCCCAAGATTACGCAGCCGGTCCACAAAAGCTGGGCAGAAAGTCCAGTTGGTTCTTGCTGTGCCACTGCTGGCAGTTACCAGTCTCTGACATTAGCAGCCAAGGTCCCTAGACATCCTCCAACATTCAACTCCACAAATCGAATCTCCAGGAATCTCCCCCACTTCCAGTATCTTCCCACCGTCAAGATCTTCATCTTCTTCTTTCCTAACCTCCAAGCCCCTGAATGTCCTAACTAGTCTATATGCAGAAGCACAAGTGATCAGCTTCCTAACTGGCAGTTTTGTGTCACACATCTCCACTACACGACGCTTCAGGATGTGGCACTTCTGTTTGGTCCAGCTGACATCCAACCCTACACCTCGCCTGCACTGACTGCAGCGAGCAAGGAGCAGGCATCTGCTCCAGCATTCAAAAGTTCAGTTTCAGACACAGTTTCACCCCCACACACAATTATCTGCTGCCTGTTAGCATTCACAGTTTAAGCTATTTTCACCTACAATAGTCCTAAGGGTACTAACTTGGTTTCTTCTCTTCAGACTTTTAGCAGAATTAACTCTATTTAGTCTAAAAGTGCATTTCAAGTTACTTGGATTTGTGAAAACTCTGCTTCTAGTTCACGAAGTTCCCATGAATTTTCCATAATTTATCCACTTCCACCATGGATGTGTTTATGTTCCCATTCCAATTCTACTACCAGAAGGCTTACTCTGCCACTGGCAATTAGGAAGATTCTTTCTAGCCTTTACAAGCCTTTTATGCTTAACTATTTAAATCATAGTTTAGAAAGAATAAAGCAAAACAATAAATTTTATGTTTGAATTATCTCCACCAGTTGTTTTATTGCGTATTTCTCAAAGTATAAAAGTGTCCCATCTTGCTTAAGTACCATACTCTGCTTCAAGAACTCCCCGTGTAAGCTTCCAGCTTACCCTGACTGCATGCACTGAAGTTACTAGCAGTCAATTTCTATTAAATATCTATTTATTGTGTTAAATCTGTTCAGACCCAAGCCATGTGCCACCAACTGGACCATGAGGTTAGTCTATTCTTTCTCTACATAAGCCTATGGAAAACTATCAGCCAGCCATCCCTAACCAGCACCTGAGCACGTCCCCATCACTCTCCGTTCCTGCCAGCACTTGGCAATGGCCACTCAGCTTTCTGTAGAGCAGAGTCGTCGTCTACTGAATAATCCTTTACTTCTGAAAACTATTAAAAAATTCTGAGCATTTAGCCAATGTCTTTTTCCATCTCATTTTCTTGAGCTAGCCTCCTAAGTCACAGAACTGTATTCGGATTTTTTCCATCCATTCCCAGTATTGTTTTAACTGAACTTCCTCCTTGGAGTACTCAGCATCTTGCAACATCAAGCTTCCTTCGCTTCAAAATAAAATAACAAAAGAAGGGTCCTTCCTGATATTCTGGAACAAGGAGAAGACTGAACCTGCAAGACGTTCCTCTTTTAAGGTCAGCCCAACCTTTTCCTTGACTATCCTAGGGCCTCCTTTCAACCAGCTAAGTCATCTCTCTGCTTTGACAGGTTAAAGACACATGCTGCAATAAAATATATTCCAGCTTTTAACCATTTCTACAATTAATCCTGAATGAATTCTCACGGCCTTCCCTTCTTCCTCTTTGCTGGTCTCAATCACATTTGGGGTTTTTTACTTCCTGTTTTCTTTCTCTTTCATCACTTTTCATCTGAGCTGCATTTCATTCTCCTTCATTAACATTTTCAGTCTCATTCAGATCTCAAAAGACACTTCATATAGAGTTTTCACAGATGTCACTTATCTAGCTAGGAAAGCAGTGAGGTTAGGTGAATTTCCATTTCTTTTCTCTGTGCAGTGAGGAATTTTGTTTTGCGCAAACATAAAATAAGCTTCTACTATAAAACATTAAACCTAAGTGAATACTGTGGAAATACTTTATTGTTATAATGCAAACACTGTACACATTTAACATTTGCCATAAGAAAAATTAAACTGAGAAAATTGACTTGTCCTAGCTTTTAATCTAATAGTGCGCTACGGGTAAGTAGTGCCAAAACTCAGAGCCTCCCCTGTATTTTGAAAATATTATGGGTTTGGAGGTGACCAGAAAATAGCGGACTGTTTTCTTTAGTTGTAAGAACTCATTCTTGATAATAAACAGGTACCTTCAGCATCATAACAGAGAAACAAAAAGAACTTGCATGTGAAGGTAACAGCTCTGTCCAAAACAAAGATGTTTTGCCTACCTTTGTCAATTTAACTGGTAAACAAGAGTAAAATTAAGTAAGAAATAAAAGGAAAGGATGCACAAAGAGGTTTTAATTGGGAAATGGTAAAATAAATGCATAGAGAGAAGGCATGCACAAGATGCTGAGGCATTGGTAGGAAAGTAGAACCAGAGATGGAAGAACTGGATTTCAGAGAACCTGTGCATTTAGCTGTTTAGGAGGCCATGCAGCCTAGTCTATAATACTGTGTTTGTTTCTCCATTACTTAGAATCAAATACATTTTCTAACAAAATTAAGGATAAGACCTTAAAAATAACCAGAATGGGCATAATTAACAGAAGAGTTTCCTAAAAGGAGAAGAAAAATATAAAGAAACTGAGGGTCAGCACAATTGCAGGTAACAAATGAGAAGGGAGGAATCAATAACTACTCATAATATGTCAACTTGTAATATTGGACACAGGGTAAAAAAAGAGGAGGGCAGTATTTCTAGAGAAAGCGAGGTTTCCCCACATCATCCAGATTAGACTTGTAGTGGCAAGGAGAAACCCATAAAAAGAGGTGGGAGAGGAAGTCAGGAATAAGAATATGCGGGCAAAGCAAGGTGTCGCAGCTGAGACCTCCCTCAGTCACTCAGTAAGCAACGCAGGAGGAAAGGACAATGCAGCCAAAGGCAGAGTGGCTAGGGAAGGCGGAGGCAGTAGAAACCTGGGATATGGTAGAGATAGAGGTTTCTAGTGGGGAGGGAGAAAGGAAACAACATTTTATTTTTGGTTGTTATTATTTAGCACTGAAAAAGGAGATGTTTCAGACAGAAAACTTAAAATATCAGAAATTTGAAATTTAGATTAATGCTGTTGTTCTAAGAGAAACTGTAGGTTGTTTCACAGAACATCTGCAAACCAGTGGAAACATGAACAGAATCCTTAAAGCAGATCTTCCACTATTAGTCACAATATCTACCATCTGTTGGGAAATGCGACTGCCAGTTTGTTTAGTTTTTTTACAAGCTGACCCTAAAATAACTTCTTGTAAAATTATATTATTTTCTCACTTGCATTAAGGAAAAGGCATCCTAACCTCTTTGAGCTAGGGCATGAAATGGCTTGCAAAATATCAAAATGCACTTAATAAAAGACATACTAGCTCATTCAACTGATATGCCATGAAGCTGGAAAGACCTTCAATATTCCACTAATTTCACTGCAAAAAGCTGTTGTCTGAACAGAAATAAATTCCTAGCCAACAAAGGAACCTTTGTGCCCATTATTTCTTTCATTGAAGTAGACAGAGGCTTGACAAAGAACTACACCACTTGCAGCTACCAGGATAAATTCACTAGACATCCAATACAGTATCACACTAGGTGCAAATAGATATAATATCCCAGCTTCCAGAGTGCTACATTACAGCAATAACTAAGTGTCATGATAAATAAACATGCAAAAACCAGATTCCTGTTGCATAAAGAAAAAGGAGAGCTTAGAGAGAAGAAATTACTAGGTACATTTACAAGGAAGAAAGGGACACTGAAAAGAATAAATACAATCTCAAATCTCCTGGATATGGTTTGAATCTAAAAAAGAAAGAAAAATAAAAAAGTCTTCTGTGCCTGGTGGAGAATACATGGTTCTCATAACAAAGCTGTATTCCCTTGTAATTACACAGGCAATATGAATGAAAAACAGAATGATAAGGGAAGAGAAGATGGGAAACCTAATCGCACTGAACTCAGTATGAGAAGTGCTATTCACTGCAGTCTGTCCAGCTTCTCTGGTTTTTTCAAAAGTCGCAGAAATGCCACAAAGTATTCATAATGTTCAACTCCATTTATTAGTAAGTGTTTCCAATCAGAAAAGCAAACAAATCAACTGTGAGTGTAAAGTTTTATTTGCAATATGCATCAGGATTATTTGAGAAAGGTCTAGCCCACAGCAGCACATAAACATATTGGAGAAACGAGTGACATCAGCAAATTGCCCTGATGCTGCACAGGGATGCACAGATGTGGCATCTTTTGCAAGAACTCCAATAAATAGCTATGCCTGTGTCTCATGTGGTTTTCATCGAAGAGCCTGAATTACTTTCAGAAAGAAAGGATCTACATTCTCATTTCACCAGGGAAGAGACCGTCCCACAGATTTGCTCAAGGTTACATAGAAGAATAAGGACCCTGCTCTATAATAAAACATTCATTTTGCATTAGAAGTGGGAATTTCTTCAGAGGAATTACACATACTTAAGAGAAAGTTGAACTTTATCAAAAGGTATTGAAAAAGACCTAAGCAAGGTGAAGTAATACATACAGAGACAGTAGATAAAGTAATTTGCCAATAACAATATTGACATCCAAATACTGGAAATCGCCAGGAAGCCAAAGAGAAATTCACTTGAATTAAGATCATGTCTCTGGTTCCTAACAACAAATGTTTCAGTTCAGTCTATGTCAACGAGGCAAGTCAGACACATTGCCAAAATCATCAGTTGCCCTTAAGGAACTGAAGTAGTGCAGCAGACAGGAAAGCTTGCTATCTGCAAAGACCCATGCTGCCTGGACAGATATATACATATAATTATGCATTTTAGTGCTTAGTTACTTTTACTTCAACAGAGCTACAACAATTTACAACAGAAGAGTTATTCAAAATACATTTCCATAGTTAAGTTTGTACAATTTACCAATCCCTATCTTCAGGCAGAAGGCTTTTCAAACATGAGTACAGTAAAAGACAGATGAGTGACTATGCTAAAAATTAATGATCACTTATTAATTTTAGAAAAAATGAGGTATTAAATTTAGAAAAAAATAATTATTCATTTTTAAAATAAGTCAGTCTTCCCTTGATCTGATGGCAAGAGTTTGGAAAAAATGCCAAGTTTTCCAGTTTATTACACTGGTTTTGCAATAAGACATTTTATGCAGTTACATTGGTACAAAGCCAGTGAATTCAAGCAAACAGTCTGTGGCCCAGTATTTTAAAACAGAAATAAGTTGATTTCTCATGGACATGGCTTTCCTCTCCATGAACTGATTTCAGTTTTAGAATCATAGAACAATTCTGGTTGGAAGATATCTCAGGAAGTCAAGGAGGCGAATCTCCCACTCAACAAGAGTCAACACTGTCTTCAGAGCAGTCTGCTTAAAGCTTGGTTTAGCCAGGTCTTGAAAACTGCCAAAAAACACCTGAACTCAAGCCAGGTGTACAAGGAACCTACATGCAGTTTCAGGAATATATTTTATCTTTAAGTATGTTCATTTGCATGTCTGGAAAATTCAGTGATAAGGAGAGTATGTTATGAAGCAGTGCCACACATTTAAATCATCAGGCCACTTTCTCTTCTCCTGCTCCGTTAACTTAATACCTAAATTTTCTTGGTGGTCTCAGTGTCCTTCCACACAGAGTTCTTTCCTCTGCCATTTAACATTTTCCTTCCTCATATCTTAGAAAACTTAGAAGTAACATACATTAACGACTGCCCTGAATATTGCAAGCCCACTACCCACACGTCTGTGACTGTATGGCTCTCGTGGTGCCTCAGCTCTAGCTAACACTGCTCTGCTTCCATCTGGAGGCTCCTAGCAAAGGGATCCTTGCGCAAACAGTAACATAACCCCTTCTGCAGCCTGGTTTCCACCCCGCTTTGGGAAAGCTAGAATTTTCTTTTCACTTTCAAAAGGCAGAAAGCGACTTTGAACAGTCTCTCTCACTCCAGCTGTGACGTGAGGATAGAGCCCTTCCCAGCTACCAGGAACTCAATCACAGAGGCAGCAGATCTGAAGGAATTGCGTTTTTCAGCAGAAAGCAAGCCCCCTTTCACCCAATGATGGAAGATGATCTTTGGACAAAGGTTGAAAAACCCAAACATACAAATATGCTTCTTCCATTTCCTTCTACATTATGCTGACCACAAAGATATAACCCACAATACAGAACACCCAGCTTCTACATTTATTATAGTGCCTACTTAATTTCTAGGCTAGATTCTGCACCACTGGATTATTGCTGTGATGCCCTGCAGCACAAGAGTTGAAATTGTCCCTGGATGAATATTTGTGATAATGCTTTTATTTTTATTTTCCTTGACAAATTTGCTTCTTCGTAAACCTATCTAGTCTTGTCACTACTACCTACATGAAGTATGGCAGTGTTATTTTCATATTGATTTAAGTCAAGGATCATTTTCTGCTGCCCTTAGGCTGACTTCTTTCCTTACTGACTTAATACTCTTTTCCTGTAGAGCTGTTTTATTGCTCAGAATTTGCACTTTGCCATTATTCTCCTCCTGGTTTATTATTTTTGATTGTCACATGACAGTGCTGTGCTTCTCAACTCTGTTTCTCCCACTTGAGGTTTATTTTCAAGAGTTTTCTTTGTTCCTGTTTTATGGATTACGTCATTGGGTTGTCTGTCTTTGTTTACCTGACGTGGCTTTCAAAAACAAACAAACAAAAAGGCTATGAAAATCCCTGTCCCACTTCCTATTTTTATTGTGATCTCAGCCTGGTTTATTTTATTCATTTTTGTCCCTCAGATAGCATTTGGATTATGTTTCAGGGAACTAGTGGAAACACTTTTCACAGGAAGTGTCTCTCTTTGAAAATGAATCGGCATGTACAAATTCATATGTTTTTACTCCTTAGGAACAGATGTTAAGGGAATGTAGGTTAAGCTTTAGATCCAAACTAGTCTCTGCAGGACTATAATTTGATGTGATAAACAGAAAGATAGAAATGCAAACCAACAGGGGCATCCCAGATTTAGCATGCCTTCTGTTCTGGCTCAGATACATTTGACACTGTCACTTGCAGATACACTTTGCTACCAGAGTAATCAAAACCAACACAGAAATCTCTCTTAATCATTAAAAGATTGCTAGTCATGTCCAAAGCTGTAAACATGCAGCTCAATGGAGACTGAAATTTGTAAATATTTGAGATAAATGCGTATCATCCGATAGTATAATTTTTCTTCCATGAAACATGTTTAGAAGGATATTTGAGGAACCCATAAATGTCACCAAGCCAGAGGTGGACAAAAGCTAACATTAAGTGTTCCATGAAGACTGACACAATCTTTAATTAGTTACCAAGAGAAGGCTGAAATTATTTTTTTTATTGCCTTTGAAAACAGCAAAAAAATTAATGGATTTGTCCTTACCTCCAGTCACTGCTTAGTTCTGCTTGGTACCTCCAGCAGACTTTCAGAGCATGCTGGATTGGGGCCGCCAGCCAGCCTTGAAAAATTCTCATTCATTTGCATTTGTTTTTAGGCCAATAAGCTATGATTAGTTTTTCATTATCATAATTAATGTAGTACGGATTAATTAGTTGATTTAGGTACCTGAGCGGTAATTTTTTACTTGACTGTGGCAGAATATACACAGCATATCTCACCTCCAGAGACTTTTTGTATTTAATACTCGTCTTCATTTCTGTAGCTTTTTTGACATCTCTTCCAAGCAGACAAGTCTTAGGGGAAAAAAGGCCATTTTACTTGATAGAAGTACTAGAAGAGGAGAGGGTGTAAGCCTACTACAATGCAAAAGCAACCTGAAAACTAGAGAAAAAGAGGGCTCCTACCTGTGCATTCTGTACAGCTTTCCAGTAAGATTTTGCCAAACCTAGATGCCACAAGGCACAGAGATTGGTAGCATACCAGAGCCAATGCCAAGGTCCAGGTAGAGGAAACACCCAGTAAAATCCCACAGATATTGGTATTTTGGAGCTTGGAAGCCACCCCTGGAAACCATCTAGTCCAACCTCCCCTGCTCAAGCAGAGTCATTCACAGCAGGCTGCTGCCCATGGCCACGTCCTGCAGGGTTTGGAATGTTTCCAAGGATGGAAACTGCAGCCTCTCTCAGCAACCTCTTCCAGTGTTCATCTGCCCTCACAGTAAAAAAAGAGTGCTTTCTTACTTTCACAGTTTCACATGTTTCAGTTTGTGCCCGCTGCCTCTTGTTCTGTCACTGGGCACCACTGAGAGGAGCCTGGGTCCTTCTTCCTTACACCCCCCCACCAGATAGTTATAAACATGGGTAAGATTTGCACTGAGACTTGCCCAGGCCAAACAATCCCAGGTCTCTCAGCCGTACGCTGAGATACCCCATGATCAATACTATTAGCAATTAATCAAATTGAAATAAACGATCATCTTAATATTGAGCCTGTGTTTAAATACTTGCTAAATCAGGAGTGAGGACTCACTAAATACAAAATGCTTTCATAGAGTAGGGTGTTCCCAAAGAGGAAGCAAATAATTTTTAAAAATGAAAAAGCTACTATCACAGAAAGAAAATATAAGTAACAATGATAATTATTTCAGAAAAAAAAAAATCTGTTTCTAGGATTATTTTGTGATTGTTTCCTTCAGACTTACAAGAATTATGTTTTCACTTGAAATGTCCTCCAGATAGGAATAAGATTTTGGAAAGCACCAGTATACAGTCTCATTCCAAACCTCGTATCCAGAGAGCAGCACAGGCACTTCCACAGCAGCAGCTGTGAAGCACTGGGCAGGGCTCTGCTGTAATCTCCAGCCCCAGAAAGATTTTCAGGCCTACAACGTGCCTGTTTTCCACATCATCCAAGATTTGGCCCCAAAGGCTGTATGGATATGTAAGCTATTCTTAATATAAGCAAATAGCAGCAGGGAAAAGTAGTGGATCTGCAGAGCCAGAGAGCTGGTGATAAGGGCCCGGTACCTTCAGGAAACACGTTTTGAGGGTTTTGTTCAGCCCAGCTCTGTGCTGGACCTTGTCGTTGGAAAGTGTTAAGTGCACTCCTGCAGCATCTCTTTCTATTTAACTTCATTTGAAAGGAATCCACGGTGCCTGATGCAAGACTGCACTGAAACATGGGATGTGAACCAAAGCGCACAAGTGCAGATAATCAGATTTGCTTCACAGGTGTACTTTTGATCCTAACTAAAAAGGTAATGCAGATGAAGACAGAGTTTATGAGTATTTTTTCTAACCTACAGAGTGACAGGGTGTGGCACAGAACTTACGACCCTTTGCTTGCAGTATTATTCCTGTTCAAAAGAGATATCAAAGCAAAAGCACCTCAACGCGTGCTTTGTGGGTCTCCAGAATTAGGTGTAAAAACAGCCTTCTGTAGTCCTGACAAAAGAGCACTTTTATAAATAAAAGAACAAACTATCTCACTTAAATAGTCTGACACCATAAGTGAATACAGATGTTTTCACTTACCGTGAGTTTTTTCAAAAATAATACAAAAAATAATGCCTTTCTGAAAATACAATTGTGTCTTGAAAGAAATTTGCGTAGTACATTATTCAATCCCAGGCATACGTTACCTAGTAATTCCTTCGTAAATTTATGGCAATTATTCCTTAGCAACTTCTTTAACATTTAGAGCTTTTCCTTGACACATGCAAAATAAATGCCATCTACTTTCTGCAAAGCATAAACAACCATGGAATTACTTTGCAAGAAGACTGCAATTATCATTTAATCATGCTTAATTATATGGGTAATGTACCTCCAGCAAGTGTTACAGAAACTGAGAAACAGATACTTCGTTACAGTTACAAAAATGGTATTAAAGCCAACAGAATATTATCTGTCATGTAGTGTTGCACTATCATCGTACCCAGAGGCATCTGACTTTACTATTCAGAAATAAACTCACACTGTGGGGGGGATTTTAGCTGCTTTCCAGTCCTTCCCCCCTGACATTCTCAGCTGGGACAAGGCCTGTGGTTTACAGCAACTTTGCGGGAAAACAAAAAAAATGGGAGCTATGTCATAAAAATACAACTTGAAGTCTAGTGCCTTCAGTTTCAAGAGTTCCAGTGTTGCCTATCTACATTAACATGCTTTTTCAATTACATACAAAATAAATAAAAAGCCTCATAAAAATTTACCCATGACTCACCAAGGACTTAACACCACCTTTTTTATCATGTCATCAACACCAAGTACACTGTACAATACATAGAGAAGCTGATGAAGTAAGACCTGTTCTCTCCTCTAAGGGTTTTACAAACCAAGAGTCCTGTGCTGCTGTTGTGGAATGTCTTCTCCACAGCACTCAGCTCTTCTTCCCCATGGTAAAGAATTTGGTAATCTAAGAATAAAGACTTAACATCTCATAGCAGTTGGGGTATGAACAGAATTGATTTATGTAAGGCAAATGCTCTGGGCAGGCCCGGATATGTTAAAAGAGGACTGCAGATTCATCTTCAGAAGCTTCCTGAAAACAGAGTCTGCAGTGATTTACAGGGGTCTTGCCGATGACTAAATCACTTATTTGACTTTGTAGAACAAACATGACTATATTCTTCTTTTTACTTACTTTTTTCTTCTCATCTGTAACATGTTAGCTAAGCCCTAGAACTAAATTATTATCGGTATTTGTAAAAAATTTGCTATATAAAAAGCAATTCCTACAGTTTGTACCTAAGACATCAGATTAACGCTTTGTTAATATAAATTAGGAGCATCCCATAAGTAATATATGGTTGATGCTCTTCTGATTTAATGTTGGTGAACAACAATGATATATGTAAAGATCTTTGGCGTACTTAATACTACCCATTGCAGAACAAGTAATCTTGAACAGCAAATGTGAAGGGAAAAAATTACTCGATGTACTTCTGTTTAAAAAAATCACCATATATTTCTGAAAAGAGACAATGTTGTTCAGGTGTTATTTGTCCAGCTGTACACTAATATGAGCTACGTTAATTTTGCTCCTGATGAAGCCCAAGGCAAAGATGCCAAATGGTCAATATTTCCTCTAGCTTTTTTTGCACAGTCCTCTGGGCTATGTTTTACCTGTCTGTTCACAGGCAGTCCTGGCTATGGAAGGGGTCAAGGATTCTCCAAGCAAGGCATTACGCACAGCTCCAGTTCCTGTGCTTACCAGCTAAGTGAAAGAGAAAGCGAGATAAAATGGCAGGTATCAAGTTAAAAATTGCCTTTCACATCCAAGAATAGGAAAGTTGATGGTTCCACTGAAGTAAATCAAAGCTTTTTCACTGACCTCAGCACAAGTTTTGTTATTAAAATCTTGTTCAGCCCAGGACACCAGCCCTTCTGGCTTCGATATTACCAAAATAAATGGCAAGATATTACAGAAGTAGTCATATAAGAAGATCAAACACACATTTTTAATTAAAGGCTGTGTAGTGTCCTACGGTTCAAGAAAGAGGTTTTCCTGCTAATGATTTATTTAAATTTTGTTTGATACTATGCTTCATCTGCTTTTGTTTCCTTTTTTGATCCTAGGCCATTATTTACCTTACAAACATTTCAAGCTTGCTTAGCATTCTCTAGAGCTGTGAGTCACGCTGCTTTATCTTCCTCAGTGGCATTCATTCCTGCTTTCCTATTGATGTTGTACCTCCTCAAAGTACCTGATCTTTGTCCCTTTATTGATGCCTCATTGCATGCCTTTTTCTCCATAGTCAAACAGGTTTCTTCAAGAAGATGCAACACAGAGCCAAAGCAAGACATCTAAGAAATACTGAGAAAGACACAGGGCAGAGGTTATACAGTGCAACTAAAAGCATGTTGACTCTGGGGAGACTGAGAATGGCCTGGCAAACTGATTAGCATGTAGAAGGGAAACACAGAAAAGTGAAGAAGAATCATGTGACAAAATGAAAGCTGAAGCAAAAGCAAACATATAGAACTAATTAAAAGAGGTATAACTAAATGCCTAGCACCTTGTATGCCAAAAAGTATTGTTAAACACTGAAAACAGACTAAATACTGTTCACCCAAGGCTGCTGAATCATTTCATTTATAGCAACACATTATAATCCATTAGATACTAGTCCTCTTACAGAAGAAGCCCTTGCTATTTATAGCAGTTATTGTTCCATACAGTGGGGCATCAGCATGACGTAGCCTGCTGCTACTTTTCATTTGCATGATCCTCTGACATAGTTCAGATCTGACCTGTAATTGCTGGGATGATTATTGTGGAAGTAGGGTAACCAGGCAAACATGAGGGCCTGGACACAATTCAACCTGCCAGATCCCTTTTCATTGCAAAGCCCTATGAAGCTATAAAGGATAAGATGCTTCTCTGGACTAAGAGGGTTAATTTAAATATAGTTTTGAAGTTATAAGCTGGATACTTAACTCTCCACAGAGCCAGACCTTAAGAAATTTATCAGGAGTGGTGTACGGACCCGATTCAGTGAGTCGGAGGTTTTTTCTCCCCTTAGCTTCAATGGAGTTCGGAACTATACCCAAAGGATTTGCCAGCAAGATGGCATTAGCAGGCAGATGTACTGAGTTCCTTCTCTTCCAGTATGTAAGATACAGCATCATGTCCCCAGACATCACTGGATGACACAGAAGAGATTATAGTAGCAGAGAGACACTGGAGAAGGGCCCTTCTAGAGCACAGGGATGTGACATGGCAGGGATGTGACATGGCAGGGATGTGAACGCAGCCACCGTAGCTGGGCAGTGGCTAAGTGATGGGGTGACCAGCTGCAGCTGGCCCACAAAGAATTAGAGCTTGACAAAGCCCAGAGCACAACACTGCAAGGAACATGGCAATCAAGTTACTGGCACATCTATCTCCCTTGGCTGGAGAAACTTGTGTAAGGTGACCTTTGAGTGAGATAACTGGGTGAGACTGGGCTTCACGTTTCACCTTGCAGAGCTGCAAAGCAGGCATTTCTACATTGTCTCTTACACATACAAATTCTTTCCAGTGAGATATAATTATGGGAGCAGAATCAGACCAAATTTCTTCCTGATGATAAGTGATACTTAGGTATATTTTTGGGCGTTTTGTTTTTGTGCACTGTTAAATACCTAGATATTGTTGACACTGAGAATAACAGTTAATTAATATTATCTGCTGTCTGCTTGTGCTGTGTAAATAGCTATCAACACAGAAATACAGGAGTGTTAACGCATTTTGTCATTCATTTTAAAAAGGAGCCTTAATAGATTTTTCCAGATTCTCAGGCTGTTTAACTAATGTTGATCAGTTTCATAAAAACAGCTTGTTTGCGTAATGTTGTCTAAGAGATGTAATATGTATCGTATGAAACGTCAATTATAGTCTTTTACTTACATGCTTTAATAAACAGTGTGGAATCAAAAAAATGGAATTTTCAGGACTCAAGCATTCTACATATTCAAAAATTGATAACATGTTCTGATTATGTAAGTACTAGTGTAAAGGAACTTGAAATGGCAGGTTAGTTTGTAAATCCATTAGCATCTCACCTAGTTTTACCTCCTGTTTCATAACAGCTGCTTTAAATTGTGGCTGACTTCTTTTATGAAAGTGACCTTTCTGGATCATTTTTACTTAATCTAGTATAATTAGGGATCAAACTCAGACCTATTATAGTTTCCTGAGATGATCATTGATGGATCAACTTAGCACAAATTAATTCAGATTTATTTCATGTTTTCATTGTAAGGTATATTTAGAGGCTCAAATTAGCAAATTGTTGAAGACAGATTTTTTTGTAAATCATTTTTTACTTACAAATCTAAAACTAAGTAAATAGTGTTCTATGCACACAGTGCCGGAAAAAATTCCTGTGATTGGAATAATAAGGATGCTAACTGAAGATAAAGTCATGGAGTATTACATTTCTCACACAGGGGATTAGGATTAGCCTAAGGATTACATTATCAGTGCTTTACTGATACTGAGAAATAAGTTGACATACTTCATTTCAATATTGACCAACTGTTTTGGTTTTCCAAAACTGTCTGAAAATAAGGGGAAAAAACCTAAAGGATTTAGAAAATGTCTGTATAATGCATGATCATCCTAATTTGGAATGATGTTCAATGAAAACAGGACAACAGAAATTGCATGACTGCCATCCAGACCTTGAGCTTCATGCAGCTAGTCTACTACTGGCCACATCAGAAGTCCCCTGGAGCTCCACTAAAACCTGTTGGGGTATTGCAGGCTGGGCTGAGACGTAAGCATGTCAGAAGAGAAGCTAAAGATGACAGACAGCACTCCACCAATTCAAGACACATAATTAGAGGTTAAGATTATGTAGAAAAGTTAAAAATTTTCAGGTCAGGTTTGTACTGAAATACTTTATGCTATGGTATTTTGTGAAAAGTAGCTGAGGATATTTCAGCCATCCATACTTACCTACAAAGTAAGACTAGAAGAGACAAAATTAATCCTGATCTTCAAAAAGGAAGGGGGGAAAAACACTTGATAGTATCTCTGACCCAGTTATATCTTTGATAGATGTCAGCCCAGAACACACTGCCTTCTTAATTTTCCAATTTTAATGCCTTAACTGAATTTTGCAGCATAGCTCAGCGTTACATCTCCTTTCCAGCCTCCCTACGTGACCACCCTTCATGCTGGATGCATCTTTGCTTCTGCACATGCAAGTCCTGATCACCTATTCTTCATAATCTTTCTGAAAGTGGCAAATTTCTGAAAGGACACACTGATTTTGTCAGGAGAAATTAGTTTAGGGTAGCTGGAAGGCCTTAAGACAAAGAATAAGATTCATCTAACCACACTACAGCACTAAAACCCACGGTTTCTGACTCCCTGTCAGATCTAGTTAATTGATGAAGACTTGGAAAAGTTCAAGCTTTGGAAGCAACAGCTGAACTAAGAGCCCCAGAATATGGAGTTGATGACTTGAAGTTTCTGTGTGGATGGAAGAAATCCCTCTGAAATCCAGAGCCAAAGCTCCCAGAGCTTTCCAGATCTTCAGCAGGAGCATCCAGATCAGGAAGTCAGGTTCTTAGAGTTTTCAGTGTAGCCAGCTGTGAAGTCAGGATCTGTTATGCAGCCCTTGCATCCCCAGCTGTGGGACAGTGTGCCTATCAGGACTGACTAAATCCATCAGCCCCCGAAGTCTGTATTTTCATCTGGCCTGACAGAAACCAGCCTGAAAAGTTTTTGGATCTTCACTTAACTTTGCTTTTAGAAGTTTATGAAATAAAGACATTTACAGGAAAAAAAAAAAATCAATTTAAGAATTTTCCAGGGGAAATTTAGCTGACCCTTAACACCAATATAGTCTGCTTAATACCCACAGAAATACAGTAGTAATCAGGTACAGTTCTGCACTTCCGAAACATTTACACAGGTGACCCCTCCAGACTGACTGTTTTCACATGCAAGATCACTGCCTCCAGACATAATGCAGAAGAGAAACGTGAACCCCAGCCAGTGAGTCAGGACCCAAATCACGTAGCTATCATCGCGCTTAAGTCTATTCACTTCTCCTACCCTTTTTCTGCCATGGTTTTGAAAGACACTTCTTCAGGCAAGGTACCAATAAAAGACAGGATGACATTACTGTTTCAAATGGCTGTCCCAGATTTTCAGAGAGATACTAAATTCTCCCATAATGCTAATATTAACAAATAGCATTATCTTGATTGAACAAATGAACGTTATTCTTTTGACCCTTGATGGGGCAGAAGTCAAAACGTGTTGTAGCACAATATATATTATTCAATGAAACTGAATGGCTTTAAAAATGGAAGTCTCAATAAAATTGAGGGAAAAATATCATAGGAGAAGTCTCATGACACTACCATGGTAACACTTCTTGCTGTACTGCAACTGAGTGCTAGGATTGCTTTGAAGGGAAATAGCTTTCATATCCAGACCATCCGATCAAACATTAAGTTATACTGCCACTATAGGCAACTGGGGAATATAAATAACAGGAAATGTTTATTATGCTTTTTCTGGTATCCTTAGTTATTAAGCTATTGTTTCAGCAGTAACAATAAGCAATATGTATATTTTGATTCTTGAGTAACCTGTTGAAAATTAGGTTTCACAGCAGTGTTTATATATTAGCCTGATCACATGCTACATTATCTTCTACACTTCTTGGTGGTATTTATGCATTAAGCTTCTTTTTATTAAGTTTCTTGCTGAAATATGATGTATTAAGTAAAGGCTCCCTATAGTAAATTATGTAGGTTTCTTGGTAATATCACTGCATTACCCTGCTCTGAATGATCTTATGTGCCTCATTAGCATAACATGAATTGCAATAGGGAGTTTAATCTCCAGTCCTACACTTCTTTATGCACATCTTTTTCTCCCCATAACTTTTCATTACCGCAGGCTAGAAGTTTAGGCTGATCACCAAACAGGAAGGGGAAAAATTCCGGTTCCAAGACGAATGAATGTAACAGCCTACAGGAATAATATCTGAATGTTCCCTCAATGATGGTAGCAAATAGGGGAATGGAATGAAATTTCAAGGCATACATACATCATTTTTACCTGCCCTGCATACCTAATGACAGGAGAAATGAACCAACGCTTTGCCATAGTGCCATTAAAGAAAAGACTGCAGAGACACAGACTCTTCCTATGGATTTTGTGCACCTCACTAAGCCACTCAAGTCAGGAACACAGTTCTTCAATGTGAGAGAAACAGGCGGTTATAAGCAGCAATGTAGGTCCTATGAAGAAACCATTACAATAGAGCCTTCTTCCAGTTTGTTACCTCCTATTGCCACTGTGTAAGTGTATTTTTTCATCTCCATTTCCTGACAGGGTTATATGGGCACATTGAGACACTTGGCACCTATGCACAAACTTTTTTAATAGACAAAATTCTTATGTTCTTCTCCTAGAGGCAGAGAAAATTACATCAAAAGCGATTTTGTATAAAAATATTCCATTATATATTGCTCTGCTTCAAGGGAAGTAATTTTTTTTGATGTTTTAAAATAAGTTTCAAATTAATGACTGAACCCATGTGTGTTTGGAGCACTGAGCAGACAGGTTAAATAAATAATGACTTAATTATGGATAGCTTTCATCTCTAACCTTAAGATCTGATAGGCTCTTACACCTGCACTTCATAATTAGAGAGAAGGAAACTTAGATTTTGTTTGAATTTCAAATGACAAAGGCAGGTTCTTCTAGAAAAGTTCTTATAGATAGCATTGATTTTCTCTATTACTAACTTGCCCCACTGCAAAGTAGTTTGGCTCAGATCAGACATGCGATACTAATTTGAAGTGTTTTTAAAAGGCCTCTAAATGCAAATACATCTTGTAGTTCTTAAGGTCCCCAAAGGCAAAAAGATCATTTTCCAGGTACACAGTTAGCATTTCTTGAAAGCTCTAAAAGGCGTTCATACAAGAAGCCTCCAGTAGCTTTGTAAGAGCTGTTATATCCTAGCAAGGAGTTATGTCATTTTCAAGAACACCTGTTTACATATTTATGTAAGTGGAACTAGTAATGTTTTAGATATGTACTTTAAGGAGTTTGCTTTTTATACTCACGTTTCTTTTTTCTTTACCTGAAAAAAATAGAAAAAATATGCACCAAAAAGCAACTCCAGAAACTACTTTGATAGCACACACATCTACCTGGACAAGGAGAGACAGACTCCCAGCTGTGAGTAACAGAAACCCCATAAAATACCTCTAACATATATGCCGTTTTTTATTCTAATCACTGATGTATTTGTCTAATATTGGTTATTCTGTATAATCTTGTTTTGAAAATGAGTTCTACTACATGTATTGTATTTTATTAGGGACTTGAGCGATCAGAACTTCTGAAGGTTTCTCCCTGGCTGAACCCAAAGTGCACAACCCAGGAGAACAGAGCTAACCTGCCAGCTGTGTGACAATACTGTGCTTCTTAAATGCACCACACTTAAATTACCACTCTGAATGACACACTAAGTAAGAAGAAATTAATATTTTGTTTCTGAACATGTGAAGGGTTAGCCTAAATACATACAAACACTCTGAGTCTGGGATTTAAGGTATGATTTCCTAGGAATTCATATCCTAATCTTTAAAACAAAATCTTCTGCATAAAGATACTACAACCCGTATTTCACTGGAAAAGTGCAACTTCTGACAGTTTTTTGTTGTAACATTGTAATGTCTCAACTCACAGCACGTAACTGCAGGTCTCTTTAGGGTCATAATGTTTCTGGTAATATGAGGTTATAAATGTTTATATTTGCCTAAACAATAGCATTGGAAAGGGAGCTGTGCCAGCACAGAATCTTCTCCTACAGCCCCTCTGGGCACCAGCCTGTACTGCCTTCTGGTTGTGGGGTAAACCCCTGTAGGAACTCTATGGATTTATGCATTTAAAAGCTACACTTTCTGTAGCTGTGTATTCTGGAGATTTTCAGATTCAACAGTATATAAATTTACATGAGGACCAGTCACCTCTCACCCTTTCTAACAAAAACAGTCAGGTTGTTATTTAAGTTATACCAGAACACCGAAATGTGTAACCCGTTTCTGCTGTAGGATTTATTCATGTTTACTCACAGATGCTTGAAGTTTTCTATGATTACTTTTCAGCTAGACCCCCAGATTCCACTTTGGAATTTATAACTTTTTTGTCCTTTTAAAAAAGATTTAAAACATTACTTTTGGAATACCCTCAATGTCCCAATCAAACTGAAGTTTGCACTCATTTCCAGTCTAGCAGAGGTTCCATTATTGTTTTCATAATACCATCCATCTTCCAACCACATCACAAAAAAAAAAAAAAAGCAGCATTGTGATATAGCTCTGTCAGAGCCAGCAGGAGCTGCACCAGGACTGCTTCTATCTTGTATTAGTAACATGAATACCACAGTCATTCCTGTTCAGATTAGTATCAGGTCAAATTCAGGCTTTTGGTCAAGAACACACAAAAGCAGAGTAAAATCCAATTGCTAATTTAGTTTACTTAAATAGAATTACAGCTGTTTTCAACAGGGCCGAGTTTAATCCAACATCTCAAAATCCAGAGTTTTATGCTAATTTAAATATATACAATCAAAAACATATTTAATTTGATGGTGATGTTGACATACTTAGTCAAGAGAAAATATGCATTATACATCCTGATGTAGTAACACTTGTTTATTATCTGTATGCTATAGAAATGCAGAAGGGAGAAAAAACACTGGAAAAAGAAGATCTGGAAGTTTTCAGGGAAGTGGCAGAAACATTTATCAAGTCACAGACGAGCAAACACTTGTTGGATGACTTGGTAACAGCAATTGGGCACTGAGCTAAGCAGACACGGCCTGGTATTCATCCACTGTGGGGACTTAAAGCATGACAGAAGATCACTTGGAATGTCTGAATGTATTTGGAAAAATTTGAGGAGTACATCAATTCAGTCCAAAACACAAATACAAAAGCGTAAACCCATGGAAATAATATAGTAGATGCAATGGAGGGGAAACAGAAATGTGTAAGCAGTTTCACTGGTTGATTCTTCTGGAAATGAAAAAGTCCAAGTAATTGAGCATATATGAGCAAAGCCAGATAAGCTGTTTTGCAGGACAGTGGTAGATAGTTACCAATGCAAATGAGACAACAAAATCTGGGGTTGCTTAGCATCTTTCAGCAGTGCTCAGCACCTGCAGAATCTAGCTCTTCATTTCTCCATGTTAATACTTCTGCCCCTTTACTTTGGTTCCTTGTTATTATTACTCGTGGCTCAAAACATCTCCGACGTCACGAAAGACAGAAAGGATGGCGTGTCCATATCTAGAAACACCCCACTGCAGGACCTGTCTTAGTTCTGGATACAGTCTTTGCTACCTCTTAGCTTTCTTTCAATGGGACTTTTTATTAACAATTAAGTTCAAGAAAAATGTCTCTTTTCAACACTTGTATTTAGCATTCGACCATATGTCATGCAGTATTATAAAATATGCCATTCTCTAAGGAATTAATTCACAAATATATTATGAACTTCCAGTTGCCTTATTCCCAGCAAAATTTTCATTCCATTTATTTAACTGGTGTAACTAAGTTGCAGTGGACTATAAAGATGTCTAAACTAAAAATAATTTAAAAAATCATAGTCTAGAGAAAAAAATCGTAAACATTTACGTTACAAACAACTCATGACAAACAGTAAGGTACTGATACAAAAAAAAAATATATATATGCCAGCGTCACTCAAGACACCGGTAGATCTTCAATGGAACCACAGTGGTAGAGAGTACAAACAAGTCACAGGGAACAAACAGAGAACTGACATGTCACTCAGCCATAACTTAACTCAGGCTTAAACGAGCAACCATACTTAAGGCATGACAGTTTTTGTACAGCATCCAAGAGAACAAGATGTGGCTGGAGATGTGTTCATCCACCCTTTACTCCTCAGCTCAAATATATAGCTAGGTCCCTTCCTAGTTGGATCAACTACAGCTGGCTTTTGGCATGCATCTGAGGTGAGACAGACTCCTGCCTTGGTATCAGCAGCATTTTACTCTTGCTCTGATAAGCCACAACCAAAAAGAAGAGTCAACCTGATTTACAGTTCTTTTCATGACAGCAGGTTCAAAACAGATGCAAATGTTTCACTCTTCTACTTTCTGGTCTTAAAGAATTACTCCACTGTCTGAGCAGATGATAAGTAGAATGATAAACCCCCCACTAAAGAAAAAAGAAAGTTATAGACCAATAAATTTAATTCTTTTTCATTTAAATGGAGAAATTGGCAGATTGAAAAATGCTTCTGCCAATTCAGATCAACAGAACATTCGCTTTACAAATTATCCTTTTGATAGCAAACATAAATGATATGCGAGACACTATAAATTGAAAAGATCAAATGTCATTAAGCTCTGCACACAACGAGACAGCATCAGAAAAAGCAGCATGTGTATGTGCCATCATACGAACACATAAATCACTCAAATTATACAAGAAAGCAGGTGTCGTTTCCCCCTTTTGACTACTGCTGATTGTACGTATGTTTGTCTCCAAGCATGAACTGATCTGCATGATTAGATATCTAATTCATGCATCAAAAATCCCCATGTTTGGTAAAAACAAAACCATTAAAGAAAAAGAATCTTAAAGATTAGAACTGTATTTGGGGCAGGGATGTGCAGCACATTATAATACACTACTGGGGTGGTTATCTTCAGCCTTCACTAAATGTGCTGAATAGCCTTCAAAGCCTAATTGGCATATTGTGATAAATGCTTACATTCTTTGTTACAGCAGCAATTATTTGAAATGTCAGCTCCTGCTATGCTACTGCAAACACACCTAAAAAAATAAAGGAACTGGTCTTAAAAACATAAATTTCCTTTAAAATTGTATGGGCAGGAGCATTTCGTCATTGCCAGAGAGATTTGCCTGCATTTTATTATTATTACATTTTGCTGCTGTTATACCCGAAACCTCATGTGCTACTGGTGACAGCTTTATTGCTTTTTTTAATCTTATTAAGATAGATATCAACTTGCTGTATATTGAAAAATTCCTCTGTGTTTATTAACTTCTCAATTTACTCAAGCTCAGTCAGTACCTCACACTTCATTTAAAAACTAAAAAATAAAATAAGAGATTAATTTATTTGTCAAACCTATGTCAACACAGTATAGTCTACTGGTAAGACCGCAGGTCAAAAGCCAGCTTCACTCACTACACAGGCCTCAGCAACTTGCTTAATCGCTCTGTTCATCTCTATATTCATCTTGTATACTGGGCATCCCAGTAACTTTATAGCCACTTATTTTCAATACTCTTAAGAGGACACAGATGAAAGTCATTATTCTGAAGCAAGTCTTTGTTATTTTCTCATAAAATCTACAGAACAAAGGGTGTCATGATGATTTTAAGAATTTCCTAGAGAACTGAAATTGCCAGTCCAGCCACCTCTACAGCTGAGTTACTTCACGTAGTCCATAGTCCCACACCAATCCTATTTCTTGGGAAGGGCCCCGACCTTTTCAAACACAGTGTGAGAAATAGTTCACTCCAACAAAATGGCCAGACCATATTTTTTCGTAACAGGCAGGACACCTGTAGACTCTCAAGAGGGTAAATCAGACTACTTGAGATCTCAGCCATTGCTTTAGGAGAGGTTGGTGGATTTGCATGAACCATGCATATATAATTAATATATGATAATTATAGTGCACAACAGAACCACAGTGCATCCAACATACTATTTCACTCCTGTCTAATTCTGTCCTGACACAAATATTAATCAAGACATCTCAAGTGGAACTTGATGGAAAAATTGGCCTCGTATCTTACCAACTGTGAAGTCAGTATTAACAACCACTTCTGTGCTGACAGCATTGATTTAAGCTTAAAGCCTGTTATTTGCAGTCTTGTCTTTATGAAGCCTTAATAAACACAACAGACAAAACCAAACCAAAACCAGAAGTTTCACTTCTCCTGATCTTAAGACTAGGAATCTCAGTATTGTTACCCTAAACTCTGTTAGCACTTTGGTGCTCAGATATGGCCCATTAAAAAAGAAAAGCCATGCACCTATCTTCAGATTAGTAACTCAGGTCAGGCTCATCTCTACTGACAGCAGAGCAGAAAAGACAAGGACCAGATTTTTAATATAATGGACCCAATTCAATAACCCATTATTTTGGTCTTACATCAGCGTAACTCAGTGTAGTGCCACAAATTCAAGACATTTATGTACAACTTTAACAGCATAGAATACTCTCAAAGCACACAACTGAGGAACATGTAAAATTACCACTTCCTACAAAAATTCGTACAGCCTCTCTTATCATGCATTACTGATGAGAAACAGGACAAAAGGCACACATCGCTCACTCAAACTTACATAAAACTATCAGTAACTCTAAACAGCACAGTCAATTTCAACCAAAGAATTTTAGAAAACTGAATTAGATCTTCCCTGTTGGAACAAGTCATTGACTTAGACCATAGATTAGTATGACCAGTGACACAGGAACATAATACAAGGTAAAATATAAAATCTTAATACCCCAGTCAGCTAATAATTCCTATTAGAAGTATTGTACAGGACCTGTTTATAAATTAACATCAATAATTTAGTGAAGCAGGTGTTCCATTCTCCAGAAGCTACTGCACAAATCTTATCTTGTAGTGATATTTACAGACACCAGCTCGCTTCAGAAAGTGCAATCTTCTGTCAGCTGTCATCGCAGCAAGGCCTACAGTTGATGGTTCCATGTAATGCAAGAAGGGATGTGAGAGTCATACAGTTTGAATGTGAATGGATGCGTGGGCTAAGTCAAGCCAAAATAATGAGAATCATCTTTTCGGAGCATAAAAAATTTATAAACACTGCCTTTTAAACCTCCATTTTATTAACCTTTATCAGCCACTGTGAAACCAGCACATGATGAGATTTTTGAACTTTGCTGTCAGTAGCTAAAGGGTAATGCTTGTAGTGATTGCTGTTTTGCAAAATTATGATTCTTATATCCAAAAGGTCTTCTGTCGGATTTATTCTCAAATGATTACCAAGTGGCACTGGCAGAAAGCGAGCACACTCTGGCACTTGCACCACAGGACATGCCAGGAGACAAACTACAGTTACCAACTGACTTCAGCCCTGCCTCCAGAAACCACATCAGGGTCAGCAAATTGCTCCAGGTGAGAGGGCTGTTTCCATCCTTAGGTCAGTGCCTCAGAATATAGACGTGGGACTGTCTGTTCCCAGCAGCCCGTAGCCAAGTCTCCACTGATGTCAACAGGACAGATGAGCAAAGAGGTAAGTTAAAACAAAGCCTTTGTGAATTAATTAAGTTTGCGGTTACATGAAGGGAGCTTATCAGCACAAGGTTGAGTGAGACAAGGACAGACCTGCTGCTTAACCCTTCCATGCTCTTGTAAAGCTTTAGAAAAGCTATCCTTTGGGGAATAACCTACTCCAGTAATTCCAGAGCAACAGTCCTTCATGACAGCATTACTTCAGGGCGACGTCCTAAGAAACCTCAGACATTTCAGCAATACTGTTATTGACTGCAGGATGCTAATGGGTCAGACAAAAACCTCTACCATATGAATAGAACTAAGGCAAAATGCACTAACCTTAACTTTTAACTTTAAGGTTTTTGCCTGCATTGAGGCATCCCTCTGAAGACTTGAGGTAAGAGAAGCTCCAGGGAAAGCATCCAAAAGGGAAAGTTATCCCAGCCAAGCCTATCCAGGATTTCTTATAACAGATTCAAGACTCACTGAGGGAGTTGGGCTGGTATTTGGCAGGTAGAGCCAAGAAGCAGAAAGGCCAGGAGAAGTCAGGCTCGCTGGCGGTTAATAAAAGATTAAAAAAGGAGAAACCACCCAAGTAGCTTCTTACAACTGCGACTGGGCAGCTAGAAGCCATCAGGGAGCAAAGAGGCCCTAGATGCAGGGTCAGAGATCCTGAAATAAACCTTGAACTTCAGCAAGAGAGAAGACCTGAGAGACAGCAGCTGACAAGAGGATTCTCACCGGCAAGTTGGCCACTGAGAGTTCTTGCCGGCTGCATGTAGTTGTTTGAGAGACACAGGTCCAACAACCCTCATTTCACGTAACAAAGTGCAAATCTTCTAGCAGGTAAACAGCCCAGGACATTCATTAGTCTAGAAGATTCTAGAAGAGGTTCTAGAAGATTCTAGAAGAGGTTTAATCAGTCTCACAGCTACAGCAGATCTGCATTAAAGGATTCTTTTTCCTAGACGTTTTGCAAAGTGGAGACTGTTTCCTTGCACTGTATATTCAGTTAAGACATGTAAAACTACGCATCCTTTCTCAGGTGCCTCTCATTCTCCCCCAACACACCAGCTTACATAGTCAGACACACATGTAAAACACTTATATTGTGTATAGTGTCCTCCAGGAAAGCGAGAATGCTGAAACTAAATTATGACTATGTAATTGCATCTGCTGCAAAACAAAACCAAATACGGGTCCAGCATTGGCACTCCACATCAGAACACAACTGGAGAGGAAAGCTGAATCTAAGAAGCCTTGCCATTTTATTCCTTCCTTCATCATTTAAACAAAAGTTTCAGCTCTGTTCTTTTTGTTTGTTTGTTTGTTTTAAATGCAATGCTTAGCTTCCTGATAAAGTACAATATCAAATACCAGGAGCTTTCTCGGGGGGGAAAAAAACCACCAAACAAACAACAACAAAAACCTTAACAGCAGTTTAAAAGCTAGTGAGTTTCTAGAAGACTGTATTATAGTTACTAAAAAAACCAAGCAAACAAAGGGGAAACTGTGGCTTGCATCAAGACTCTGGAGATCAGTATTATCTTTCCAGTCAGTAGAAACAGACACAGTTGACTTCAGCTAAGCTATGAAAACTTATATCATCCAAGCTCTTGAATATTAATTTTTTTTTTTTTTTTGAATAGCAGATTCGTGTTGGCTTTTAGGCCATTTCTACTGTCTTTCCAATGCCTTACTTTCCTTACTAGCAAAACAGACATCGTAATTTTAAAATACCTTTGGGAGATGTTTTCAAATCTATACAAATGCAAAGTATCGGTATTATTACTGTAACTCTTATTCCCTTTAAAAACCTAAGTACCTACGTGCATATTGCAGACATTTCTACTGTGGCACGTAAGACAGAAATGCAATTCCTATAAAAGAACCTGGATGACATTTGTGCACCTGTCTCAGAGTTTCACAGCACACAAACTCAGTTTAAAAAGGCACACACTGCAGCAGCTCCTGGTCATTAAAGAAAATGAAACAGTGTTATAGATCAGTAGTGACAATCTCAGCAAAATGTGTTAGAATATGTTTGCCTAGTTGCATGTATTTGAGAGAAATGCACTGTAGTCAAAGCTCAGCATTTGACCACCTGTTCTTATCTCACAGCATAGTTATTTTAAAGTTACATCATCATTATACAATAAATGCTCTGCACAACATATGGACTCAGAGCATTTATTTTCTGAGAGAATATTGTGGGTTTTTACTTGATTGGTTATTTACTTTCCCCTTAACGATTCTTAAAGAAGTAAAAACTTTTTTTCCCTCTAGGACACACAGAAGCAAAAATGAAGAAGACGCCAGGAGATTTAACTTTCTAATAGTATTACAATGAAGGTCACTGAACTTGGTGACCTTCCCTTTACACACTGACCTCATACATCAGTTCAGAAACACCTCAATAATTTTGTTAGAGCTTTACTTAGATTCATCTAACCCAAGCAGAAGAACATACTTTTTTTCTTGAATTTTAATTTCCTATCATGCACGTGAAAAATAGCAATAACAAGATGTACAGAACTAAAAACAGATTTATAATCGTTTTCTGTACATCAGGCCATATTTTCACATACAGATCTGTGCTGTCATTTTTTCAACCAGCTCTCTTCAAACTACCCTCATTTTTCATGAAAACCAGGTGTTAGATCATTTGATCTGGACTGTGGCCAGCATTCTTCACACAGTACCATGTAACTTGGAGTCTTTATCACTGGTATTTTATGAATTGGAAAATTCTGTTGCCCATTTTCACTCTTCCTACGACAGAATTTTTGTTAACTTTTTCCCACCATGGCAAATATTACAATATATTTATTTGTGTATATATATTGAAAAAACAGAATCACAGAATGAGGGAACTTATCAGGAATGACAAGAAGCACGTTAAATACAACTAGTAGAAAGGTATAGAGAGAATCTCCTACTGCAGTAATAAACCAAGAAAGGGCATTTAAAGGTTAAACTGAAGAAAGTTTTTGTGGGAGATGTTCCTACTTGGTAAACTCGAATGGAAAATCCTAATTTGGGTCAAGCAGTACTAAAACACAGTTCTCTAAAGATTCAAACAAAGTCTCAGGGGAGACCTTACTGCAGCCTTACAATACTTACTGTATCATAAGAAAGATGGGAAGAAATTCCAGACAGTAGTGATAAAGCTAAAGTGATACAGTTTTAAACATTATGCAACATATTCTGAGATTTGTGTGTTGTGCTTTCTTGCTGTTTTGTTTTTTCAAGGAAAGCAAGGGAATAGTAAAGAGAACAAATACGAAGGGTATAGTTTTGTTAAGTCTATCTAGCTATGATGACAAACTCCTTGCAGGTGTAGGCATTAAATTGCACCTAAGCAATCAATGGGGTTTTGAATCAAAAAACTTTGTGTAGCAACCTGACACAACACATTGATACATAATTTTTCCTGCTGGAAAAAATTGGATCAGAATACTCTTGGGAAACTATTTTGGTAAGGAAGGGCATTGAAAGGGAAGATGACAGAGTGGAGCTTCAATTGCAGTTGCCACTTTTCTGTGTTTTCTGAAATCAGTCTGAAGTTTTGAAATGGCAACTGTCATTCTTAGCAGTACTAAAGTGCTCAAAGAACACTCACATCCAGAATTTGTCTTTATTGTCAACTGACTTTTACAGAATGTAAACAAATACCTCCAGCCCAACAATGCCCTTGAGGAAGCATTTAAGTACAGGAGTCAACAGGATAACCTGTTAAAATGAAGGAAATGCCCTGTATCTTATGGGGCCGTGTGCCAGCAGCTCACAGCACAGCGCTGGGGCAGAGAGGGTCAAATAATCTGAAACTTAGTATTTCTCCACTCCAAGGAGCAAGTGAAAAGTGGGACTGTTAATTTGCAACATTTATGTCATAAAACTCTGGCTGCACTAATTTTATATCTTCCAAGTGTGTGCTATTTACTTTCTTCCAAGTTGTCCTGGTTTGAGGTAAAACAGGACCAATTTAATTCAGTAACTCTACTTTCTAACCAGGCTTTCTAACTGCTGCTCTGCAGGAGAGTGGGAGCATCCGTCACTCTGCCTGCTTGGGCCAATCCAGCCCAAACCACAACAGAAGTGAAAGAGTAATTAGCATAACTAACTGAGTAGCCTTGCTCTCCACTGTTAATCATTGGGCATATTTAGGTTGAGGGTTGGATTAATTTTGGAGGCAAAGGGCAAAATCTCCCTGTATAGAGGGCCGATTTCTGTCCTTTGGGAATCTTTACATGAATTTAGGAAGAATTACTCACTTTAGCGAGTTCCCCTTAATATGAAAGTCAGCTCGGAAGTCCTTATAAGTACAGAATTTCTTGATTACCAGGAGGTTAAATTAATTTTAGAATACCTTTGATTTGGAAAAATACTGGAAACTGGAAAAAAGTAAAATAAAAACACAACTGATTGAGTTAGACCTAAAATTACAAGCAAAAATTCGTATTTGAAACGTATTAGTTTGAAACACAAAAATGGAGGCTGAAACTACAGTTAGAGTATCATCTAGACATACACATTGGTTTTAACCCCATTTTGCATTTGGAGACCAGCCTGACAGAGCACCAGAAACTTAAGTATTCCATTGGGCTTATCTTACATACCCTATTTCTCTTCTGGTGAAACCTTATATGAATATGAAACATTCACTGCCGAGATAGCAATTTGTACATAATACTTAATTAACTAAAATTTACTAGTTCAGATCAAATTTATCCCAACTAATATAGCATTTTCAGGTTTCCAAGGACATATATCAGCATGTAACTGATGTGCCTGAGAGATCTGATGTACGTAAAAAACCAGCTTTGATTAGTTTAGATAGTACAAAAGGTTGTTTCAAAAACAGATTTATCTTGTTGGCATATTTTGATATAAAATAATTTTAATTCTTAAGTTATTAAGGAATGTCTTTATTTTGAGCAGCAGGTTATTTAACAGCAGGCATTTTCTTGTAGCTCTTATAAGAGGGCTGAATAGCTAGACTGACTTCTCATGCAAACCAGATTCAGATGCTCCTGTACTAAACCTCATCATTTACCCTGTGTTGAGTTTTGATTTGAAAGACAGATCCACCACTTCAAATGAAAGTTTAAAGTTAATCATTCTTTGCCATCTCCAATTGTCGCCAGTCATTCTTCATTAAACCTGCAGACATGGATTCTAATTTAGCTTCGAGCCTTCATTTCTTGACATGCTTTTTCCTGCTGATGCCCACCTAAAACTTGTCATTTCTCTCCTGAGATACCACAGATGGAATTAAGCTGGGAGGGACAACACATGACAAGACACCTGGTTGGTTGATTTGAACAAATTTAATAATCAACCTCTTTGATTTTCTATCATATGACTTTTAAAGCTTTTCTCTCCACTCGAGGGTCTACCACACTTTCACAAATCTACATGCAGGGAGCAAATGCAGCATTCCAATATTAAGTTCAAATCTGCTGTGTACAGAGGTAATCTCCCACCACACTATTCTCATTACAGTTCACAAATACTGTATAAAATAGGGCTCAACATGCCTCCGAGAGTGCCATTCACCTTCCTCTGACCTAAATCATTACTGACAGACATTTGAACCACTTGCCACCCTTACAATCTTTTCCAGAAACATCGTATTTAAAAATTACATGTCTTGAAAGGCTTGAGGTCTATTATAAATAGCTCCCAAACCGAGTAATTCATCTCCCAGTTCCAAAACTGTGTTTCTGTATAAAAACCATTCACATTGATGTAAATTTTAGAGTTTAACACCTTGTCCTTTTCAGGCCTACAACAACCCCTTCTTCAGTAAAAGAGTCATAGGCACACTTAAAATCGTTAGAAAGTTTAACAAGAAATAGGAGAGCAGAAAAAAAATATTATATTTTTTCAAATCTAGTGTAGCAAGTATGCTCAAGCTCCTTCTTCAGTAAGAGCTTCTAAGACTTAAGAAGGTAAGGGAAGAAGTTGAATTCCTTAAAATGGACTTAGGATCTGATCCAGAATGCCTTTCCTGGTATGCCGCTTCATTATACATGACACGACTGGTGGAGTTTTTGGCTTTATTGTTGGGGCTTTGTCATATAATGAAACCTTGTGGGAAATCTTAAAAAAAAAGGAGTATTCTTTTAAACTATTTCTATCAAAGCCACCAGAAGTAAAATGTAGCATTTCCTTTATGTATGTGAAATAGCAGTTCATCTCTTCAGAGATGAAAACCAGACAGTCTGTTTAATTAGTGCTCACTTTGTAACCACTTTCATTCATCTGCCAAGATCTAACCGATATGAGATTTATTACCCAGGTTTAGCTCTGAAAAGCCACATGTCATTCTCCTCTCTGAACACAACCACCTCGGGATTTGGCAGAGCAGCAGGCTTTTATTCTGCCAGTCTGAATCTGCTCCAACACCAGTTTTGCCATAATGCAACTGCATTTGTTGCAGTGGAGTGACTTCTGCTTTAGACAAGTAAAGCAAAGAACAGAATCGGGCTCAGCAATGTTCTGACAAACTTGCTTGTGTCTGACTGCAACAGCAAGTTACTGAGATATTAAAAAGAAAAGAAAGGAAAAGGGCAACACCTACAGTATCTTTTTTACAGAGGAATAGCTGAGGGAAAGTTGCTATCAATTGTAACTTGAACATCTGTACATAGCTGCAAATGACAGAAGGAGTAATCTCTTACATGCTTTTTTTTTTTTCACTAAATTCCCCTACTATTAAAAGATTTCATCTCCCTCCAGGAAAAGCCATCTGGGGACGCGAGACCTACTGTGGTGCAGAAGCACAGTACTATTGTCTGCATATTCAATCAAACTCCAAATTGACTGGTGATCACTCAGGAGATGTCTTCCTCTAATAAATGCCTGTCTTGTCAATGCGCACCTTACTAAAACGCTTTCTCATGGAAGGAGAATATTGTGGACGAAATTTAAGATTTACAGAACTGATATACAGTTGTTCTTTATAATCATCGTGCCACTACATTCTGGTGGGGTAGCAGTTCTTTGAACCAACTGAAGTCAAGCCCCAGATTAGAAGTGCATCCTTGCTGTGGAGTAGTGACGTACCTCTAAAGTTCAACTACCAAAGGTGAAAAAAGCGTTCAAATAAAATACATCGTTAAAAAACAACTAAAAGGCAGGCGAGGCCCTTACTGAGTTCCCAAATCTCTTTAACAGTAAAGTAACAAAAAGACTGACAAACAATAGTACCATTTTCTAACTAGAAAATATAACACATTCTCCTTCCAAACATGTCATGAGCACTTGTTGATTTTTGTGACAGCTTCAGTGGGGAATGTCTACATGAAACCCTGGCTCTTGTTTCATTTTGGAAATGTCAAAATGCATTGTTTCAAAAAGGTTAAAGTAATTTTTCATTTCAGTTTTATCAGGGTGATTCATTTCATTTAGGTACTTGGTCTATTTTATGAACACTAGGATTGATTATACTTAGTCTATAAGCTATTATTTGGTTTTTTTAAACTATATATTAAAATATATATTTTACTTGGGTGTTTTGACACCATATAATTTTTGAACATAAAAAGCATTTCACACTTGAAAAAAACTAAATTCAGATCAAATTACTAACAATCTCATTGAACATATGAGGAAGGAAATTTCTGAAATATTTCAGATAGAATTGTGCACTTTCCACAATGAAATATTATTTTAAGTGAACAAAATTAAGAGACTAAAACAACCCAGAGATGCATGCTTTGCATAGAGAACAAGGAGCTTCAGAGCAAACTTAAATTTATCATCTTTCTCATTTACAAAAAAAAAAAAAAACAAAAAACAAAAACAAAAAGCAGAAACAAGAGCAAGATATACTTGCAGAATTTCCATCTGAATCTATATTTTAATTTAATTTTCATTGCCTTCTTGTTCCACATACTTGCTCCCCAGCTCTGGTCAGAGCTAAGCAGTATCTGGCCAGATTTTTTTACCTGGATTGTTTTAATTCCTAATACAGAGCATCTACAAGGAACATGAATAGAAGATCCAGGCAACGCATGAAGAATAAAACATGCAATTCATGCCTCATGTTTCCTTACTTCTGGTAAATACACCCACACACATTGCTTGATTTTAGTCACCTAATTACTTGAAGGCAATGCAGGGGAAGCCAGTTCTAAAGGATAAGTGGAAGCCTTACTGAAATCTGAGGGGTCATGCTTTATGCACAGAAGAAAATGGGAATACTGCTGTAAGAAAAATGAGAAATGAATAATTGTGTGTGGGAAGAGGGAATAGAAGGCATCAATCAAAGCAGAAGGGAAAGGCGTAAGAATCAATAACTGCTTCTTAACAAATCTGTCCCTATTTATACTTGACATTTGTCACTAGTTCTGTCATACATCTGCTTTTTCCCCAGTCATCTCTCTTTTTCTGTCTGGCCATCTCTCTGGAATGATTCTGAGAGTTGGATTTGTTGTATTCCCTAGCTGTACATTTGTTGGGTTTGGTTCTGTGTGTTTTTTTCCTAGTGGACATTCCCCAAACTACTAAACATTCATATATAGTGGCTGAATACCTGCTGTGAATCATCAGATACTTTCACAGTATCTGCTATCAGTGTGGAAATTGCCAGCACGCTGCTGAGAACCCAAGCAGTGGGTGCAAATATATGCAGGGTAAATATACATTGATCAGACCTCATAGAGTATACACCTTACAGTAACCCTCCACAAGTAAGAGAATCACCATCTTTAATCCTTCCAGACAGCAACAGTCTCCGCTGTCACTGCATCAGTCATAGAAACTTTTCCCTTTGTCTTGTAGAAAGAGGGAAGACTAATGCAGGCATATTACGTAGCCATAATATAGTCCACCAAAATTTCAGAGGCGAATTTCCTTATGAATTGTGCTATCTAATTTGAGGCAGACAAGGGCTCAAACCACTGACATCAGTCAGACTGTTCAGGTGACGAAGGACTTACCACAGGAGGAAGGGTTTATAGGATAGAGACTAATACTCTGAGCTTTACTCTCTGTTTGAACTCAAACACTTGAAGTGCAGTTTGATCAAACTTCAATTCAAAACAAAGTTCTTTAAAAGTGAAGGATTTACGCCATTCTATTTTTGCATGTTATAATTAGATCCTTCTTATACGTCCTTTCATTTCAATATTCTTTCAGGTAGAAAATTATGATTTTTAAGCTTTACTTTTATTTTAAGGCACAACGAAATACTGACTGAAAATGCCCCAAAAAATCAGTTACAAAGGACTAAATTATTAAGTGTTACATCAATGAGTATTTCCTGAAAACTTGGCCATTGTGAGAACTTGAGTAATGGAATTTAGACAAATACAGTTAAGAAAGATTTTGTTACAGGTTTATAAAAGAAAAGAAATTACTCAGAGTATCACAGCATATTAATTAAATGGAAATCGAACTTTCATCTGTTAAGTTGTGATGAATTTAATAGTGACTACAGAACTGGCAAGTTTGCATGAAACGTTTGCATCTATGTCGCCAAATCAAACACTTCCCAGGTTTACCAAGACAGGGTAGGCTCCAGCTCTAGCACATACGCATTCTCTGTGATGACATTTCAGGACTCGCTCACACCAAGCATTTGTGTACGAACTGGGAAATGCTTACAAATTTGCTATCTAAATCCAAAGTCTTCCAAGGAAAGCCCTCATTAACTGCCATTCTGTGATCGGTTTGTCGGTTTGTTAAACTCAGATGCCACTAACGCTTGTAACTGGGTTTTAACAGTATTTTCTTAACAGAAGTTTAGCATTTATGAAAAACTTCTGGTATCTTTAATTTCTATATAATCGATCTTTTTTTTCAGAAGCAGTAATTACAAATAAGGGCATTGAGGTGCCCATCAGGTTTCATGTTAATATCAGGTAAATTAAGTATTTCATGAAAAGCAGCGTAACCAGCAGTCTTAACAAGAAATTCTAGGAAAACTAACAGTTGCAATCAACAGTTTTTGGGGAGGGAGAAGGGAGACCGAAACCTACACCATGATGTTTGCTATACCACTGTTTTTGAAATCTAGGTCCCAAATACTCATACAGCACGTTTATAGACCGTACATAAATTCAGTTCCTTAATCAAATTATTCATGCACCTTTTTTACCTTCTGACATCACCCTTCTTGCTTACACAGGGAGCAGGAGAAATGCCTTTTCTTTTGCTCCCTGCCACACCACAAAATACAGGAACAACATTATCTTCAAACTCCTTATCGAAGTAAGAAGACTAAGTGTGCATATACACGTGCTAAAGGATACCAAAAAAAGATTTTAGGAGATAATGGTCCAAGTCTTATTGGACCTGAAATCCATTTGTGACCTCGAGTGGATTATTGCCAAAAAAGTCTGTAACATGCCAAGGAAGAAAGACTGGGAAGGTAGTCTGAACATAAGATTCAGGGAAGCCCACTTTTCTACTTTATTTTTTGACCTATATTCCTAAAACATGCTTAGACTGCTTAGCACCATGTTTAGTCTTTTAGAAACTGTCCATTTTCTGATTCTCCAGGAAAAGTCGTTACATTTCCCAAAAAAGGCTAAGGGGACCTAGTACAGAAGGGGTTTTTTTCCTCCGCTCTCTTGAGAATTGAGCAAACACTACAAAGCAACTGGGTGTGGAAATATTTTTGGCTGCTTTTATCTTATGTGCAGTGGGAACACATTAAAAGGTACAAAAAAAAACTTCAAAGTCCTCCCCTTTTTTCCTGCAACATCACATCTTCTATGTTTTACATTAAAATGATCAGCAGTTCAGGAGATACAAAGTTAGACGTATAGAAATTGACAGAATGTAAGAAGGCACCAAAAAGCCTCGAGAGAAAAAGGTGAAGGCAGCAGTATCTCAGGGGGGGAAAAAAAAGTCAGGTTCACAGTAGTAAACTAAGAATTATTTCATACAGATATGATCACTTCTAATTCTTTTCTTCTGTTCTTTGATGCTACGTGTTATGAAGCCACCCCAAAGCAACTTCACACAGATAAAAGCCATACTTTAATTCATAACTAAAGCCAAACAGCTAAAACCAACAAGACAAGAGCGGTAACCAAATCACCGCTCCCGTAAGGTGTAACACCGCGCAGGTCTGAGGTACAACTGGGGACGTTATCCCTACCCGCCACCGCTTGAGGACGAGGAGAGGCATGAGGGATGGCGGCCACGCGCGCAGACGCTCAGGCGCAAGGGAAGGCCTCACCCAAGGGCGCCCAGGAGACGCAACCGCCCACCCAAAGCGGCGAGGCCGTGCTCCGGGATGCGCAGGAGAAGCGCCCACTCACCGCGGCGAGGGCCCTCGGGCCCGGGACGCCCCTTCGGACGACGCCTCAATCCCACGGGAGCGCGGCCGCCACCCGCGGACCGGCGGCTCCACTCTCCGGGGCACTGCCGGGGCCTGGGGGGGGACCCGAACTGTGGTCACCTATTGGTCGTGGTCCCGAGGCGCCCCCGGGCCGAGGCGTCCCATTGGTTGGGGAGCCTGCCTGTTGCGCGGGGGTCCCACCCCCCCCTTTTCCCGCCGCTGGGGGGGCACGTGCCGCTCTGCCCTGCGCGCAGCCGAGGGCCGGGCGGGCCCTGTCAGACACCACGCGGCGGCGGAGCCTGCGGGTAGCGGCCGGGAGCGGTGCTAGACTGGAAACCCGCGGCAGGCTCAACCCAAACACACGCAGAGCCATTACGTCTGGTGATAACCCGATAATAACCCCTGCTTTTGTAACAGAATATTAGGACAGTACAGGAATTACACCCTGACACCACATCATGGCGGACCCTCAGCACCCCACTCTGCGCTGCAGTATGGCTGCCCCTCTGCCAGCTGTGCTGAGGGGCTCACCAGGGCAGCGCTTGGCGGGGGGGGGATCCCCCGGGCCAGCCCCCTACTCCAGCACCCACATCCCGGTGCCCGCTGCCGGGGACAGGCACCGGCATTTGAGCCGCTCCGCAAGCTCACAGATGCTTGTGCTTGTTGCTTGCTGGCATTGCAAGGTGGGAATTAAAGTTGTACTGTTTGTTCTGCAGTTATTTGCTTTTGTAAATTGGTATTTGTATTTCTCTGAAGTGCCCGGGTTAGCAGAAGCTGTGTAGGCACCAGCTCCATTTTGTTAAGCTTACATAATGCTTACCATAATGACAGGCTGGCTCTGGTTAACAACGCTGCGGGAAAAAAAAAAAAAAACCTTGGCTTTTTGCATCTGTGCTCAAACGCTAATTAAAATATCTGTTCGAAATAAACTGTTTCAAAGAGAAAGATTTTGAGTGCTGCTATTTTTACAAACGTAATCACATCCTTCTCAGTGAGGTAGAAGGCTTGCAGGTAGAAAAGTTTCAGCTGCAAAATTACGATTAATAAGCTTCTCTTCTGAAATAGTTATTGGGGTTCAACTGTACGTTAAGGCTGAGTATCACGTTTTGGGGGTGCTGGAGAGATCCATTGCCCTGGAGTCACTCCCTCCCTCACACCAACTACTCTCCGGCTGCCCAGGTCCCCTCGGAAGATTCCCCATTTCATCCGCCACGCAGCCCATCTTCAGTCTAGTGACTGTCACTGTCACTCGCAGCCATGGCTGCATCGTCGGTTCTATGTATTGTAACTTCCCCAGCGCGGACCAGTCCCATCTGCCCGTACTGCGCGTATGATACCATTCAGTTCTTGAGACATTGCTAATTGCTCTCACCATTGCATCCCATTCATTAGCTATTCAGAGACTGCTTGCAGTGCCCAAGCAGGAAGGCCACCAGACCATTCTACAGACAGGGTAAGGTCTAACCAGAAAATTAATTCATAGCTTTGTCACCTATAATGTAAAGAGTCCAGGCAAACTATCGCAATCAACTATATTCTTCACAGCAGCTTCTAAAACTAGATTGCTGTAGGCTTTATTCCTCTTTCTCAGAAAAAATGTCAAGCTGCCTGAAAAATAAAAGGTCATGTAAGGGGGGAAAAAAATCAAACTGCCTTCAAAAATGTTAATCCTGGTAGTTAGGCAATGATTTTCGCTAAGACCACTAAAAGTGTGTTAGATCAGGGTTTTCACTCTGCTATTACCCTCCAATACAAGTGTAATTCAAACTATTTCAGTCTGTATTGAATATCTGAAGTATTTTGAATAGTTTGCATAATTTTGTTGCTTAAATTGGTGTTCAAATTCACATTCCATATATAAATTGTGTTGGCCTGCGAGCACTCAAACTTTTTTGCACATCTGTGGCGTGACAGACTTTTGAGTCTAGATTTCTTTCTGTCCATGAGAGTATTGTTTCCCTTTTTTCTGCTCACCCAAGGTGCAAGGCCCCAAGACAGGTGAGTGTGTTGATGCACGTCTAACTTTCACTGTGCTAAGGACGTCTGTCCTTTTTCGCATAAAGCAATTCTATAGCTTCCCTCTCTTCAATTCTTACCTCCTTCCATCTGTTCTGTTACTGTCAGCTCAAACCAGAGATGAAGGTGACAGCAGTATTACCTGACAAAGCATTACACATTGTTGTTTCAAGGTACTTGGACACCCACTGACTGAGGTTTAGCTCCCAATGACCCCAAAGTTGAAATAAACTTATTCCAACTCCCTGGAGAAACTGGCACTTAGAAAACACTTTAAAACTACAAGGTCACATCACATCCAAACTTGCATTTTTTATTTTTGTTTTCCATTATTCAAAATCTTTTGTGAGCACAAATAATTTTCTTAGTGCTGCTGACAAGGACAGATGACAATGTTATGAGCATGATCATTTTTCTACTGATGTTTTGAGTAGCCATACTATTCTGTCCTTTCTCATCTTTTTTAGTTTCTCACCATTTCAGCTTCTCTCCCACACAGCCCTTCCTGCACATTAATAGCAGTATTCTTATCTTTTTTAAGACTCTTAATACTGTAACAGAAGTAAATATACATGATTTATTCATTTGTGATGACACCAGTTACCTGGGGATAAAATGCCCTGCAAGTAAGCCATTATTTCAAAAGGATGCAGTGCTTTATTTGAGGTCAACCAGTAAGTGCTTACACAGGAAAAGCTCTAATGGGAAACAGTCCTTGAAGACTAAATCTTCTGTTGATTAGTTATTTACTATGCATCAAGCCACCTGCTTCCACAAGGTCCAACTTCCAACATAAAAATACTTTTCTTTCAAATTTTGCTTTGTTACAATTCAATAGCCTGTTTGCTTGATTTTACAGTTGCTACTCCAGGATCCCTCTGAGTTTGAATGAATTTCAATGAGTAATTCTTATGAATATACGTCATCTGTTAAGCCAGCACTTTATAGTTACATGCCCTTTTTCAAACCTGTACACAATTACTGCACTAAAATAGCTTCAGAAAACACTGACAAATATATTTTTTAATTTATTACTTGAAACATTAAAAAATCATCCGAAATAAAGGTCTCCTGAGCACAGGAAGATTTCCTATTATTCTGAGAGCTCAGAGGCAAGTCTAAATGACACCAGCTCATACCCATTTCCAGTAACACATGAAACATTTGAGCCTATGGAGAGTCAAAATTCACAGCCCTGCTGTATGCATCAAATCCATGAGCAAGCTGCAGTCCTATAGTCTTTCTCTTCATTTGGCCCACTGATTTTGGGGAAAGTAGCACTACAGGACTGGGGAGAACTAACACTACCCCTGACACACACAGCACACCAAATCAAAGCTTTTATCCACACATGCTCTATACAAAAATTCCCTTAGTTCATCCTTGTGCTTAGAACTGCAGAACTCCATTTATCGAGTATCATTTGGAAATACTTTTTCCTCCCTTGCTACACTACATTGTCAAATGAAACCCCTTATAAAACTTTATACATATGTTAATAGTTCCTTCAATTAGTCTTCTTCTGTTATAAATACCATACATTTTTAATTAGAATGTATGCATGTCAGCAAAGAGAAAAATGTAGATAGTGTTCTTAAAGGACTATTACTGATTTCCTTTAGTGTAGGCTGTATCTTTAATATTATTGAGGTTATATTTTAAACAACTGATGTATGCATAAATCTAATTTCTTTAAAATGTTAATCAAAAGCATAGGAAATTCATTTGCACAGCCAGCCCTTCTGAGCTTGAATCTGTCCCACAAAAAAAACCCAGTAAAGTTTCTGAATTAATCAAGAAGGATCAGACTCTTCTATAGAAACTCAAAAGTGAAATTACAATTGTTCTTAAAGTTTATAAGTTGGTCTATGCAAATTTTAGGCCCTAGTTCTGCAATTAGATGCCAGTTCCATGTAGAACTCTAGCAAGGTCAATAGGAAATGGAACTCATTACAAGATCTGGTTTACTCCATGTTTTGTCTACTAGTAAAAAGGTGGATGAGAATTTTTTGTCCTTGATCCATTCTAATGCACAAGTCCACCCTTGTTGGCCATTGGAAAGATTCTTCCCTCACTGGACAGACTGGGGAAAGTTTTCAGTGTCACCAGGTCTTACAAGGTGCAACATCTGGCCTGTAACAAGAATATCAGCCCTCAGCATGTCTTCTCACTGGCTTTTCTGATATGTTTTTAATCAGAGAAACCTCGTGAAAACTTTGATAATCAGGACAGCTCTGGATGTCACAGACCCAAAGGATTTAGGCTCCTTCTGACTCCTCTTTTCTCCCTTTCCACAGCTGAAATTCATTATGAAATTACAATATTGTCCAACATAAGTGAGAGGATCAGTTTCTGATCCCCTGTTTGATGTTACTAGCCCAGGTGGCTTGATGATTCCATCTACATACCTCTCCAAAGAGTAGGGATGCGTTGCTTTTGATAGCCTCTTCCTCTAGCAGTTCAACAGCTCTTAGGTGTATAAGCCTCCTTCACTGCCTGATACGCAGGAAGCTTTGCAGTTGTACGGTATTTCTGGCAATTTGGAGAACCAGACTGTTGTGGCATCGCTCCTACCCTTCTTAAAAGCAAAGCCGCATCTCTAGGAGTTCCTTATCCCGTCTCGTCCACTGTTTGAAATGGATTGGCAGGTTCCTCACTTAACAGTGATACATCAAAAGCTCTCTCAGTTGGCATGCCATTTTCTCATTTTCATTAGATTCCCCAGATGGATTCTTACCCAAAATAAGAGGGGTTTATATTTGCTGCTACTGGCTTTATTGCTCTTTACATAGTACAGACTTACTGTTATGCAGAATATTTCACAGAAACAGACAGGATTCCTCCCATAAGGAATTTACAGTGTGTACATTCACTTCTAAGAGTAAAGCTTTCCAGCTTGTCTGCTATTAGACAAGGTAAATGGTTGGGAGGAGATTCAAGATGAAGCATCCTCCAGCATTGTACTTCACTTTGTCTTAGGAGTCCATATTCGTCCTTCACTTTAACATTGTCTTCCATAACATAAATCAGCCAAACTCACTTGAACTCTCCAAGACAAAAATGAAATTAAATGTGCCATGAGAAATACTATATTCATTTCTCCTTGCACGTGCTTTAAAGTACACATTTTGGCTGAGATTTCACAAGGATTTTTTAATCTTCTTTATTGACCTTCTGACTTTTGAACAGTCAGAATTTGCATTTTCAAACTTTTTCTTGTAATCAAGGTGACATTGTTCCAGAAAGTGGGCTCTACTGAACTACGCACATCATGGAGTATATGTTTTTAATGCCCTTTAATTCCAGAATCTGTCTTGAAACTACATAATTGCTACTAGTAATCAGGAAAAGCACATCCCTGCCAAGGAACAAACATGAGCCCTAAACTCCAAGTTCAGCTCATCTTTTGGGAGAGAAAAAATTAAATCAACTCAAAAATCTCACAATAAGATAATATTTTCAAAAGGAAATATTGTATATTCAGAGCCCATTGTACAAAGGTACTACTTTACCTATCAAAATCTATTAAAAAGATTTATTCTTTAGTCAGAAAACATTTGGTTCCAGAAACAGAGACCTACAATTGTGTAATTCAGTGTATGTGAGCATTTTATTCATAATAGTAATACATAATAGTAAAACAGTAATAGCAAAGAAACGCCCTATCATTGTTGTTAGACGAATAATGAGACACAATAGATTATATTCTAAGAGAACTTAATTAAGTAGTAGACATCTGTATTTGGTGCTAACTTGCATTGAAACAGTACCTAAATGAAAGCAGACAGATTTCACTTTCCGCAATATTTTAAAGTTACTATTTTTGTCACCTACAACAATGATCAGAACACCAAGGTGAAAATATTTTGAAGGGCATATTTGACTAATATTAATTAAAATGAATAGCCCATTTGATTTGTTACTATGTCCACAGCAACATTAAATTAGCATAGCATTAGCAGAGCTCAGACAGCTGAGTATCAAGTGAATAAATGGTTGTTTAAACCAATACAAGCTTGACTATGCCCTTTTCTCCACACACATCCTCAAGCCCTCCCAGCAGTGGAGAAGATGCTGTAAGATAATATATAACAATCCAGCCTCTGGCTAACATGACTTTTGATTTGCTTAGTCATTACATTAGTCTTACTCTCTTGTATGCTATGTCAATCATTTCAACACCTGCATATTTTTACTACAGCACGTAGCACGTATTAGAAGGTCACCTACCCAGCCTATGGGTTTCATTTCTCTGTTTAATTCTCTTTTTTTCTTTCCTTCTCACATCTTTAACGCAGTTGTATTGGAACTTCATTTCTCCATTCCCAGTGTTACCTCCTTTACTAATTATTTCTGTAGCAGCTTAAGCTGACTACTTCTTGGTGCCCCCAGATCAACAGACTGATCCCAGGATCTCAATGACATGCTTTACAGAGTAAAGTACAGACTGTCACTTGCACCCCAAAAATTTGCACTTTAAAGTCAAATCAAAGCAGCAAACAGACAGAAACAGGAAGGAAAACATATTTAAAGAAAAAGTATCATAGCCATTCTGGAAAATATTACAGGATCAACTACCCATAATATATCCACAACTTGAACACTCTTCAACGAGGTTTCAGATGAAATCATGAGATAAACTTTACTCTTTCAGCTTATTTATATGAAAGATAATGAAAATACTGCAATCCAGAATACAAGATTCAGCACTTAAGTGCAGATATATAGGAAAAAATCCCAACCTCAGTGAAGTTTTATTGCAGGTTTATGTGAAGACAATATTCTTTTTAACCTTCCTCCTCATACCACTCAAGAGCATGAAACAGGGATTTTCATCCAAAGTCTTGGTTCAAATTTGATTATGCGCACACATTTTATTACACCAACCTACCCTATAAATGACTCTCAGCTTCATTGCAAAATACACAAGAATTTAACTGTCATGCTGTGGATACAACCACAAAGAGGGAGGAAGGAAAGTGGAAGCAGAGTGCTTGGCTCTAAGTTTCAACTTCTAAATATCTCTGTTATATCAAAAGAGAGGCAACATTTATTCACACAGAAATCTTCCACCGCTTTTCATTCCATCTCAACTTTTCCACCTAGGCAAAATAAGCAGAAGCAAAGAGGTGGTCAGCAGCACTTTAGCCACTCAGAGCTTTCATAGCTTTTGCAGATACAATACAGAACATGAAGAGGAACTCAGGCTCCCATAATTTCGTCACATTCTAGACCTATGCAGCCAGATCCTGACAGCCCCACGCCAAGTACTTGGAAGTCAATGGGCTACGTATGGAGTAATCAGCATCAAACGAAATAAAGACTGCAGTATCAGCCTTTGTTCTGTAGTGTTTCATGCTTCTGTGACATTTTAAGAAAATGTTTCTAAAGTATACACTATATAGTTACCATTTTTCATAACCAGTCTTCTACAGAACTGAGTTTTTAGATACCCTAAAGTGGCATTCTTGCTAACATCTTCAGTAAGTTAGTATCTGCATAAAATTTATTCTATGGATTATTTCATAATTAGAAAATGCTTCATGTAAATGCTTTTGTATTTTGAATTGCAAAGTAATTAACTGAAATACCCCTACATTAAATTTAATCAGCTCACTACGGATGAAAGGAAACTTAAGATTTTGTTCCCTAGTCATTCCAAGTGGTTGTCAACCCAAAGAAATTGGCTCCAGTTCTCCTCTGACAACACATTGGTTTAAGTCAGGAGGAACCAAAGACCAGGAGAATAGATCCAATGTAAAATTAATGCAAGTGAAAGAGAATCAGTGCTGACCTGTTCAACAGAAAATATTAGAAAAACATACTTTAGCTGTCATTTACTTATTTATATAGCTACCTTCTTTTTACATGTACTTGATAGAGGGGATTTCATCTCAGATGCAACATTTTGAGTGAAAACTCAAGCTAATATTTAGTTAAACAGTTGCTTTGTAAGCTTTCATCATGGAAATGATTTTTAAAGAGACTGAAATTCCTTTACTTTGTTTACTTTAGAGGTGCATCATTGAACTGAAATTAACCCAATTATCATTCAATCACCTGCGGGTAACAATAAATACTATCTCCTCACTCTGCAGTAGTTAGCTTCATATAAATTAGGAAATAAATATTTTAATCAGGTACTATAATCCACAAAAGACAGTACTGTTCACAGGAAAAGTCTACTACTCTGTTGTTTCCCTAAATAAAATGAAATTAAAATGCTGTGTTCTATTTTTCCATCAGCAGTATCAAACCTGTTTTAAGCGAGTGCCCAGAGGCTTTGACTGATGTTGCATCTAGAGGCAGGTTGGAATTTTTTTCCTGAGATGAGTCAAGACTTTAAAATATCCTAATTCTGGCATGATATGAAGGTAAACACCTCAAAATAATTTTTTTTGAATGACAGATTTTTTTCAGACCCTCACAAAAAAATGCTCTTGTGTAGAATAGGTTGTAAGCATCATGGCCTTTCACTCCAACCAATAAATAATGGTATATGTAGCCTATGTTTAGTTCTAGCCCCTGGTCCAAAACATGTTTCATCAATGTGATCCTGTTTCCCTGTATTCTAGCCTAGAATTTACATAACATCTGCTGACCAGTATATAAAGTGGCACTTCTCTTTCCACATTTGAAACTACTGCAGTTGCCAAGTCTTTGCCACAAGCACAGAGAAAGAATGCCTCTTCACCTCATCACTTCCTCAAGGTACTTGCAGTAAGATCAAGAATCTGGTACTATACCACAAATCCATCTACTCTTCCTTTAGATACGGGTATTAGAGCAAATAATTACAAAGAAAGCTCAGAGATTCTATAAACACTTGAGCTGCATTAATCCCAAATCTAACATCAGAGAAAAAACCTCTATCTGCTTTACTGTATGCCTGCTATTGTTAGTATGTTACCTGGAGATAGGTCTTCCTGAGAATGAAACCAAAAATGTGGCTCTAATAACTAGCTCAGGTGTTGATCTCAGCAGCTGACTGATAAGTCTTTACAGGCAGAGAAAGGCTACGACTTCTTCGCTAAGCACAAAAAGGGATTGAGCCATAGAAGTGCCTTGTTAGCATTTTATCTGAGCCTACAGCAGGACCTGAGTTATTATTGATAGCCTCATCTGACATTTCTGGCAGTCATCTGTCATGTAAGTTGGGAAATAACAAAATACTTCAGATATTATTAATAAATATTATGTTTAAAACGCAGTAGGGTTTTCCTTGGAAGGAAAAGAAAAAACATCATACTTTTTTCTCCATCAGCGTGTTACATGTCATTTGCTAGCCCTATAAAGATTTGTTTTGTTGTGTGTATTTTGCTGCTTTAAATTAAAAAGGTTATAGTTTCAACTTCCAAATTCATAACATACAACAGCTTTGAGATTTGTGAATTTATAATGAAAGAAGTTAAAAGTGGGAAGTTAACACTGGCATATCAAGATGTCTCTAGAAAGCAGATCTTCTTAGAGCCAGTTCTCTTGCATGTCCTGTACTGACTTATGAACCTCATTTGCATTTCACTGGGGAGGTTTCTGAGACATTTCCTAATAACTGCAGTGACTATGGCCAAGTTCCTCTATCTTTTTCTCCCTGATGTAATTCTAAAAGTAGTTGAAATTATTTCAAGCACTTCTGATTTTCACACGTGTTGAATTTGAGAATCTGCCAGATTATATTATCACTGGGTTTCCCTTCCCTTTTCTAGTGAAACTGCTTACAAGTACAAAGAAACAAAAATAAGAAACAAGAAACAGGACTGACTTACTTCATCCTTCCTAGGCAACCTAATGAGTAAAACCCAGCCAAAAAACATTGTGTCGCTCATCTTTTTAGTATGTTCAAACCTGAACGAGCTCTCTCAGAGACTTTCTTTCAGTGCATTTTTACTCTCTACACATCTTCATCAGGGAAGAACTGGCTTATGCTTGTGGTCTCACTGACATACTAATATTAATATTAGTTAACATAATATTAACATAATATTAAATCTAATACTAAGCAATATTAGTCCTGTTTAAATGAACACCCTAAACCACAGTCATCCTCTTCTACCATACTGCAATAAATGTTTTGCCTATAAATAATTTCACACCAGTATAAACAGAAGCAACATACCAGTGAATATGGTCCAGAAGCTTCAAAGTATGCTTATTTCAAAGGCAGTATTGTCTGGTGTACTGGTATTACAGCATTTTGATGCAGCACAGTTTTAGTCTGCAGTCTAAGCCAACCAATACCAGTCATAATTATTTTATTACAATTGCATTAGTTTGAAATACTTCTTAGTTTAGTCACTTCTAATGTTTTCATAGCTCACCCTGAGGCTTGCCTGCATATAAGGTCTCTTTAAAAAGAAACATGTATCTAAGGGTTGGGTTATATCAGCTCCCATATGGCCACTGTTTAATAGTTATGCTGAACCTTCCCAGTACTATAATACAGTACAGGCAAGCGATCCATGGAAAAATACAAGCAGTGCATATACACAAGAGATATCAAAAAGCACATTCAGTTGCCCCACGTGCTTATTTAACTATCAAAACTTAATTTGCGGCAGAGATTACAAAAGGTTTGCAGAGAAGAACACAATCGTTAGTCACTGATGAAGTCTTTCCAGACCTGCTAGGTTCATATTCAGTGCCCAAGGCTGACAGACTGTGCTGAAAGTTTTCAGCCTTCTCTTTTCTTCCCTTACAGTCTCATCTCCACAGCACTTTGCCTAAGGCTACCATCGTTCTCTTTACTGATTCCTCATCTTAGATCTGGGGAGAAGCAGCAGTGGGGGGAAATAAGGAAGAAAGCCTCAACTTTTATTCATTTATTTATATATATATATTTTATACACTGCTCATGAGTAATTTCACATAAGGCAGTGTAAAGCCCGCTCAGTTTCAGATCTGCCTGGGCCTTACAGGGGGTCTGGAGACCCTGATTCTTCTCCTTTCACTTTGCAGCTCCTGCACGGGCGCGCTCACACTCCCAGTAGGAAACACTTGGCATGCTGAGAAGGAGGAAATTCAAAGGAAAAGAAGAGGGCAATGTGGTAAGAGGGTGTTAGCAGGGGCAGGAGCGGTAAGGGATCAGGAGACCAGTGTGCACTTGGGTCTATGATGTCTGAAGTCAGCCAGGAGCAGCCCACCTTCCCTTTTCCTGGGCAGAGCCTCTCTGCCTCCACAGCAGACACAGAAGGTGTCAGCAGGGGACAATTCTGTTTTCCCAGTGCCTTAACTCCTGCAGGTCTGGTGATCCCTGCAACAGACCGCTCCTCAATTTGGCCTTTTTAAAGCAAAACACATCTTTGTAGCAGAGCTTTTGGCATTATTTGGCTAGCTGTTACAAAAACAAGCAGCAAAAAATGAATGCAGTTCCTCTGTCATCTTGCCAAAGGATCATACAGCTAAAACTAACCGATTCCTATGACAAGAACAGAATTTCCAGTAAGACTTGAAAGAAGAAGGCATATATGGCACAGGCCAGATTTTTGATTCCTTCTCATTTCGTTGTAATCGCAAAGCTGCATGTTCATTTACCTAGCCAGGGTCGCAGAAATAAGAGAATTTGTCTCTCCTGCCAGTCCAAGGGACTGCTAGAGAAAACAGGCATCTCTGGGACACCAGCCGGCCTGGTCATACCCACCACACCTGGCGGAGGAGCTGCTTTGCTACCTTTGTCACCCTGAGCGTCATTTTGCAGGAGACTGTACGTCCTCAGTGGGGTTCTGCACTGAAAGAAGCCCCAGGAGGGTTTAGAAGGCGTATTTCTGATCTGCGAATTTTTTTAAAAGTTGCCAAAAAGTTGCAGTTTTGTGTTGTAGAGGTTCTCTCCCTCTGTAATAAGCAATCCAGGATGCCCGTCAGCCCCAGGAGTACTCTTTCTCCTACAGGCAGGAAACTGTAGCAACTCAAGAAAACAGAGAATTTAAACAGGCTTTTTGCAAAAGTGTTGCATCTGTGTCTAAGAATCTGTGCCTAAGAAGGACAACTCTCTAAATGTACAGACCAATCAGGGTATGCCCAAATATGTCTGAAAAAGAAAGCAAAACCAAGAAACTGCTTGGAATTTAGTATTAAATGATTTTGTTACTCAGTATTGGTCTCTTGCTGTATAAATGGACATATTCTCCTCTGTGAGTCAGCTCTAGGAAGGAAACGAGTGAGCAGGACGAAAAAATATATTTTTATTTATCTACAATTTGGATTTTGAATTTATAGTCAGCCTGAGTTCTCCTTTATCTCTGCACCTTCTTTGTGAGAGGTGAAACAAGTCACTCAGGGGAACAGCATTTCAGGAAAGCTCATTAACTCATGGGGTTTTTTTTCATTTTGCCAAGTCCTGTGAATCATAATCAAATTCTGAATGAAACTACTGTGGAGATTTAGCTAGCTCAGCTTTTTAGCTGTCTCATTCCAAGAGAAGAGTTTGATCCACAGAGAAAGCACAGAGAAGAAAGGAGGCAGGCAAGCCTAGGGAAGTAAAATTTGGCTAATTGAGTTATGCTGTGTTCAGAGCCAAGCTAATGTTACCAGTCGATATCAGTGTAATCCTGACATAAGAAGCCTGCTGATCAAATAGAGGAGATAAACACACAGCCACGTTTTCAAAGGGTGCTAAACTCCCCAGTTGTTTCCCTGTTCTACAAGGAACTCTCAGTGTTCAGTAGCTTTGAAGACTGGCTCACAGCACTATCTGTGAAGTTAGCTGGGGGAAAAATACACATCAAAAATCCCCAAAGAATGCTCATAAAGTTAATTGGCATAATCCACTCAAATAGGAAGGGCCTAGGAAAACAAAACAAAAGAAGAACAACCAGAAAAAAAAACAAAAAACCCCAACAAAACACCAAAAAACCTGGAACCTGGGTAAAAAAAGAACATGAAGTGAAGGGATTGGGAGAGGGGGCCAGTAAGTGTAATTCTTGCTGAATTTGTATATTACAGAAGCACAATACTTTCCCTCATAATAAACACGTACCAGCTCTAGATTATTTTGCTATTTATGAACTTGGACTGTTTTAGCCCCAGTTAGAATGCTGAAACTCTTTTGAAACCTACGGATGCAGCTGAGAACTCGAGGAATTCTGCCAGAACCTCTTACCCTCTGTGTGCAGCGCGCTTGTCTCTGTCCTCTAAACCTTTTAAACGTCTCCCAAGCCATACACAGATACTGCAGCTCAGTTTTGGGAATGCTGAAATGGACTCAAACATTCAGAATTCAGACTCTCTGTGGTGGAATGAATCAGAGGTCTCAAAAGACTGTCACAAAATTCAGAATTGTTTTTCAGACACCTTGAAACATTTAAAAAGAAGAATTCAGCAGAACTGAGCTAATAAACCATTTGTTATATCAAGCAGATAGAAGAAATGCATGTAATACAAAATGTATAAACACATCAACAAGACTGAAATACGAATTCCAGTCACTTCACAACTTTAATTTCAGTGAAAAAGAACAAGGTGATATATGGAAATTAAGAAGTTTCAGGAAGAAAACAAATCACCAAGTGCCTTATGAAATGCTAATGTGTTGTTCTGTCATTTAACTACCAAAGAAAACTTATTTGAAGGTGCCTAGGCTTAGCATACCTGGGTTATTTTTCTAAAAGCAGAGCAACCAGAGCATAGAGATATTACATTTTAGCCACATCCTTTCTGTACTCATTTGGGAGAGCACATCAACACTGCCAGCTGCTACCTGATGCAAGTGACAAGCTAGTAAAAACTTTTGAACCTTACAGGGTAAAGAAATTAAATGCAGGGAACGCTATAGAACCATGGAAAAGAAACTACATTTGCATTAAAAAGGAAAAAGAAAGACCACTAGAGATCATCATACTCTCCTTTGTGAAACAGGTGCAAGAGCACTGAAAGAAATTAGCATGGTCCACGCAGGCCCCATCCTTGGAAGTGTTCAGGGCCAGGTTGCGCAGCCAGGTCTACTGGGAGGTGTCCCTGCCCATGGCAGGGGGTTGGACCTAAATGACCTTTAAGGTCCCTTCCAGCTTAAACCATTCTGTGATTCTATGACACTGACTAAAACTAAACCAACTACTGCACAGAAGGAAATGCATTAGCAGTAGATGTGTGGGCAGTCAATTTTTCGATAAAATGAACTCTGAAAAAAAATAAAACTTAAAAGCATGCTTTTAGAAAAATCAAAACAAGGTAAAGGCAATTTTTCCCCACAGTCACAAATATTACAGTCTCTCTACTGTCATGTCTCCCATTTATGTAACTGTGAGCTGTAACACGAGTTATACTCTGATTCCATACAACATTATACTATTAGTAATGGTGTTTCCCTTAGCATTACAGGCCAAACACAAATAGGTGTTTGTACTAGCATACAGTTCACACTCGAGTCCTGTTCTGTGTATCTGCTATGTGCAGACAGACTTGAAACCAGAAATTCAAAAAAGAGAAGGTAAGATGGATGAATTATTTCCAAAAAAAGTGGGAACAGTAATGTATTAATTCTGTCTTTCCTTTTATGAATATGAAATAATTATGACCAAAATCACTTCATTCTTCTTTGCAACTCTAACCTAATAATTTATTTCTTTCTACAGAGCTGGAAATAACAAAAGTAACGTAACTGAGACTGAACATTAGGATGCTGCTGACAGAGATTACCCACACTTAAAAGTGACTTGATACCAAATGGTCTGTTTAACCTGTCTGAATAGATTTTTTGGTGCAATCCAAGTAGATGCACTGTCAGAAAACTTACTTTCAAGAAGGTTGAACCAGGGTTGGATTTTGCTCTTAGCTATCACCTTATTAGGCAGTAGCAAATCACCAAATTCAAGCCTTGAGGCTAACTTGGGGGCTACATCCACGCTTAGTAGGTGAACAACATATAATCCTCATGAAGTCATTTTCTGTCCTCTCGATTTCAGTGAATCGCTTCAGCTTCAGTAACAAGTTGCCACTAAACCAGCACATTTAAATAGTGCAAATCAGAAATAGTTTAACAGAGAAATAACTTGAACATCAGATTAGAAAAGAAAGTTTCGTAAAAAAAGGTATTTCTATCATTAGTAAAAAGCATAGATGGAAACAGTTCAGAATAGCCAGATTCAATCCAGCTATGAGAAAAAGGAGTGGAGTACTTGCCCCAAGGCAGTTTTTTTAATCTAAGATAGGTCTCTGAAAATGTATATAAAACTATGGCTGTCTGGATACTCTCAAGAAATAGGACTCCATTGTACTATGGATAAAGATAAGATACAGAGGTACAACTGAAAACCTGTTTTTACCATAATCCACACATCATCAAGTGCAAGCAGGGGGATAAAACTAGTAAGAAATACTTTTCAAATTCTCCTTTCAGATAAGATCATATTTTGCAGCCCAGAACCTCTGAGTGGACAATCTGCTACATTTTCCATTTTCAAATAAGCCTATTATAAAACAGTTGCTATTAATATGCTACTTACACAAAGTGTAAAGCAGCAGAACAAAAGCATCAAAGGAGATACTAATAAGCAACGTGATCATAAGAAAGTCACAGTATCATGGACTGTGAAAAAGGCAAAGCAAGAAATGTTGAGAAATATTAGACATTTGAGATACCTTTCAAACTTAATTAAGCCACTGTTCTTTTGATGGAACAGGGTCCAAAGTGCTGCCGATTGTACTGTCTTGACTTCAGATGGCTTGGAGGGGCACTCTACTGGTAGGAACTTTTTCCTCCCAGGAACCATTGAGCAACTAAAAATATATCCATATGGACCAAGGTATGAACACTAATATAAGTTAATGTATGAACAAGTATACGTAATGTTAATGTATTTTAGCATTTATATTAAGGTAAAATTAATACCTCTGCAGCATCAGTTATTTGAAAGCAACTGACGAAAGTAAAAGTGTAAACTAATCTGAGCATTTAAGGCCCAGATTGTGTTTACTTCCTGAGATAGTATCCAGCATTTTGACTCCTCCCAAGACCACCATTTTCGCGTATATATCCAATATGATAAAAAATAATTTCCTATAAATTCTTCCTAAGTAAAAGATGCAGGAATAGTTCAGTAAAGATTCATGTGGATATGTATTAGGATGAGGTTGTTCCCAAAAGCCACAGTATTCCATCTTTCAGGCTGTTCCAAGGCTTTTCAACAACAACAACAAACTCGAAAAAGGCAAGCCCCAGAAGAAGATACCTAAAGCTCCTAACTCTCCAGTCTTCTTAGTATCTCAGGCTTCTATTTTGTCCATCTACTCCCTTGAGCACTGGATTGTTTCTTCTGTATGTTTTTATGTAAACCAGCTGCTAGAAAGCTGTGACCCGGTTGCCATTACCGAAACCTGGTGGGACAAATCCCACGACTGAAATGCGGCTATCGATGGCTACAGTCTGCACAGGCAAGGAAGGAGGGGTGGAGGTGTTGCCCTCTACATCAAGAAATGGATAGATTGTGACGAGCTGTCTCTGAAGAATAGCCGGAATAAGGAAGTTTGGACAAGTGTTTTGTCATGGATAATGACAAGTGCGGAAACAACCCTGACTAATTGGGTCAAAAAAGTAAAAACTTTTGTTAAATTGGTAAGTCAATTATTAAACTTACCTGCTAGCACTCCAAGTTGATTTGAGTATTATCTTCCAAGCTTACAGATAAACATACGTTGAAATAGTGCAAGTCACCTGCAAAGGGAAAAGACAGAGTAAATCTAACTTTTGAAAAGATTATACATACAAGAATATCTGCTGTGACACCAGCTTTTTACTCCTTCGATCACCAGTGAATATTAACTTACCACAGGCATAATCCCCTTGTGTTTATAATCAAATTTTCCAGCATGAAAAGCCAATCACATATAAGGATTAAGCAATATACTATATTTTCAGTGAAGCAGATGGCATATATTTCTTTCTAGTATACTTATAAATGCATTGCCAAGCAACTGTGACACAGACTACCTGAATTTCAGTTTAAGTCTATGCAAAGCCACTGTAGTGAGTTCAGTCAAAAGCTCCCCGATCATAAAAACATTCCCGTTTGTTTAGAACTTCAAGCACTAATGCATGTATTTGCACCATGAATAGTATGAGTGCTTAAATGGTTTGTGCAGCATCATGATATATTCTGAGATATAGATTTATCTATTCATTCGTTTGTTTGTTTGTTTGTTTATTTAACTTCAGTAGCCACCTCCCCCTGCCCCCCCGGCTTGCTTAAATCTGATAACACTCTGTAATGCATCAGGAGTGGCACATGAAGAGTACAGGCAGACTTTAAAGGCTCAAGGACTTGTTTATGCAGTTAAGTAGTCCGGGTAATGGCATGCAAAACTGTGACTATAGTTTACCCATCTCATGCTAAGTCTCAAAAAGCATCAACAGAACCACATAAGAAAGATAAAAAAGAAAAAAAAAAAAAAAAAAAGAGGGACTTGAAATGGAGAACGATTGGCGTGTGAATGCTGTATTTATGTTCATTGTGAAATCCCTCCAAAGCTCCAAAGAGAGATTAATTCTTCCCTTAAAAAGAGTGTTCAATTTCTTCCTCCCCAGCCACATTTATTTACTATTAGGTATTCTTGAAAAATTTCCAAGATTCAGATTATCACCAAAAGCAAGATAATGCATTTTTCTTCCTTTTGTCCCCAGCCCTTTCCTGTTTTATTTAGGTCAACAGAACAATGCCCTGTCACGTTTGTAGCCTACAAGGGTTAGCGATAGGTTAGGAGGACATAAAAGGTGCAGCAGTCCTAACAATACTGATACAAATACACATGAAGAGCATCTTTTACACAAAGTTAAATTCAGCAGAACATTCATAAAGCCATCTCTACAAATACTACAAATACAAAGATCCAGGCATTCTCTTTACTACAGGATATATAAAACCAGAAGTCATTGCCAAGGACTTGTTTTAAATCTATATAACAGTTATTGAGCACGAGACCTACAGGAATGATTGCTTGCTACAATAATTTTCTTTTTTTATACTGCTATTTCTACCATATCTCTAGAGAATGACAAGAAATCTTCAGGTTCTAATTATGAACAGAAATTCTGTTTGCACTTCAAGAAACTAGACTATCCCCTTCTTCCTCACTACAACAAATTTTTTTTTGGTAGTGTGGAAAAAATTTCCAGAAATAGAGATTAGGGAAGGCAAGAACAGGAAGTAGGGTATATTAACCTAATACAGCATTGCACTGCCAAAAATGTCAATAAAGACAGAATAGTCACTGCTTTTGTAATGCACATAGAAAGAGATTTGTGTATCCTCAGAGACTTCTTTAACAGGAATAGTCTCTACCAGAAAAGGAATTCAGAACCATGCCTTGCACTTAATTACGCACAAGCTGATGTTTTTGTCATGATAAAAGACTAAGTTGAGCTTCTAACAAATAATAGACCTATCAATTATAGCTCTTCATAAAATAGGAGGGGTATGAAAAAGAATGAGGGAGTTTATTAAACAGAAAATAGACAAGATAAGACAATAACTGGTTATTACAAATAACAAAGCAAGACAGGTATACTATTTAACAACAGAATGTACTGCAGCTACCACTGGCCTTCAAAACAACACAAGTGACAGCTTCTGCCCCCCAGGCTCATACCTCATATAGATTTTCCAAAGCTAAAAAGTTCTTATCTCTCAGTTTAGACTAATGGAAGTAGTAAGAACTTTACACTTAAATTTCCACTTTAAAAATTCCTTTGATTCTTTCTTTTCTAAGAGTGGTGGTACAAAATTGAGACTGCTAATCTAGAGTTAGTGAGGTACTACCCAATCTAGATGGGCAAGAAAACAGAGAAAATTCTCTTCTCTTACTGATTGAGCAATTACTGAATGTTTCCTCTAGATATTCAGTGTACCTAACAACCTCAAGAGCAGCACACCTCATTCAAATGGGTAAAGGAGAAAACTTCTGAGAAATCTTAAGAATTCTCAATAAAAGCACAGTAATATGAAACAACAGTAGCTTAGCAAAACAAAAGGCAAATAGACATAAGCTGCAGCACTGGAATTTTCAGTTAGACACAAGGAAAAATTCTTCCTAAGTCAAATTCAAGCTCAGTTAGACAGGGCTTTGAACTACCTTATATAAATTTGAAGTAAACCCAGATTTGAGTGAGGGGTTGGTCTCCAGAAGTGCATCCTAACCAAGGTAATTCCACAACGCTTTGACCAGAAAGCAATGACAGCAAACCATTGGAATCAGATAACATGCAAGAATCTAGCTATTCAAAGTAGGAAAAACCATGGCCAAAATCTCAGTGACTTAAAAATTCAATATATTTCAAGTACTTCCTGTCTTTTCTGAGCATGCTTTTATTTGATAATATTTATTTTCTTCTTGATCTAATCCTTGACCAGCCACAGATGGATCAAATTTACTGGAGTGACGAAAAAAAAATCCCTAAAATTCAGTATGTTTAAAAACCTACCTCATCTTTGCCTATTATAGTAAAGTAATGGCAAGGATGCAATTATTTGCACTGGATATCATTATTACATTGCTCTGGCCAGCCTAACACATTCTTAAATGTGAAAGAATTATTTGAATGCCCCTTCTCACTAATGCCACGGAAAGCATCATATTCCTGAGACTTCCCATAAATGGGATTTATAGTATACACTATCCACAATTACATAGTAACTTCTAAAATAAAGACTATGACAATTACGTTATCTAGAATCTGTTACTTTTTTGTCAATTGTAAACTATCAAAAGGCAGGCAGAAGTAAGGCGTGATATATGTGACTTATTCCCACTCTACCTATCTTCCCTTTGGAATGGTTAGACCTCCTTGATAGTTTTCGAATTTGATATATTCCCTCTTGATGTGATAAATCACACTAGACCAAAGCAATGGTGGGCATCTTGCTGCTGATTTAACAAGAACCTCATTTATGGCACCTTACATTTGGTAATTTTTTGGAGACAGCTGAATTTAAGAAAAGAAACAACCATTTCTTTCTTAACCTGTTCGTTTCATGGTAAGTCAGTATACTTTAAGGCAATTGAAGAAGCTGCTTGATTTGAGAGTCTCTGATCTTATTACAAACTCACAATATTGTCTATTTAAGGATAAGAGGCAAACTTGGCTAATCTGCTAGGCATGCATACTTGAATTTAATATACTATCCTTCTACCCTGCTTTTTGAAATGACAACAGACAGCAAGTGAAAAGACACCCATTTAAATTGCACATGGCAAGTCATGCTACAGGGAACTTTGAAAGAGTTTGAAGATGTTGAGAAGACACATGAAAACAGCTAGACTTGCTGCAGAAAACCCATTGCAGAAGTAATACTTCCAACTCCACGCAACAAATCCTGAAGTCCTTCAGAAAACTTGGAGCTGAAGAAATGACAACACTATTTTGAGTATTTACACTTTGTTCTATATATACTATGTATTCTCTAGGTTAATAGTTAATTAACTACCTGAACTACCTAAAAAGGATTTATTTGAATTTTCAGATGAGGAAGATCTGCTCCAGTTTGTACTGATGGGATTCTTAGCATATAGTCTAGAGAATGAGTGATAAGCTCTGCCCTCAGCCTCCTTTTCTCTGGACTAAACAATCCCAGTTCCCTCAGCTGCTCGTCGTAAGACTTGTGCTCTAGACCCATCGCCAGCTTTGTTGCCCTTCTCTGAACACACTCCAGTACCTCAATGTCTTTCTTGTAGTGAGGGGCCCAAAACAGAACACAATATTCAAGGTGCAGCCTCACCAGTGCCAAGTACAGAGGTATAACCACTTCCTTAGTCCTGCTGGCCACACTGTTTCTGAAACAAGCCAGGATGCCGTTGGCCACCTTGGCCACATGGACACACTGCTAGCTCATGTTCAGCCAGCTGTCAACCAAGACTTCCAGGCCCTTTTCCTCCAGGCAGCTTTCCAGCCGTTCTTCCCCAAGCCTCTAGCACTGCATGGGGTTATTGTGACCCAAGTGCAGGACCCAGTATGTTGAACCCCATACCACTGGTCTTGGTCCATCGATCCAGCCTGTCCAGATCCCTCTGTAGAACCATCCTACCCTCAAGCAGATCAACATCCCACCCAACTTGGTGTCGTCTGCAAACTTACTGAGTGTGCACTCTATCCCCTCATCCAGGTTGTTGATAAAGATATTAAAGAGAACTGGCCCCTATACTGAGACCCAGGGAACAACACTTGTGACTGGCCGCCAACTGGATTTAAATCCATTCACCACCACTCTTTAGGCCTGGCCATCCAGACAGTTTTTGACCTAGGAAAGCAAACACCCATCCACGCCATGAGCAGTTTCTCCGGGAGAATGCTGTGGGAAACAGTGTCAAAAGCTTCAC